>CM043710.1:37767200-37797820 GCA_023969325.1 Oryzias curvinotus
AAAAAATGATGTTGATAATAAATTATAATTGAAAAAGTTAAATTTATTTTATTATTTTAACGGATGAAATCTTGTAATCTAAAAGAATTTCTCGTTTTAATTATTAACGTTTAACAGTATTTTTAATTTTGTGAATAATTAAAAAGGATATTTTTAATAAAAACAATCTTTTAAATAAATTCAAATATTTTTAAAAAGCATAAAATAATAACAGTAAATTAAATTTTTTTTTTAAGTTTAAGATATAATTAACACATTTTAACACAGGCAAATTTGAGAGATTCTCGTATTTACGATGTAGGTTTCAGCTTAAGATATTTTAACACACATTTAAAAAAATTAATCAATGACGTAAAGAATAATAAAAACTAGACCATATAATTTCAGCAAATATGTGGAAATTTGAATTGCGGCTAATTTTACATGAAAAGATATTAAATTGAGACGATGTCAGTGACTGAACACCATCGATATATTTCACTTAAAAATAATTGTCGTTTTAAAAATAATCACTTTTCACAAAAATGAATATACATATATTGGGATAGATAAAAATAACTTTGTTGAAAATAATTAGAAGTTATAAAGACAATTAAGCGACAGCTAATCAAAGATGTTATAAATTAGGCATCATGAAAAATATCAAAAATTTTAAATCTAAAAACAAAAATCAAGTAAATCAAAGAATATCAATAAGTAAAAAAATATACATCAAGGCATAGGAAAATAGCTAATAAATGATAATTAATGTAGACTAGCAATCAAAGAAAATAAAAAAAACGTTTATTAACATATGTCAATTAATATATTCACTGTAAATTACTATTAGATGCATAGGAAATGTGAGAAATTGTAAAAGATAAACTATAGTCTCACTTGAAAGTCAACGGTCAACTGTCTTTTGCACTCATGATTTCGAATAGTTGTACCCGTATTAATAGAATTTTGAGTACCGGCGATTCCTTGCAGAAACGGTGCTCTTTGTATTTAAACGCATTTTATTATTTCTTTATGGTAGTCCACAATATCTCATTGTGGCGTTGAAAAAGAACTTGGAAAACATAATGCCAACCATCGATAAAATTTTAGTTTATTGCAATGCAGCAAATCTGGAGATATTAATGCTTCCAACTTTCTATTGAAATGATGGCCGATGGTAAAATTTTTACCATGTTTCGAAAGTGATGTGTATCTGATATAAGTGTGTTTAAAATATGATAGCAACTCAACCTTTTTTTTAGAACAGACATACTATCAGCCGAATAAAAAATGACTAAAATATGTCAGATGAAGGGACCATGGTTAGTGCTGGTAAATAGAACTAGCTGTTTTTACTTCCTCATAAGACTCGTAGTCATTTATCATGACAATTTTATTTAATTAGCCAGGCCACCTTGTCTTTGTAAAATATAAAAACAAAGCTGCTAATATTTGAAGTAGAAAACGATGCAAAAAAGCACTTTCTGAGGCACTCTTAAAATTGATCGAAACGCTTTTTGATGCAGCACTCAAAATCATTGTTTTAATTGCATCAAGGATGCGATGGTACCTTTCTTGAGTTTTATTTACTAGCAAGCAAAAAGCAGCCGCAGTATTAATACATGGATAACGTCAAAATATACTTTTATAAATAGTTGAAAAGATAGTTAACACAACCTTGAATGTTAGATCCTATAGGATAAACGTCACTTTTGTTAAAACATCTAGCAGCAGATATCTGCTGCCAGCAAGAATTAGATGATTGTTTTAAGATCTAAGTTATCCAAAATCATTTTAAATCTTTCTGATATTGTGAAGTAAGTATCCATCAGTAGAGATTTAGCGAGAGTTCCCATAATAATCTAGAGTTCGAGACGTTTTCTCTGCAAGGCCATTTCAGAGATCTCTTTTTTTGAATCGTCATGAGTACACCTTACTCGAAGTCACTGCTTATAGACAATATGACATTTGTTTTACTGACCAGCTATCTTACCCAAACCGACTCTTTGTAATGCCGTGGTTATGTCCAGCATCAGTGATATTTATGATTAGGTATTCTTTGGATGTTATACGAACGTGGTAGCAACTTTGCTCTATTGTTTGCAAAGCTACAGAATCGTTTTTTTTTATTAACTTACTGAGTTTGCCTAACTCGTACAATTTATCCAACATCGATTGTTTCTGTTTGCTGTTTAGTCAAATTTTTAATTTTTATTTGTAATATAAATGGATGTTAAATAAAATTAATCACGATTTACTTCGACCTAACTTTGTAATTGACTCAGTACCGAAATTAACGATAAGACGGGGCAGGTTATTGACTAAGGCGATGTCAACAAATACATACGTGTAGTCTAGTTTAAATGACCTATTTGCATCGTCGGTGATTAAGTATCATCAAACCATTTTTTAGTTATTATTTCTGTTGCAAACAACACAAAAAGTAGATTGAACTCGCAAAGTGGTTACAGTATGACAAATTATGGAGAGAGAAGTGTGAAGATGATTATGTGAAAATATATATGGAAAATATCTTTACAATGAAACTTGTAGAATACAAATTATTCTTGACAAAACACACAATATTTATCAGCACGTACAAACAGAAATAAAACTTGAGTGGTACTGCTTAAGATTGTTGCTAAATAATCCTTTGTAAAAAGATATTAAAATTTGAAACAAAACAAAATTTAACATCACTTTTAGAGAAATTTTAAACCTATATGTTTTAACTTTCCTTGATAAAATAAAATATATCTATAAAAATTTTTTAAAAGTTACAATCAATATACTCTAGAAAAATAACGACTCTTCAAGACAAGTACTTATATTTATTAATAGGATTAAAATAACACAAAAAATTAAAATGATAATTTTATTTACGGCTTATAGTTTTATTAAAACAAGATAGATAACAGTACACTCTCTTAGGGAAAAAAATACATAATTAATGAAAATACGAAAATTTACTGAAAGACATAGTAGAGTAACAAAATACTAATTCTGCAATAATTTTTTAATAAATGTGCTCAGAAGATAAACACCTGAGCAACCAGCTGATATCAAAGCAACGAGTTCGATTCTATAAAGTTGGGCTTCGATTCTGTCAAGCTGTTGACTGATTTGAGATTGCTCTGAAGGTGTATTTTTGGATGAATTCAAGGATTTAATTTGAGAATAATTTGTTAAACAAAATTTATCCCTTAGTTTTGGAATTGATATGGGGTTTATAAGAGCCTTTTTTGAGTTTTCACGATTTTCAGCGTTTATATTTTTATCAGCTATTGTTTCATGAATTAATTCTGGATGGATATTGATTGATATATTTTGAGAGTTAGCATCAGGACCGTTAATAGAGGTTGGGTTTTTATTTGTGTTTAGATTATGAAATGCTTGATAAGCTGATTCAATTATCATATCTTCTGTATACTTTTCTCTTCTCTCATTCAAGTATTTATCTAAATCAGTTATCACCTCTTCCGGATATATTATTTGTTCAGTCTCTCTATACAATAATATTAAAAGATACGAGCTACATTTATTATCGTCAAGGTTTAAAGATTGTGTATGTAGAAGCAATGAATTTGGTACAATTCTAGTCAAAAGTGAATGTTCTGGCAAAGGTGTTGAATCGGTTATGCTGTTTCTAGAATGGGGTTCATCTAATAATTAAAATTAAGAAAACAAATATTTTTGCTTGACATTATGATGCAGAAAAAAAATTAATTCAAAGTGTGATATAATCTCCTGATGTAGTTTGCGATTGCGTAATATACTAGAATGACATTCGCTAGAAAAAACATTTTTTAATAATTTAAATATTTACGGCTGTATGCAATGATAGGCCCTTTCTAAAATTTAATAATAATTTAAAGCTTTACATTTTTTACACTATTGCAGGCTATAATTTTAGGATTTTTCTGATGGTTAAAATTCCTATTTAGTTTGACATTAAGGATAAAATTTTTGGATCGTTCTCAAGAATAGATTTAAAATGTAATCGTGATACCCCAAAAAATATATTTGGTTTTATTACAGTTTAGGTGGTATTTTTGCGCATGCTCTAAATGGGCGTGAACTAAGATAAGACTTAAAAAGTATTACTCTAAATTTAACACCTAAGGTTGTTCTGACTGTTTAGAATGTACTCATTGTTCCAATACTTTGAAGTAAAAAATGTTTTATGGATTGATATATAGACTCAAAATCACCATATATAATGAAAAGAGTTTCTTTTGAAATTATCATGTTGAATGTTAGTTTTTAATTGCTAAAAAAAACTCATAAACTACATGATATCATTGTCTGTGATTTTAATAAAATTTTCATTGATTTATGGAAAAGCACAGTTTTTATGACGCCTGAAAAAATCCTGTGTATCAAATTAAAAACCAAAAGTTAAGAAATTATAGATTATCACTTAATGTTTAATGAAAAATAGCTGACCAAACAATAAAAGGAACTAGAAAATTTATTGACTACAAAAAGTTTCAACTGGATGATAAATAGCCTGACAGGCAGAATTTAAACAATATTTTCCTGAATATTTAACATAACTTTAAATAGTTTTTAATTATTTGGATTTGATATTAAATAAAAAATACTAGCAAGATCAAATGATTTCTATTTCTATGCTCGTTTTTTCATGAATACTACTTAATTAATTTTTTATTTTGAGAACTTAACTTTAAAATATTTAAAAAAAATTTTTTTGTGGAAATTTTTTTATTCCATCAAATTCGAAGATAAAAATAAATGAAAACATTTACGCACTCACGACTTTTATTAAACAATTACTCTTTAAAGTATATTAAGAAACAGAAATACTTTAAATTATACGATTTAAAAAATTTATTTTCATACGCAACATTAAAGTTTTACATTCGCCCAAACATTGCTCTCTTAATCAAAAATGTGATTGAAAATTTAACCATTTAAGTTAAGAAAACTAATTGCCATATATAAGTAATAAAAAGATATTTTTTTATTTGTGATGCAAAAAAATGAGAATGTTTTACTCGACTATCCAGTCCTCCATCATCTTGTCATTTATTAATGCAGGGCAGATTTTTGCATATATTTTACCTATTCGATTTGCCATTCTATTTATCTTGAAAAATTTTTGTCCAAATAAAAACTTGACATGGATAAACATTTAAGTGGTAACTATGTAAAACCGTAAGTTTATTTAAAATAATCTTTTGGCGCCAGTCGCTTCATAAAACAAAATGGCTTTCACATAAACTGTATTAATAGTAAAAGGAAAATAAGAAGCACTATAAAAATTAACTAAAGTTGTAAAGCATATTCTTTTTTTTGATGAAAATTATTCGAATATATTTATTTTAGTTCGAAAAAAATTTATACTCGATATCAAATAAAGTTTTTTATCCAATGGATTAGTTTTGTGCCAGAATTCTTTGTGTAAAGTTTATTAATTGAAAAATCATTTTCTTATGTGAGCGGCATTGTTCCATATTTTTATATTTGGGAAATGAGGATATTCAAAAGGGAATTGTTGAGTTGATAATAACTTTGAAAACTCGCATCTCAAATATTTTTAAATTAGAAAAGCTCTAATTAAATGAGAAAAAAGAACAGTTTTTTGTATAAATATGTTTGGCTTGAGCTAAGCTTGACTAGCAAGGCTAAACCGAATAAGCATTTTGATTAGGAAAGTTAGCTTAGATACAAGGAAATAAGAAACAAGGTTTGGTTGAAAAGAAAAAATTATTTTATGATGTATGTTTAAAATTTTACTGTAATTAAAATTATTAGCAAACATGTTGTCATGCGCTTAATAAGAAGCAACAACGCTTTATAAATAGTGTTCGAGTCATTTTAGATCATTAAATTTTATAAAAGGAAATAACTTTTAGAAAACTAGAGTTTATGCTCTAAGTGTAAATGATTGTTTAGATGCTCTTTTCTTTTGAATTGCATTCCGCAATGATCGCATACAAATGGTCTCTCACCTAAATGTATCCTTTTGTGATGGGTAAGTTCATCTTCAGTTATAAAGAATTTATTGCACTCTGGCCAGGTGCAACGATTAGCATGTGGTTCTGTGACCTGATTTTGAGTGATTCTTTGATTAACAGTCACTCTGACTAAGTTCCGATTCATTATAGGAACCTGAATGGGCCCATATTCTGGGTTAGAAATACAAGGATAGGAGTACATTCTATGAGCCATATTGAAATAATGATTCATCCTGTTAAACATGACTCCATATCTTAAAGTCATCAGATACCTTGCCATATTAGTGCAATTATCGCATGGCACTGAAGGGTACCTAAGACACCAAAAACCTTGGGAACAGTGTACAATGGTAGTAGATGAATAATTCAACGATCGGCAGGGAACAAAAGGCTGATTAAATTTTCTTGGTTGATCGGTAAAATTTTTTGCCCGAGTAGAAGTAGAAAAAATTGGGAATTGGCCGTCTTCTTTTGATGTTCTATCAGGGTCAGTACCTCGCTTTTCCATTGATAAAATTACACTCCCTTCAATAAAACACACCTTCTCACTTAGATTTCTTCAATCCAACTAGTATTTGTGGTCTAAATTTAGCTTAATTTTCAAACAACGAGAATCGTTTTACTTAAAATAAACACACTCGCTATAAATATTACAAAACTATTGCATTATAAGGATGGATAATAAACACTTTTTATCAATTAAACAAAGTCATTTTTTTGTTATTCATTAAAAGTAGTGCCATCCTTTTTTGACAAAATTTTTTAATCATTTAAGTAAGTTTAATGCTAAATAAATAGTTGATTATTTTTAAATTAAATTTTAACCCCTCAATGAATAATTTGTATGATTTTTAACTTTTAAGCTTTAAAGAGTTAAAAATTGATTTCGCGCCCAGCCATTATAACACACCTAAACGTATGTATCCAGGTGGAGTTAATCCATGATAAAATTAACGATCGATCAAAAAACCTTTTTTAGGTCTTTTTCTTAACAATAAAAATCAAAGAATTGTTTTATAATTATTACATCTATTATTTTAGATCTTTGCTTCAAATATCATATAAATTTTGGACAAATATCACTTTTTGTAATAAAACTTTTTTAAAATCATAAATCAATTTCTTCGATATCTAAAGTGGTTTTTATTCTCAAAAACTCTTTATTTTACAAGATAATGAATAACACGCCCAATACTGAATTATCTAAACCTCATGGTTTTAATGATCGCAAATGTGACTAAAACGTTGTTTTATTATAATTTTCTATTAATTTTATTATTTTTTTATTAATAAACTCTGGTTATTTGTTAGTCTTAAAAGTTCAAATTTACATCCGACAGTAAAAAAAATCAACCCGATTTTATTTGGCCTATATTTTATTTGGTGGAAATTGGAAAAGATTTTACTTTATTTCATTTTCAGTTGTTGAATAAAAATATAGGATTTTTTCGATTGCTTGATGGCGACGTTGTAAGGAAATAAAATTCCATACTTTACCCGCGATATCTGTTCATTAACTTTTTTATTCAGTTGATTGAAACGGACACGGATAACTTAAATGCTTAATAATGGCAATTACAAGTTTGTAGTGATCATGCTAGAAATAATAATTTAAAAATTTAAACCAAAATATGTCTCGAATCATCAGGAAAAGCTCGAAATGAATAAGTCAGGTTGTAATAAGATGACATAGAGATATTACTTTGACTTTGATCGCCGAGTTTGTCTACCAATGATAAGGGTTTTGGCTCTTTGATAAATCAATGAACAAGAACTTCAATTGCCTGAGATAAGTGAAATTGGCTGCTCATCCAACCAAATTTTTTAACTTTTGACAAGGATGAATAACCTTTTTATATTTAAGAATAATTATATATTTATTTCAATATGCTGAGGGTGGCGTGTATTCGTGTGGACAAACATGAAAAGTAACAGACGAAATAATCCTCTGTATGTTTTATTGTTTTGATTAGTATTTTAGTGGTGAAACACTCTCTTTATTGAGAAACACTATGCACTAAATAACTTAAATTAAAGTGATGTTTTGATTAGAATGGATCAATAAGGCTTTTTTTGTTAAGAAAAGTCAGAATGGAGACAGTCAGGAATAATACTTTTACCTGTTGACAATCTCCAAAACAGTAAATTGTTCTAATTTGTTGCTTTTGAACAGTAGTTTAAAATTAAAACTCTATGAGTATTCTAAAGATTTTCGCACCAGTAATATAAATGTTAAACAACTATTATTAAAATTTGATCATTTAGAGATTCTTTAAATTGTCCCTTCTTTTGTAAAATATGAAATTATTTTTCCCTAGAATTTCGTCAGTTTTCGGTTCAAATGGTGTCAAAAAATTAACAGAGAGTCAGCATAATTTTTCCTAATCATTTTTTTCGTTAAACTTTCTATTTCTTAGACATAAAAGTTTACACTGAAATATGCTGTATCACAAACTCATTTATATCATAGCCTATTTTTTTCTGAAAAACTCCATACGTTCGGCAGAAATAAATACTTATGGTATACATCGAAAAATTTTTCTTAACGAAAATTTTTCGACTGCAGAATTTCAAGTAATTATAAATTATGTGTCTCTACTTCATTAGTTTTTTGAATATAAGGACTTTTAAAAGTACAAACGAAATACCATTGCGTCATAAACTAATAATCTTAGACAGAATTCTAGCAACAATTTTTCAATTAATTATTATGCTAATAAAGCTTAATAATGTTGCTTAATTCATTGATAATCTTGTACTAAGTTTAAAAAAATAAACTCATTTAAAATGTAGATATAAAAATAAAATTTCAACTTTTGTATTGAAAGTTTCTACTGATTCATAAAACCTTGTATAAACTAATCTAATCGATGAAGCTTGATATTTAGCAGCTTTGATACATATCGAAACAAACAAAAATGCTTATTTCATTCGCCAAGTCCAATTATCTTATTTTAAATCATTTGAATTATTCTCTCTCATAAAAGTCAAATCATTTTTAGAGAAAAAAATACAAACTAAAATGTTGTGGTTTGAGTATTGTAAATATAAGATATATGTTTTGTGATAAAACTCCACGCTTAGTTCTTTCGGACCTTTCTTGAAAATAAAATGATGTTGATTTATCTCTAAAAAATGCTGTTAATTACTTAAATGGTAAAATATGATACACCTTCAGTTCTTAACTATAAACAGTTTCTTGATAAACTTTGCAGCAGTTAGTCAAAGTTTATTTACTACGATCAGAACATTGATCTTTAACCAGTCATGGTAGACCATCCTTTCAACCCACATTGATGAAAATAACCGAGAATCTTTTAAATAACACTTCACATGTATCCATCATATTATTAATTCATCGAACTTGGCTTTCCCTTCTGTATCTTCTCCATAATGTAACAATTGAACTGAGTATGAATAATTTCAACGTTTTATCTTCTTTAATTGATATCAGGAATCATGCAGTATTTTTAGATCTTTGTTATCATCGGAAGCAGAAATACACTCGATATAGTTTTTTTAATCTCTAACTAATTTGTAAAAATTACTTTGTGATTTTTTCCCCTCAATAAGTTCCTGTTTCGACAAAATCTCTGTACAATATTGAGCCTTTTTCTTTTGGCAGATACGTCAAACCCCTGTTTTTTTTAACTTTTTCAAACATTATCTCTGTTAATGACTTTCATCCTTTTTATCTTCTATTGTTACTTCATACTTCGTTTATACATCGCTTGTGTTAACTTTAAAAATTATTGAACATATTTTGTTGACAAAGAACTTCTTTTTACGAATGAAAGTTTCCCATCGTTAATTTTACCGTTAAGGTGCTTTCCTAACACTTAATTAAACTCTGACAATTGAGCATAAAATTGTAGAATTTCAGCTCTTAATATTTTTATCAAAAATAAGAAATACTAAAGAGTCTCAAAGTTAAACTGTCTTTGTTCACCCATTACTAAAAAAACCCTTTTCTTTTTAGGTCAAAAGTCCAAGTTCTTTTTTGTCATTATTCAACATTTTGAGTGTCGCTATTTGATTTTAAAATGTTAACTACCTCATAAAATTGCACAAAACAGAAAAATAGCGTAATTGTTGATCTTAAACAGGATTTTAATGGAGAATATCGGTTTAATTTTCTTTCAGTGATTGATAATCTATTGTTTAGAGTTTAGCTTAGTCTGCTATTCAATTAAATGTGTTGTATGACCGTCAATATGCTCAGTGGAAATCGCATTTACTAAATTATAAAATCAAAAAAAACCCTAAAAGTCCATCATAACGTACCTCTAAGGAGACCAACGAATTCCAATAACACCATATGGCGCCTGTAGTCACTACCCCTAGTTAATGAAAGCTTTAAACATCATTAAATTTTATAAGGCGATTGTGAATGAGGTTTTATTAAATAAGAATCGTATGAAATCGTAAATGAATGTCTCTAAGTAAACATTCAGTGGCGGAAATGATTTCAAATGAACCCATAACGATGTCATCATCAATTCTCTAAAGGAGGATCGTTACAAGATTGAAATTGCTTCCCTCTCCAAAATTTTTATTGGGTTCCGTTGTTCAGAACATTTTTTTTCCAAACTGTTTTTCACTGATTGTAAATTTATCTCCGTGTAGCATCCATTATATCACGTATTTCGGTTAACCCTTAGATTGACATCAACAATCTTTAAAACAAACAGTAAAAGACGATTTCAACCTTAATTTAACAAAATTTAATTAACTTGAAACAAACTATATTTTCTAAAAGTTATTTTTTTTGCTCTTTCATGAAATAATTAATTCAACTTGTTTATTCTTAATATTTATAAAAATTCAAGAGTTTTTATCATTTATAATTCCAAAATCTCATCGGTGACTTTTGATCTCATTGATGCTTAAAATTTTATTTTTTTCAAAAACGTCATCCGAGCTTTTTAAATTACTTGGGCATGCGTTATGATGACTAAACCAGTAAAGTCCATCAAGTTGTAATAAGATAACCTTAGGCAATATTGCCCCTTGAATGGCTATCTATCTCAGATGCGATTAGTTAATCCCTTCTCCTCTAAGCATCAAATCACGTGATACGTCATGTACCAAAATTTTCCATTTATATATTTCAAAAAAAAAAAGCTTCACTCAATTAGATTTACTTTAACGTGACCAGTTAGCAAAAATTCATTTTTCTTATAAAAGTATTGAGATTATTGTCTCGACATATCGATGAATTTTTGGTTAGACCAAGACATAAGAAACTGCAACGTTGGTCTATTTTAAATTAATTCTTTTGAATGCAACCTCACACTTGAATTCTGGCTTTGATAAATTTTTACCATTGGGAATAATTTCTCTATTAAATTGCTCAGAATTGAAAGATGCCTTGATTTTACCACCTTTAGGGTAGAAATGAGGAGAATGGCATTTTCATTCTCGTCATCTCTTAGTTATTATTGAGGAAAAGCAATCATGTCGTCGGTTGATTAAATGCACTATGATACGAGTTTCATCACCAAATATATCTTAATCCACACGATATTATTATTCTTTCATATCATCAATTGTCCAAGGTTCTTTGACATCCAACGTATGAATGGACTTGTGAGTTCGTGGAAGTTATCCTTTGAGACATTAGTTACCACTTGGATTAATGAGACTTACCAGTTGATAAAACTCTACCATGGCACGAAAGATGGAAATTCATTAATGCATAAAATATTATAATCGATTTAGATAACGTTCAAATCGATTTACACAGTAGTAATTTTCTTCGCATCGGAAAAATAACAGGCGCAATAGTTATCTGTAACGCTCATGACACAGTTTAGAATTTCAAATTTATATTATCATATAGAAATATCACTGACTTTCACATTCCAAAAAGAAACCAAGACGCAAAAGAAAGAGTATAATCAAAAATTATTTGGAAAATGAATCGGAGAATATTTATTTAGAGAACCGATTTGTTGTTTAGAATAGCCAAAAAGTGAATAAATTATAAACTGTATAATGACCGACACGGTTGTTGAAGGAAAATTAGATGACCTGTCAGAAACCTACCTTTCAAACAGCAAATGCGAATAAAATAACAAAGAGTGTTTGTGTAGCAATTCAGCAACGAAGTGAATATCCAGACCCGATGTTGTTAAAAAACCGTTGATAGAAGACCATAGGAAATAACCAGAGAAGGTATAAGTTAATCGGCGATGGACATGAAAGAAAAAAAATATACCGAATTGATCCGAATTGTAACAAATTTTCCCCCTGGGTTGTTTTAGAGAAGAAATATAAGGTTTGGAAACGCCCCCGAATAAACAAATAAAAAATTAAATTACTTAGTTATGGCAATTTAATTTGTTTTGATTTCTTATATCAAAAATTTAAATGAATTTGAGGACAAATCTTGTAATCAAAAAAAATTTAAAAAAAGACTGTAAATTTACTTTCTGATTTTGTGAGATAAAAAATGTCTCAGCCCAAGATTTGGAAAATGAATATAGATGTAATAAAATTTTATTTATTTATAAGGGGATAATTGAATGAGTATTAAAAATTTAATAAACAAAGGAAAATGATAATATTTTACATGAGAAAAACGCTCGCATTAGAAGTTTTATACATGCAAAGCGCTTTATTTGCTACTAGATGTATGATCAAATATATGAAATTTTTGATTTACTTTGGTCTATTCCTATGTTAAATGATTATAAAACAGCCGAATGACAAATTGTTTCCTCTTAAGTTATGGTCATAGTGATCGCTTTATGACAAAATAATAGTTAAAAAATTTATTATACGTTTCAATAATGAGTAAATTCGTTTAAAGCTGGTCAAAATATTAGGTACTAAAGAACATGAAGTGAGCATCTGTGAAGAGAAATAAAAACTAGCTTCTAATTTACGTATAGATATTGTCCACTCGTGAGTATCAGAGCTTTACATATGCTCTGAGGCCAGTTCAAGACGACAGTGACAAATGGCGATGAAAAAGAATTGACTGAATGTAATTTGATCAAAAATAAAAAAAAATTAAACAATTCTTAATTTTCAATGAAAAAATCTTCCTATGTTTAAATTCAATTGCTTTTTATGTCCATCTAGCTCTAAAAACGATACTGTGAAAGAGGTAAGTACAGATAATTGGTCTAAAAGACGAAGTAACTTTTTAATCAATGAATTGGTCATCTGTCAACTCCGGCTCTGAGTTTTAGCTAGTTTGTGGTCTGACAAATAATACGGTTGATCATGTGATCAAAGGAATGAAAATCATTGATTCAAAATTAAACTTTTATTCGATCTTATGATGTAGACTCATTGATAGTTCAATAATTTTTTAATGTCTTGCCCTCAACAGAGAAAAAATCGACCGATAATTTCTTGTTGTATTAAACAATGAAAAATTATCGAAAAACTGACTTTTGGGAAAATGATTTTGAATGATATTAATAACTTGTTTTAATGTTTGATTTCAAGTCCATGAAATGATTGCGATTTAACGATCAATAAAGACATTAGTTTGCCTAATTTTGCCTTAAGCGATTTTTTGACTTCAAATAGCTCAATCTTTCTTCTAATAAATTTAAAAGAAATTTTTCATTAAAAATAGCACAGTTCGATCCAATTTTGAGTTCTAATCTGCTGTACATCAAGGGCCAGACCACCATTCTTTCTACCATTCACTACAATACATTTTTGGATGACATTTAAAGATTAAATTTTGCCACGAACCAAAAACTTTAAAAAAGATTTATTTGATGGAATTTCATATCCGTTGGTTCCTAGATTCCATAACTCATCCGTGCTGCTCGATCAAAATATGTGTGATTTCATGTTATGCTACTTTAACTAATTAATGCTAATAGCTATGCACATTGAAGTTTTGGCGTAGAATTTCAAGTTTGTTTAATACAATAAAACAGTCTTTTCCTTAGCAAAGTTTGTATTCATGACTCTTTGACTAAAAAGAACAGAGAGAAATGACAGAAAATGACAATTTTATTCCTTGTCATCTACGTAACGACTAGAGAGCAAAAATTTTGATATTTAATACTTATCCCATTTTTGAATACATCAACTTTTTTTAAAGGATTTTTCGTATTTCTTAGCCATTCATATTTAAAAATAATTTTATTTTCAAAATAACGCTAAAATTCAAAGTTTGAAACAAGTTTATATTCAATATGTTGTTCTTATCGCGTTTGATACGTATGAGCATTTAGAGAACTCAACCGATTTCTGTAAAGGAATATCCTAGGCATGAGATGCTACAGAGAGGTAATCGCTCATAACTCTTCTAAAATAACATTTAAGTATATTTATACACACAAATGATCAGTCTTTAATATCATTCTTCTTAAATCAGCTAAAATTTCCTACAATTAATTCGGTGAAAATTAATGTTCACATTTGCGCATTAATTGATACAGTATCAAGGGTGTTGCTGGTCCAACCAATATTAATTTTTTTAAGTTTGTAAAACTAAACCCTTATAGAGTGAAAGCAATACCCTAATACAGTCAAATTTATTAACCTATTGAACATATATCAAAATAAATAAGATGCAGTATAACATCTCATATGTAGTTCCATGAAATTATTTTGTATCCCATCATTGAAAGATGATTCTAATCCACTAGAAACCCTTAAATTAACCTCATATCAAAGAGTTTTAGCAATATTTGTCTAAATATTCATATTTTTATTCAACAAGCAATCAGTATAAAAGCTTGACTTTGAATGAAAAATCAGCATCCCTGAATTACAAATTTTATTTTCGAAACGCAAATTACTGATGAAAATCCATGCTCTTCTACTCATCGAATAAAATATTAAATTATAGTTAGTAAAATTAAGACTATTTCTAAAAAGCTCTAAATTATTTTGGACCGATAATAAAAGCACCAACATGTGGCTTTGTTCGTGGGTTTTCGTTAAGAAAATGGACTAAAGTTACCGTGTTTCTTTTAATTTTGGAAAAATAGACACTCTTGTAGTAACAGCTGATCGATTCATAATATCGATGAACAATTGATGTGCAAGAATTTTTGGAAATATCTTCTTATTTGAACATTAAAACGGGACTCTGGAAATGCTATATTGACGAATATTAAAAACCAAATAACGTCTCCGATTCTCTGGCATGGGTATGAATGTCACGAATAAAATAGACTTCCATTTAATTTTTAAAATTCTCATTTATGATTCTAGACACTAAAAAAATTTATTTCTGAACGACCTAATTAATTTTTACCCCGATAAAGATGCTATGATCCCTATTCAATACGTTTTCATTAACACGTATTTAACATTAAAATATTTAAAAAAAATGACTACAGTCACTCAGGAACTTAATTCTGAAAATTGTATTTTTTCTGAAAATCTGAAACAAAGTAAGGAAAAGAGAGTAAATATTTTTGGAATTTAGTCAAAGACTGACACACATTTAAACTAACACAATCGGGACCAGCTCCTTAAAATGTCAAATAATCGAATAATTTTATCCAGTACGGCAACTAGCACCAAATCCTTCATTAGAAACCTGGCTCCTGTTGTGTGTTGTGCGATTTTTATTGCCAAAAAAGAAAACTTAAAATTGATTGAAAAGTACAAGATTGCTATGAAAAACAAATAAAAACCTTTTATGAGCATTCGGAAGGTTCGCAACCCTTCGCCTAATTAAGAATAACCTTAAGCTTGTGACTTTAGGATTTTTTATAAAAGTGGGATTTTATCTAAATCTGGTGAATATTTCATTTTTTGTATTTTTCTAACTTAATGCTAAATAAAAGTTAATAAAAATATTAACGTTCGACTAAGGATTCTTAAAAATGATGTTTGGTATTACTAAACTCCGACACTGCCATGTAGGCAAGAAGTATCTTGGAAAAGACCACAGCTCAGACTTTGGTTAAGAATTTTTAAGACCCGAAAGGTCAAAAGACGAGATAATTATGAATATAAGAGTTTACGACTTTATCATCAAAACTGATCTTGAAAAGCTAAAATTTACAGCTGATCCTTAACGGCGAATATTAAACTTTAAAATGAACTGTCATCCCAGCCCTATAGTTAATCGCAAGAATTCGAACAGTTCCTTCATTAGTTCATTTTAACCCTGAATAATGGAACAATATCATTTTTTTTAATTTGTTTTAAAAAGCATACCACTGTGATATGATCTTTCCAACTTAAAATTGAAAGACACCGCCCTTGGTCATGTAAGCTAACAGGACTCAAGATGGTTAAAGTAGCACATCAGAAAAAATAAATAATGAAAGTTTATCAAATTATGGATCCTAAAGCACATGAGTAAAGAAAAACTCTGAAGTTGTCTTCAAAAAATACTATCTGACAAAAACAAGCGAAAGCATTCCTAATTAAGTGCCAGACTGTGACCAAGTTTTAAACAAACCCAATATTTTGCCCCCAAAGGCCAGTTTGATTGCCAGACAAGGGCCATTCAAACCATGCTATGAGAATTTAAATAAAAGATTCGTCAGATACCACAGAAAGTAATAAACGGTAATTAGCATAAGTGACTGAAAATTTTTATAAATCAATCAAAAAATTTGCAATAATTAAAAAGAGGGCCCAAATGACATCTAAAATCTTGTTCTAAAATGTTGTGATTAATGAGGAACTGCCAAAAACTTAGTCTTCACAAAGACACCTAATTTAATTGAAAGTTATGAAATAACCAATGTAATTTTCACCGATAAATGTATTTCGACACTTATTCTCTAACTGGAAAAGGTAAAGTCGAACATTTGAAAAAATTACAAAGGAAATTGTGGGTGTGCTATTGTAAATGATCGCCACATTTTGAAAGATCACCTTTTACGCAATTATTTAGCTATTCTAGGACTCCAAAGCTCTTAAATCTCAAATGCACTGTTTGAAAGAATTTTCGGTTAATATTGGACAAATTTTATTCAGTTAAAAGTTAACGATTTATAAAACAATGTTATACTGATGGGAAAAAATAAACTGATTAATTTATCAAAACTAGTTCAGAATGAAAAATTCCACTCCTTAAAAAAGAGAAAAAGGATAATTGAGCTTGATTGACAGTGAACTATGATGATAAAAGCTTAATAAAGTATGCTCTCAGAATGAAGCAACTCATTAAAGGAAATTAAAAATTAAGGTGAGTAAAATGTGCCTAGAGCCAAAATCATCGTTGAAGACAAACACCCAGCATGCAGGATTGTTAATGTATTGGGTCCTTAAAATGTAAAACTCGTTGGTTGTAACTTTTAATAACCTAAAATCTCACAAAACCTCCTAAGTAAACAACAAAGATTTCTCACATAACATGACTTTAGTGGATGCACAGACCAAGGTTTATAGAACAAAAGTATTTAAGGAGCGATGAAAATGTAAAAAACACAATGGATGAGTAGTAGATTGTAGGTATTATGCACAAAATTACGATGATTTTAGCAACTCAATTATTGCCGATCCCAGTTAGGATGAAAACGAACAAGAATTTGAAGATTGTCTAAAGGAACACAGGTGTAAATAACCATACTAAAAAACTCGAATAATAACTCAATCGATGGATTTAATAGCAACAAAAAATCGGGGCTGGAAAGATCCAACTGAAGGAAATTTTTCATTCAACGTGTAATTTTAGCAGAAGGTAAAGGATTAAGAACAAGTAAAAGTGTATGATTGTGTTAAATTAAAGAGAGTTAATTATTTCGTAACAATACATAAGATTGAAAAATCAGAAAAACATATATTAAGAAAATTGTACCAAAAAAGGGGGAAAGGTGCTTAAAAATAAAATTTTTTAGAGAAAGAATACGAAAAGTTACAGATATAAGAATCAAAGATTAGTGCTTTGTAGAGGTAGCCTTTATTTAAAATAAATAGGAACCTGAATTCCGGTTTTTATGTTTTGGACGGATCGAGAGGATTTACAAAATGTACAAGTGAGGAAAAATAGGCGATCTTTTCTTTCTAAAACAGTTTCAGGTGATTTACATGTATTACACAACACATATTCCTCTTAAAAATAAAATGAAAATATTTACTGACATATTTCCTTAAAATATTTTCAATTTGCTTGATTTGGAAGCGGCCCTTCATAAGAAGCTTGTCTGTAGCATCCCTTGAGCCCCTAAATTGACACAAATAAATACGAAGTTCCAAGTTCAGTAAATATAAATTCCATTAAATGCTCAGGATTACGTTTGAACCCTTGACAAATTTCTTTGAAATTAGAAATTCGAGTCTTTTTAGATCCAACCATCTCCAATTGAGGGGGTTTAGCGGAATATTTTTTCCTATTCGGATCAAGAAGACCAGGGTTATTTTCTTCAAGAAGATCGTAAATTCTATCGAGTAACTATTTTAAAATTTAAATGATACGAAATCATAGTCATAGAGTGGTTCCTTTTTTTTGTTGCTTTCATTAATATCTCAAGTCAACGTAACTAGAAACCTAATGGGATTTTAGAAGCTTGTGTCTTTGAAGTAGCAGCATCATGATGCTATAATAATTTAAATAATTAACTTTAGACTTTTTTTTCTTTTTTTTAACTTCTGATAAGTCGACATCAAGATCTGCAGCGAATGCAAGGTGTGATTTGGGCTTAAATATAATAAATAATTATACATTATTTTTTTGGGACTCTTTGGTAGTTTCTAAATTATATTTGGTGAAAATTACCTCTGAGGTGATTTTTTTCTGCATTTTCAGCTATTTTGGTTTCAGGTTGACCAGACATTTACACATGCGTACTACACTTTAATGTTTCTAATTTGTCTTAAAAGCTAACGAATATGAGTGAAATTAAAAACAAAATATTTATCATAATTTATCCTGTCCAAAAATTTCCAAAAACATGGAATTTAACCAAAGTTTTCACATCATAAGTAACAAGACCTTTTCCAGGGCTAAAATTCACCCTTAATTATTCAGAAATGGTTTTGAATTCCTTTCTTTTATCTAACATGCGTTTTAGCTAAAGCTTCACAATTTAAATTATTCTGTAAAAATTTTTTTTATCCAGTTTTGTTGGGCATTGTGTCTGTTTCTAAGACTTTGTGAATAACTCAATTTTCTAAAAATCTGTCCCTAACCCTTTTCATTCAAGAAGTAAACACTAAAAAAATAAATAACATAAATTTTCTTCTTTGCATAAATATTAATAATTTCGAAATTTCCTAAAACTTTATGTTGGTGCTATTGTTTGAAGAAAAGACATAGAACAAAGGTATTTAGTGCGACCTATAGAAAAATATTATGTTTGGCGTAGTCTTGAAGTAAAAATTATTCATTGTTCAAATATGTTCTGAATTTTAAAATAAATATCTATTTTTGATTGATTTTCAGCAAATTTAGGTATTAGCAGTTAAATTTTCAATGACAATGTGAGTCAGAATTTTTATACATTAAAAATATCTCCTGAAAAAAGATGACTTAATTCTTAGTGCATTCTGTTCACCGTAAAAATACTTTCAGCACTTTTTCGAATTTTTTTTCAATGTCACACAGAACCTAACGTCTTTAAGTATATTTCATGTCTCTACGCACATGTATGATTTCTATTTTAAGCAGAAGTCAAATTTTTACATTGCTAAACATTTTATCATTTCTAACGGTCCAAGACAAAATTGATCGATTTCTCATTCATTCACATCAAACAAAAATTACTTTAACAAATGAACAAACCTAGATTCATGAAAAATACCATTCTTATAGTTATAAAGAGATTCACCAATATTTTTCTTGTCATAAGATAACTTAATTATTAAAAATTCAGACAGGTTTTTCCCAATCTCAGTTTGGGGAAGCTTTTTTTGAGATACTTAGATGCGAGACCCGAAACGCTTACCACTCAATAATGTACTATTCAGAGTCTTAAAAGCTTAATTGTAAGTTCATTGATCCTCTTATCAAAAAGGTTGAAAAAATTTCCAATTTTAACACCCAAATATAGTATATCATTACCAACCCTGGCGTAGCTTGTTTGCTCAATTTCAAGACAACGCAAATATCGAGAGTCAAATTTTGGTAAGAGTTTTTTAATAAGTCGCAAATAATGGATATGAAAAATCCTGTTTTGCGTGTTTGCTTATCAATGTTTTTGTCACATTGTTTGAATGACAATCGAAAAGAAAATTGGCAAATAAATTTTTTGGTCAATTATAAGTAAGAATTTATGCCGTTCTCCTTGATTAATCAGTTCTAATTCGACTTAGGTATTCTTGTTTCCCTAAAAAAGAACCAGGAATATTAGAGTGCGATTTATCCAAGCAGAATATTTAGCCCAATGAGGTCAATCATCTTTTGGCTTTTCTTCTCTGTTTTTGAAGAAAAGGCTTTTTATTAGGAAGGGTGGTTGTGTACTCATTGATGCGCAAAAACTCGATTTTTAATGCGGTATGGAAGTGGCTATGGATAAGTTTATCCTTGTTAATAGTCCAAAAAATTTTAGACTATAAATAAATTAATTAATAAGTTAATATAGCTTTAATGACTTTAAAAAGAACAAGAACTTGTAAGATTTAACAAAACTAAATTAAAAAAAAAATTCTGGCAACGGAAGTCTTAAAATTCTTTTGTCGGAAGAAAAAAATTTTAATTAATGAAAAGTGTTCAATTTTCTACAAAATTATAAGATGTTTAAAAAATGAGCGCTTTAGTATTTTAACTCTCTCGAGATTGTATTGTAAGAATTTATTGGGACAATGATATTCTTGATGCCGAAAAAATTTTTGAAAAATTGAAATTTAAAATTAAAAGGGTTTGAACGATAAAAAAGAATTTAGAGGATTAAGATTATGCAGAGCAACAGTAAAGATTATATTTGATGCTTTCTAAAAATTGAGATACATGAAAAGGCGTAAAATTCCCTAAATAGAATAAATTATAATTTAACTTAATTTTGCAAAATAATGAAATCTTAAGTTTAGTGTAAAAACTTTCGATTGTTAAAAATTTTGTTTCGTTTAAATTATTAGAATAAAATAAGAGAATTAAATATGTATTTAGAGTTTAAAATTTTTTGAATGAAATAATGAGTCTAGTGCAAAGAGGATAACACAAGATGACATTCACCGATAATAAACGAGATATAAAATGGTATTTTTCATAATCTTGTCGCTTTTCAGTTATTTCTGCAGAAATCAACATATTATTAAAAGTAGTCAAAAAATAAGTTTTGGTCTTAATTATTGTTTGTCCTATTCAAACAGACACACTAATATCGGCTGCTCCTGTAGATAAAGTTTATGAGATTTTTAGCTTCTTTTTGGGGATCAAAGGGAGAAATATTTTCAATTTTATCGCATCAAGACTTCCAACACTTTGTTCAAAGAGCTAATATCAATAAAAAATTTATGATTGTTTTGGAACTGAATATTTTCGACAGGTATTCGATTTTATCAAATTTCGCGATATGATCGAAAAACTAGAAAAAACAAATAGCATTTCTGGAATCGTTATATTAGAGAACGATATGGTTAGACCCTCATGTAAAAATAATAGTTGACATTAGATCAGTCCTTCGATAAAAAGTGTATTGAGCACGAAAACGGTTTGATTTTGAGCCATTGATTTCCATTCTTTGTGTTTTTTTTTCTATCGTTTTTCCAATACTATAACCGGCTGACACTTCTGATATTCAGAAGTGTATATAATTATAATTTTTTCTCCCCTTATACTTCTGTAAATGTACATATTTTTAAACAAACCAGACCAGACGCTGATATTTATTTTTGTTAATTTTAATTTTTCCTCAAAATTCTTTTTCATTTTTTGTTGATGATGCTTTTAATCCTTAATTTCTCGATTGAAATGATCTTTAAATTTTGTTCATAAAATAAACAACCTAAACATGTGTTTAAGCTCTTTACTGTTTATTTTTACGAGTTTCTCGCAATTAGCTTTTAAAAAATACACCAGATTTCTTTTAAAATTAGCAATATTTATTATTATTATTGTCTTTTTATAAATTCTTTATATTTATGATCTTACTTTCATTTGTCTTTTTACTTAGAACAAAAGAATATTTAATATCACAAACCCCATTCTACTTGTGTACCTTTTTGATTAAAGCCTAACCCTAATAGTAAAATATCATCTTCTCTTGACTCTATATAGCTAAGGAAGTGTTTGCTCTTTTCTGAAATTTGAAAAACGTCATGATGAGGCATCACCTAGTTTTGGTGACTTTAATAGTTCTTCTGCATATTTGATCCATTTTTTAAAATCCAATTTCCTTTCTCGAGTTATTACCTCTTTTTCAATTTATTTCTCATTAAGCAAAGCTTAACAGTGTTTATTAGATCAAATTTGAGCTCTTAAACTTTTGGCTTAATATTTTATTACTCTCAAGTAATCAGCAATTAAACCTTATACCTGACCATAAATTTATTAAAACCATAACATTTTCTTAAAAAACATTTAACTTTTTAAAATCAAATAAAGAATAAGGAACTATTTCATGTGATTTATTACACTTTAAAATTCTTTAAATTTTTAACCAAGATATTTTTTCTTTTGTTGCTTAAAAAATAAAAGGATATAATGATTAATCTAGTTAAATTGCTCTTTGTTGGTTTCTGTATTCGTTACGTTTTTCATCATTGTCATGTGCTATGTTAATTTACCTGTCTCGTTATCTTATTAAAATAGCTTATTTTTAAAAATTTGTCTTGGACAAAGTTTGGTGAAGTACTGATGTAAGACGGTTAATATTATGGGCTAAACCTTTACCTCATTTTGTTTTCTTTTCTGTCCTTGAGCCGTTTTAAAGAGGACTAAATGAAATTTAAATACATTTATGTCACAAATATTGTAAAAATCAAATCAATTATGTTTTTTTAAAGATACAAAGTGACTAATCCATTTTACTTTTTTTGATTGATAGTTAGCATCAAAGTATCAATATTAAAAGTCTTCGCCACAGCTAAAAAAATCTTCTGAATATCCAAAATATATGTTTACTTTTATCATAAAATGCTAAGAATAAGCTATTCAGCCTCGAAAAATTTAAGAAAAACTGCAGTCTCAAAATAATTGGTACTTGGTAGCCCATAATAAAACTGTGGACTTCTTAACAAGTTCTTGACATGACTTGATAAAAAATCAATTTAAGTTTAGGAATTTTACAAAATAATTTTCAGGAAAATTTAACTTTGTCTTCTTTTATTTTTTCTCTTATAAACATTTCTTTTTTCATATTTTTGTTTACTTTTTGGTAAATTGATTTTTCTACCTGAAAACTATGAATTGTAAGTTTTCAATATCTGTAATTTTTTTCTACAATTCAAATTTACAATTTTTTTTTGCAATCATTTTGATCACTAGCAAGCAATGCCTTCTTAAATCAATAATTTGCAGCATTCATTGTTTATTTAATACAAGTAGAGTAAAGAAATAAATTATCCACAGCAGAAGTTTACAATAATTGTGTTATAAATCGATTTTTTTAAACAAGTTTTCTTGATATATTCTTCGTTCATTGTTCAAATATATTTTGTTGTCTTTTAGTTATAACGGTATAACTGAGATAAAGCTCCTCCTCTCTGTTAAATCACTAACAATGAGTTTTCTTCATTCGAATTCCTCTTGTGTAGTTTTGTTTGTCAACTTTAGCCCGATTGATTTTCTATTTATTTTTATCGTCGTTCATGGATTTTTTTTGAAATAAATTGTTGCCTTATCTTTCATTCCTTCTCGTTTTGTAATCTGGCTTTTACCTGCTTTGTTGAAGATAAGATAAGAGTTTCATTTTTCTTAGTCCAACTCATGAAATTAGTAAACCTACTTGCTAAATCATTTTTAATAAACCCTTCAGTTGTGCCATTTTTGCACTTTTTCTCAAGAATCTTTATCACAAATTAACATAAAATAATGAATACAATTATGGCAATTATAATTTTAAATTCTTTTAAGAATTTCATTTCTTTAATAGAAAAAAATTAATTAATCTCTAACTAAAATCTGAAGGGGTTGTTTTATATCTTTTACAATTAATTAGGATTATTAACATTTCATTTTAAAAAATAATATACTATCAGCATATAAGAGTCATATTTTCGAATTATGATATTATTGGAACTATAGACTATTAAATTTTTTTGAATATTTTAAAATTTTTAGTTCAAAAATTATTTTCATCATATATTAATAAATTCTAAAATTTTAAATTTTTTCTCAAATTTTATCTTTATCCAATTTAATATTAATAAAATTTATTTCTCATATTTTTAATTGACACCGTCGCTTTCAAATTGAAATATCATGCCGAACTTTTAGTTTATGAATTGATCAAAAATTTAATTTTTTTTAACGCGCATAGCAACTATTTATATGCCTCCCTTAATGAATGTTTTGACTTTCCTGCTTGTATCTACGGATTGAGTTACAAAAGGGTGGTCTGAACTACGTCCACAATGATAGTTCAGTAGTACCGGTTACGATAATTTTAAAATGTCAAAAAGGTAAGTTAAGCATTTAGTTCTGTTAGTATTGACGTCAGTGAATACTTGCTACCCAAATTTGTCAATATTGGATGGCTTATACTCATCAAAATCTTTTGTACGATCTCACTTGAATCGAAGCTATCGAAGAAAAACTGAGCCTCACTCTTAGTCTCTTACCAATGAAGGACGTTAAAGTTTTACCCAAATAAGTAAGGGATTACAAATTTTAACTAACATACCGATACGTCCCAAACTAGAAATTTAAGACTGATATGTAATTCTTCTAGAGTTTCCAAGGACATTAGTGTGATTAAATTGATTCCTTAATAGTCAGTAGCGTTAAAACTGCCTAAATATTGCATATCACTTTAATAGAAACACGGCACTTAATCTCACCCTTTGGACAATATTTTCTATTGAAAGTTCTTTCATCATTATCAATGGAGACTCGAAGGAGGTTTAGATGATTCTTAAGAAATCTCTTTTATGAGGGACTTGAAATATGCACTCCCTACGCGATTGAGTCATACCAACCATCGCTTCCAATACTTTTTTAAATGGATTCGTGTTAATTAATTTCTAAGTTTTTTGACTTGATTTGAATGAAAGGAACAACAGATCAAAACACATGCATCGATGCAATATAGTAATTCTGATGGGAATAACTTTTGGCTTGGAGTTTACAAAAATTCACCTTAGATGTGATCATAATAAATTTAAAATTTTTAAACAACACAAAAATTTTAATGACCAAAGTCCAACTATTTCTCTAACTTTGTTTAATTGTTTTATTTTCATGTAAAGTATCTTTAGTTCATTATGATCGCAATTTTTAACGAATAATCACGAAAATATTTGAGTCAAAGTTTTGTGTACCGTTTCCCAACTGTATGTCAAAGTGTGTCAATAGAATAAGTTGAATTATGATGGACTAGCTCAGTAAAAGTACACTGGAGACATAAATAACAATATGCCTGATATGGTCGATATTGCTAAGACAAGGAAAACTGCTAGGATTATAGAAGTGAGAGTTGAACTAGATGGCTCAATTAAACGAGCCAAATAAATAAAAGTTAAGTAGTACCCTCCAATCAAATCATGAATTATAGTGTCACGCGAATTTCGGACTTAAATTCTAGTTCTTTCATTGGGGTGCAAGGATCATCATGCAAGGTGGTTAAAGAGATGATAAAAATCCCGTATATCAAAGACAAACAAACCGAGACCCGAATATGCCATTTTTTTCAATAAGCGGGATTAAAGAACCAATGGATTTGGCGGTAAACACCGTTCGCTGGAATTAAATCAAAAATACTCTTTTGCTTCTACCATTCGTGCTAGATCATGATAATTACTAATATTTTCGGCTATCATGACTCTGTACTACCAATCCAATTAACCATTAAATGATAGGAAACATTATTTCATGTTGAGGAAATAAACTCTTTTATAAATTCTCTTTGTGTTTTAGTTAAATTTTATTTTGATTTGAGTGTTGAAAGTTCAATTCAAAGGGGTTTGGCGTTTTTACATGTAAGTTTTAATAGAATTTAATGCTCAATTAAAAAAAAGGCAGATGAGTTAATGGTTTTAATTGGTTTTAAGAAGAGCCTTTTACAGCGATGAATAATTTGTGGTGTTATTTTAAACAGAAAATGATAATGAAGAGGAATCTACAAGACCATATAAATAAAGAGATATATTAGCATAAAAAATGAAACACAAAACGTCATCGAAAGTCGAGAGCAATAGATTATTTTTTACTTGACATTATTTGGTTACAGACAAACCACGAGATGAGAGCCTTCACAACGGAAACTTTTTTTTTTAAAATTGAATCACATTACATTATGGAGTATTTTTCATTGTCATTTGGCGCTATTAGGAATATGATAAAAAAAGTACAGAGAAAATAAAATGTGAAATCTCATTGTGATATTATAAAGTTAAGAGATAATTTTAAAATATTTATGGGAATGTCAATAGGAGTTGTGGAACGTAAAGTTTAACAGTTTTTTTTAGATTTATGATTTAATTATTAAAGCGGAAAAAGTGCAGATGTTGCTTTTCGATGTAAAAAAAATTTAAAAGATTCTCATTTTTAAAGAACTAACCCAAACGAAATTATTAGAATTTTTTAAAATATATCTCGTTTGTTTCTTTAAACTGCCTTTGGAGAAAATGTTGCGTGATTATAGAAATAGGTAGATAAATTGCTATTGTTTACAAAATGAATGCATAGTTTAGAAGTTACGACAAACCCCGAAAAACGAAGAGAATCACACTACATCGTCTTGATCCCAGTAAAGCTAATGTGGGTGAGAGAAGGTAACTCTAATCGTCTTTCAGTCCTTGTATTCTTAAAACGGTTAACCTTTTTTAAGACAATTCACTGTGAAGTAAAAATTTTTAAGTAGTTTACAATGACATGGCAGCATGCTCTTATACACGAAGAACATTTATGTAATAAAGACTTCACAGGGAAGGTTCTATCGAGAGTATACGAAGGTTAAAAAATGATTTTTTTATTTAAATCAAATTCAAACAGAAGACAAGTGGTATTGTGTATGATTGGTTCTACTACAGTTAATTAACATACCGGATGGATTTTTATCAAGTTTTCAATTATCAACACTGAACACGGGGAATGTGAACGAAACAATTGTTGTGTCTGAAAACAGTGAAAATTTTACCACAAACTTCACTTGTGATCGTGGCGATAAAAAGTAACAAAATTAATAAATTTCAAAGAAATTGGGAAAAAGTTGATAGTGGTGGAGTAGGGTTACAGTACACATTTTTATGAGACTTTTGTCACCTGAATAACAGTGTTTAACACTGCTATCTGAGTCCAACAGATTAGCACAGGTAACATTAGAAACACCTTCTAAATTCCACATTGTGTCAGGCTTATAAAGACTAGAAAGATAACAACGAATCGGCGTATTAGCGGGCACTATCCCATGGTTGATGTTCCACCACTAACCTTTTGTCCAGTTTAGCTTTATTTGAAAAAGAATACATTTTGGAAGATACCAAAGCATACACACCATACTTCACCATATTACTTGTTAAATACTATCAAAACTATTCTCATCAATGTCCTTAACCAAAAACTCAGACGATGTTTATAGACATTTAGAAGTAACCCACCTGAAATTGTTAATAACCATGCGGGTCCACTTATAATAAGTTTAGAGTGACTTATTAAAACGTGGGTCACCATTCCTAACTTGTTACTAGAAGTAAAATGTAGGTCTAAATTGATCGTTTATGTGATTTTGGTTTTTAATAATTTAATCTCATCGAAGTGAAATAATCACATTCGTATTTTTCGGCTTTTATTTGAACAACAAACACTTAAAAATCTCACGAATGGCGTGAAAAATTAATTGAAATTAGATTCCTTTCTATTGCTGTGTCACGTTTTTTATATAATAATCTTGTGCTGATAGAGGAAAGGTAGGTACATCGGTGGGGATGATTGGGTCGGCAAAGTTAGCGTCATTCGGTCAAACTGTATCATTGTAGAGTTAATACATTAAGTAGAATAGCAACAAAATAATTGTAAGATTAGCTAAGACATGAGACCTTTTTGAAGAGAAACGAGAGAATTTTAATTAAAGTGTAAGCTAAATGTTCAACATCAAGGGAATGTGAAAGGGTAAGAGATATTGTTGGGAAGAAATGCATCGAAACGAAATGATAAAAAAGACAAAATTAATGTTAACAAATTCTTGTGAATAGAAAATTAATTAGTAAGTGAAAGAGTTTTGTCGAAAAATAAATCTGTTTTGGTTCGAAAGAGGAGAGTTGTGAGCAGACATAACAATGATGTAATGATTCCCAAAGTTAATGATAAGTTCTATGTAAATAATGTAACAAATACAAATATACGTGGAGAGGCGATAAAATAAATTTCAACTGTAGGGAGTGAAAAACTTCAGTTAAAGAAAAGAAGATACTCGCTTATTGTCCAAGATGAATAATGTATAAATTTTACTGGATCGTCGTTATAAAGAGAAGAGTTGTGCGATAAGCGTAATTCAGCATTTATAAAACAGTTTATCGCTTCTGTTGAATTTCTTAAAACCTATGTGAATGGAATTTTATTACGTTTGTGCAATTTATAGTAGAAGAATTGAGCATTCTCATGATGGTTTTCTTGATAAATTTTGCTAAAAAAGTTATATATGGGCTAGGAAGAGATGAACTTCTAACATCTCGAGATAAAAATGAAGGCGCTTTTTATTAAATTATCCTACGTATCGGCACGTTTTCTGGTATATCCAATATTGTTCGAATAATACTACAGTTCGTGGTGATTAGAAAGCATTCAAGAAGTGATGAAACCTACATTTCAAGGGATATAAACCTCATCATTGGGTGTAACAAAATCATCAACTGAAATGGAGTGGTCAATTTGATTAACAAGAAATTGAGAAAGAGCAGTACTCGTCTTAGCTAAACGCTTTATAGTAAATGAGAAAAAACCTTGACTAATTCACTAGATAATAGGTCAGTAGATGAAGATATGTTAAAGTTGGAAGCATCATCATATATGCCTCGGTAAAACCTGTAATTTATTCAAAATTACTTGTTCAAGAAGGAACTTTTGTAATTGGAAAGATACAAACCGGGAATTGTGATATCATGGCGAAACACTTGCTGTAGGGATCCCGGCGGTATGGAAATATTATTATTCGAAGAAATATCTTCTAAATTGAGAGAATGCTGGGAAAAATATTGCGAAAGTTTTGAAAATAATGTTTCGAACTTTTTTTAGAAAAAAACAATAACTTGTGATTTGATGGAATTTTCTTGGAAGCTGAGAGGATCATGGTGAATGTAGTATTTGGTATTATATAATCCAAGAGAACCAATTTCGATCCAAAAGGATATTGAATCCTTAGAAAAAGATTTAAAAAAATTCTAGGAAAAATCACGTTAAATAATACAAAATTTCCATGTGTCAAATCATAAGCGAAAATTGAGGAGCCTAAATTGTCCCATGATTCCTATTCATCATAGATTGTTACCCCGTCAAATCCGGCAAACAAAATATTTTGGTTAGGTTTTGAATTAATCAAAAAATTATAAATATTTAAACTTTTTCCCAATTATTCGCCAGTGTTTGAATGACAGAAAGGAAAACTGCGATCGAGCTTATTTCACTATCAGCCCCAACACAAGCCCCTTGAAAAAGGCATCGTATATCTAACTAACAAGTAAATTTAAACACCAACCGCAGTTGATACAATAATATATTTGTTCGGTGAGCTTTGTGTGTGCGACTTAAAAAGCGTGTAAATGTTATGAGCTACAAGAGGGGAACAAAATGAAGAAACTGATAATTTGGTCATAGTACTAGTTTGGGAAAACGGCATATTATTTTTTCGGTAACATTCTGAAGAAGTCAAACTAAATCCATTCATAAAGCTATCAATAGAGATTCCGCACATAGGGTACACGTTTTTTGAGTTTCGGTTATTTGAACACTAACTATATTGATAAGCAAACATTTAATATAAATTCAGACATATTTTTATCCCTAAGTAAAACAATAGGATATGAATAAGATCGCTCAAATAGGTTTAGACCCTAAGTATGAGAGTTTTAAATTACATTAGGATTCCAAACATTGTTTTTGCATTCTTTAAAATTCTCAAGGTCGTGGTAAAGATCTAAAATAAAATTTTCACCATGAAAAAAAATCACAGAAAATTAAAAGTGTGTATAACATTATTTTTTTTTAACAAGAAAGTTGGATGGTGCATTTAAAATGTTTCAAAAAAAATATTAAAATGTAAAAGAACAAAATCTTTCTAAGAATTAAATTCAACTTTCGAACCTCCAAGAAAATAACAAAATGCAAAGCGAAAATTTTTAAATAAATACGTTAATATTTTATATTGAAAGATTCTAAACTAAAAATTCAAGAATTTACTTGTTTTAATGTAATGGGTAAGACATCAAAAAAGAATTTGATAAATAAAAAAGGGAGAGTATTTTATAAATAGTTGCTATGCGCGTTAAAAAAAATTAAATTTTTGATCAATTCATAAACTAAAAGTTCGGCATGATATTTCAATTTGAAAGCGACGGTGTCAATTAAAAATATGAGAAATAAATTTTATTAATATTAAATTGGATAAAGATAAAATTTGAGAAAAAATTTAAAATTTTAGAATTTATTAATATATGATGAAAATAATTTTTGAACTAAAAATT
>CM043710.1:37798601-37871961 GCA_023969325.1 Oryzias curvinotus
CATCAGACGCTGAAATGTATTAGCTAAAATGTTTCTGAACCACTATTTACTCTACCAAAGAGACAAATTTAATATCCTGATATTAACTTCAAAACCAAAAGACTCTAAATTTGACACTTAAAAAATATTATTGAAGCAGAAAAATTTTTCTAAAAAAACAAAGAGAAAATTAAAAAATTTAAGAACATGCAAGTTTGAGTATTCAAAATTGGCTAAATGATTTTTTTTCTTTGTTTCAACTTCAAAAGTGAAAAAGAGTACTTTGTCGTGTATTTCGGCACTATAATTCCCTTAACTGTTTTAGAGAACAGTAATTCTTAGACATGTTAAAGAATTGAATTTTATAAAGATGCTGAAACTAGAAAATTTGGTTAAAAGAAAAATCTTTAATTCTTGAAAAATTATAAAATAAATAACTTAAGATTTAAAAAAATAGTGTATCAACAAAAATAAGATTAGCTGACTCTTAAGACACTAATTCAGTTTTTGACGAGTTATCCATCGACCAGTAAACAGTAAATTGCTCAATGAAATATGAAATACTGTCAACTTAAAGAAAATATGAAAAAGAGCCTGTAGAGAAATTATACAACTACTAAGATGAAGAATAGGAATGATCCAATGGGAACCACAACTAAGCAATTAACTAGAAGTTAAAATTTAAAATAATTTTGACAAAATTATTTTGTCTTTAGAATAAAGATACTATTTTATAAAAGTTTCTTTTTCATAATTTTTTAGTTTGCCGTTAAAAATTTGCCATTCGAAGAGTAATTAATTGATATTTTAGAGTGAATGAAAAAAAATTAAAGGGCTTGATAATTCAATATTTATCTGGTTATCTCAACCAATAGAGATGTATTTAAAAGTTTCAAAAAAAATTATAAAAGATATTAACTCAAATTTTTAGGATAAAAGAATATTCTCGTGCTTAAAAAATTCCACGGATAATATCCTTATAGAGTTCCAGTGACAGTTATCAGAAAATAAAATTTAATAATATTGAAATGCGATTTCAAAAGCTATAAAAAGAATTTAAATATATTTACAAGAATAAACTTAAACTTTTAAATCATGAAATACTTATATAAATTAATTAATACTCTTAAATCGCATCTAGGTCGATTAATGTCTCTTCCACCTACTTAAATAATCTGATTATAAAGCCTTGGATGTAAACATTAAAAGAGAAAAACAAGTAATAATCTTATTTGATGATTAATCTACTTCAATTATTCCAGCTCCAAAATTTACTTAGATTAACTTCTTCTATGCAGAAATTATATCATTTTAATAAAAATTATTTTGATCTAATTTTCATTTCACTCATGTTCTATTTTAATAAATCCAAATAATTTTTTAAAATTAATTTTTTATCGATAAACTTAAATTATGAATATAAAAAGATAAAAACTTCCCCTTTATCTCCAAAATGCTAATGTATAAGCTTGCATTGTGATGATAACCTGTAATTTAAATTAGTAAGTTTTTTTAGCTAGCCAAAGCTATTTTCTTTAGCGTACGTCAAAGTTTCCAACTGATATTAGAAATGTTCCTGTCAAATCAAACCAAAGTCTAGGGACGGAAAACCCTGACAAATCGGATATAAATAAATCCACTGAAAATTATCGAAAAATTAACAATAACCTAAAATTTGATGAAAATAAAAGAAACATAAATTTTTGAAAAGGAGAATTTTTTGATCTTTAAAAAGTATCAAAGGTGATGGAATTCTAATAAACCCTTTGGTAAATGCATTTTGAGGGGTATCTTTCGATCGATATTTAATTTCTCAATTTTTTTATAATCTCAGTTTTAATATAAAATACATCAAGCTATGTTAATTAATCCCTGATATCTCTTCAATATCATTGAGACATTATGTGAATGGAAATTTACTCTAACCCACCAAAAATCATATAGCCGTATAAAAAACGTTCTATCTTAGGTATTGTATTCGGTATTACGATTCATAACTTCCAGTGTGATTAATGTGTGATAATTTATGTGTGTTGAACCCAAAAGTAATATTCTACTAATAAAATAAATCAATAGAAATAATTTCTTATGGCTTGAAATCAATAAATTCTGTTCATAATAAATAAAATTAAATTCATAAAAAAATTTAACTGGGGAGAAAGTTACCCTGAATTTATTAATAAAGATCGTTTTTGTGACTGATCACATGAATTAGGAGATATGATTTAAATTTAAACTTCAACTCCGGATATGGAGAAAATACTTAAGTAGAAAGAAAAATCGCAATTAAAGGAAATGATAAAGAATTTGTGTTTTAACTACCAACTATATGAGAATGCAGATGATTTCTATAATTTTTTATGATAATGTAGATCATAGAATAAAAAATCACAGAAGTATTTAAAGGTGAATGTTTGCATTATATTGCTTTTAAATAGCTTGATTAATTTCTCAAATCTCTAAATAAAACATATGGTCACACTTCAGATCTTTTTTATTGTCATCCTCTAGTTAAATATAAACGGAAAATTTTCTTTGGAATTAAGAGTTTCTAACGATTGGATTACTTTATTGTCTTAGAGAAAAAATCTATTTAAATATGGTGTTTTGCTTTTTGACTCATATCACTCTAGATCTAAAATACTTAGAACAGTCAGTTAACATAGTTAGAGAACATCCGAATATAATTTCACGCAAGATACACAAAATAAAATCCTAATATGGAATTTTTCCTCAATCACAGTTACAACTACTGTTAAAACGGTTATATGTAGAGTAAGGGTTTACCACAAATTGAGGCATTTACAAATGAGTCAAAATAGAATTAAAGTTGAGGAATTCTTGTCTAAACACTCTAAACTTAAACAAAAAATAACCCTGAACTTATCATTTTCCAGTTTTGGTTATATCTATGTATTAGTTAAATTATTTTTCGTTTAGATTTTAGAATTAATATTTAGATTATTACTTTTGTAATGACATTATAAAGTAGGATAATATATTATTAGTATATTAAATAAATTATTACAGCCACCTCTTAGGAAATTATGACACCGAAAATTGTTAAGAACATGAAAATTTAAGAATCGCTGAATTTGTTTCCTCAAAATTATTTAAAATACAGCTATTAACAAAAATTATATTGAATTATTAATTTCTCTCACTCTAATAAAGATCAAATTGACCATCTAAATATTCTTTTATTAAAACAAAGGAATGCTTTTTATAAAAAAAGTCTTACTTAATATGAATAGCATAATTCAGCTGATAATTTTAAAATTATGAGTTTTGATTTTTTTATACTAATATTATAAAAATTCTAAACCACTCTTGGAATATATCATAATAAACTTTTAATTAAAATATCTTTATTTAACAAGAACTTTTGATTTCTCTTATGATTATTTCATTTATAAAGGCGGTGCGATATCTGATGCAGTGTTGAAAGATATACTCATGCATGATCTATGAATTAACGAAGTTAAAAAAAAGAATTTAAACTAAAATTTTTTAAATTTAAAGTAAAAGGCTAAATTTGATAATAATTATTCAATAGAATTGCAGTTTTAAATGTTAATTAATCAACAGGAAATGATTTATAAACAATCTTCTGAGTTTTTAAGACTTTCACGTGAATGTGTTTAGTTGTAAAATTATAAAAATAACAAAAAAAATTTATTTAAAAAAGATTTAAATGCTGAATTTTGTTTTAAACGTCGAATATTTTCTATTTTTTTCTGTGTAACCTTTAAACAATCATGTTCAATATTGTAATGTATTAATCTTTTTTAAAGTTTAGCAATGAAATGTTTAAAATAAATCTTTTTTTATTTTATTTTTCACTAAAAGATCATAAAAGAGCCTTAAAAATGATTCATTTTTATAATTTTTTTAAATCATTGAAGTAAAAAGCTACTTGTTTTGAAACTAATATAAGGGATCATGCTACTGACTTCGATATTATATATGGATAAAAAATTGAATCATTGTAATTTTTGGATTAACTAGATTATTTACATTAACTAAAATGGAGTATTTAATGTTAGAAATTAAATATTAGGATATTTTTTCGTATGCGATTCTTAGAGGGTAATTCTTAATATCTAATAATTTTTAACAGTTTTTTTAGCAAAAATATTTTTTAGAGTTATGGATACACGTACTAAACATAAATTTTTCTTTTTAGTCCTATAAGAAACTTTTACTAAAAAATCATGCGTTAATTTTCATTAGCTATTATCCTAATATAATTAAAATGACTATAGTAATATAGGAAATAATTTCTCAATGTTCTATGTTTGAGGCTAATTAAAGAAATATTACAACATTTTTTCTTTTTCTAATAAAAATATTGATCTATTTTAACCCATTTGAAAATTTATTTCTTTTAAATAAATTAAAAAATTAAAGAGAATTTATATTTGCATTTTTAACTCTTTTTTTTTTGTGTCTGTATTTTTTTGCATAATTAAAATTGTTTTTAAAATTTTTGAATTTATCGAAATACTTTTCTTCACTAATTTGTTTACTTATAAATTTTTTCATAAATTTAGAACTTATTTGTTTAACATCTTTTTTTAAAACCAAAAAGGGACATTAATTAAATTCCAGTTGATTTTTGAATAAAAAAGCTTTTTACTTGTTTTTTGATGGAAATTAAATATATTAAATATTTTGATTGGTTTGTAAATTCAGAAAATAATTTATCAGTTAATCTTTTTGATTAAAAACGCTTATTCATGCCCCAGTACCATCTTGTACATTGAGTATAATGCTAGAAATATTATCATTTGAGTTTTAGTGAAAAGATATTTTGCTATTTTTTGGGTTAAACACTTATTTTATTGACTATGAATAAATTTGATAAAAAAATATCAATTTAAAACTAGTTCCCTCAACTCAATAAATTTAAAAAGCACTTCTTTTGACAGAAAAAGTTATGAGCCATTTTTTTAAAATTAAAAGATCATTTCATTTATTAAGATGTGTACCAAACAAGTCTAGTTAAAATCAAAAATATATCTAAACTTAAACAGAAATATATCTGTAGTTCGTTTCAACACTTTATAGTTAATCATTGATTTTTTTACTTATAACTCTTAACTTTATGATTTTAATAAACTGAACATGAAAACATTCTGAATTGCTAATTGGGGCCAAAATTAACCAAACATAGAGTTATTGGACCATATAAAATAATTATTCGAAATGTTCGATGATATTAACGTAAAAAAACTACTAGCATACACTAATCATTAAAGATTTATTTAATTTCTTCTTCGGCTTTTTCCGTCAAAAGCGATTCCAAGTTTTGTGATTAAATAATTTCGAATTTGACATATTTAAGTATCAATAACAAAATACCTATTTAGTCACAAAATAATAGGCAGATTATATCACCAAATCAGATTAAATGAAAATTATTAGACCGGGAATTTTTAAATTTGTTGTTCAGAAAATTCATAGCAAGCGATTATTTGTAAAAGCATTAATCGTGGGAATTTAACCGTTCAGAAATTTTCGTAATGTGCCATGTTGTTGCAATAATTTTTATTGAGATTGGCAATTTATTCCAATATTCTAAATGTTTAAATAGTAATTTATACAAGCTAAAACTCTAATTTAAAAGATAATATTAAACCTGATCGTAAGGCGAAAAAATTAACATTAAACAAATAAATGTTGAGCCATTGCATAAAGAATATATTTTAACCCTGAAAAATCACAAAAATCCTCAATAAATAATCTTAAAAAACTTTTATTTTGAAGCTGCGAGATCAAAAGTAGAAATAGGGAGAAAGTGTGCGAAAATAATCAATTGATTTATTATTAACAGGAGTTTAAAAATTTTGCAATTTTACATCATAGTCACGAATATTTTTCTAAAATATTATAATTTTGTGTTATTTTTTCAAGATTTTTTTTAAATTTTTAAACAAAAGCGAACATCATTTATGAAAGATGTCAACAGTCCTTCAATTCAGCAAAATATCTGTGCCATCTTTAAGAAAATTACAATTTTTCTAAAATTCTTTTACAATAGAACCTGAGGAATTCCATATAAAATTAGAAAATAGAGGAAATCGTTTAATATTACTAATAATTAGTGATTTTATTCATGTAAACTTAAAATAGTCAAGTGATTATCAAATTCATTACAAAGCTGAATTTTATCGACTATTCTCGATAAATCTTTGAAAAATCTGCTGGGGGTATATATGCTAAAGTAGCGTATTGACCACGTTGTTGGTTGACATTTAATCTGATTGTACATTGATTGGAGTCAATTTGCTTGAATATAAGGATACTCATACAGTTGAATATAATAAAAACTGCTGTGAATGCCTCTATATATTAGAAGCCTTAACGATTATAAGTATCGATTTCGATCAAGAAAATGGTTATCATATTTAAAAATTTTGAAAAATTTTATCATCGATTGAAATTTATTATTAAACAAATATTTCACCACAGGTGTGAAAGTGTTATCTTATATCATTTCTATGATTTAAAACTGTTGGAACAGATAAGTAAATTCAAAAAATGTTCCGTCTGATAAACATTGTGCTGATCTTTTGATCGCTGTAGATTATCATAAATTTAGGAAGACAATTTTCTATGCAATTCTCTTCCAACATGAGCAACAACAATTCAATTTGGTTGTCTTCGTTTTTGATCGGATAGAATGTCGAACATATACAATGATTTTTAAATAGAACCTAGAAATTACTTTTTGAAAAATGGCTCTGATTATATCTTTCATTGTATTTTTAAATTAAAATCTTGCTACTAAACTGGAAGCTTGAGCCAAACTTGAATAATCATTTATTAAGCAATTTCTTAAGTATATTTCTCCTGCTGATAAATACATTTTTCAAATTATCTTGTCATGACCCTTTAATGCTACCTATGTGATTATTATATAAAAATTTCACAACCTTCTTACATTGTGTATAAAATTGTAAGAAACCTTAAAAGAGTAAAATTTTCATGTCTCAAAAGATTTTTCTGTTTCAAATTTTATCTTTTTCAACAAAAATTCATGTAATTGATTTTTGGAGAGTATTGTTCACAAAGCAATTACTCTATTATAGTTCAATCTTAAAGCTACTGATAACTTATAACTTTTTATTGCAATGAGTGAAATAAATTTTTCAAAAATATCTAGTTATGAAAATCAATATTCGTTTAATGATGTTATGAACAGTTCACGTTATATCAAGCAAATAGATCTAAACCCATTTCAGTGACGACTAATTATTTTTCGGATTACTTATCCCACGATCGATTTTCTCAGTTAAAAGTCAGTAAACCGTCAAAATTGATCTACTTCTGCAATTAAAATACATGGTTAAAATAATAGGCGAACGAATTGTTACGATGTTTAGATATTTCTGAAAGACTGAAAAGATCGATATTTTTAATGCCCATAATACTAGCCTTATAAAATATTATCGAGGAATTAGAAGAAAATATTTAATCATAAAAAAAAATTTAGAACATAGTATAGCAATGAATTTTTAATTAAAACATAAAAATTAATAAATTATTATATTAATTTACAATTCAAATTAGAATCAAAACTCGTAGTCTCAGACAACATTTTGTAATTAGAAAATCGAATTTCAACACAATATTATCCTTTAAATTACCAAAAGATGTCATTATTTAAATAAATAAAAATGCATTATTTAAAATTAATAAATTTAAAAAACGATTCGCACAAAAATTTTTTGAAAATATTGTTCTGATACTGTCAATGTAATGAGATTTCCTATACTAACTGTTTGACAAAGTTAACAATAAATCTGCTTTTACACGTTGAAAAGTAACTTTAATGATGATAATAAATAAAAATGTAATTTTAATGAGTAACGATTAATATAAGAAAATGAATGAAAAAAAATCATGCTACCTTTTTTGAATGAAAATTACAAAAGCTTTGAAGCTGAAAATAACATTGTTGACAGATATCAATAAATTCATAGCCTAAAAATTTAACTTAGTTTTTGAATAATTGTGGGTTAGTTAGGGGAAAAAGTCAAATGATAAACTTTACTGCGACCTATTTGTTCAAAATAAAAAAAATTTTTAATTAATTATCGAAATATTTAAATATATTTTAAATTAAATTTCAAATTTTAACAAAGTAGTTAAACAAAAAATTACTATTGAAAAATAATCGACAAGGCAATAGTATCCTTTCCTTTTGAAATATTGCCCTCATTTGATTTACCATAAATACGAAACATTGTTTTGAAATAAACTTAAAATAGAAGCTAAAAATGAAAATACCTGTGTGTCAACTAATCAGAAAAATACCGACTATTTCAGTTTTTAACATTATGATTTCTTTTAATGTTTTAAAATTTCCTACATCATTTTTGCCAAACGATACTCAGAACTCATAATTTTTAAAAATAAAATTTAAGTTTTATATAAGAGAAACCATTTTCTAATTTAGCTCAAAATTTTCAATTTATAAGCAATAAAGTGACCAAAAAATATTTTAGATAATTAAGAAAGGGTTTTTAAAACACAACATGTAATTCATACCGTATTACTATTTGAGAATGCGCAAAGTATTGAAGAAATTGTGTAAGCTCATTGCCATATCGGAGAATAGAATCATGTTATTATAGTTTCTTTATTGAGCTTTTTTTAAATATTCGGTACTTGACTATTATAATTAATAAAATATATAAAAAAATACCAAAAATTAACGATAAATTTAGTTTTTGAAATTAATTTTCTTTATCAACTCTAAAAATTGTTAATAATCTGATTGAATAAGATAAGATTAAAAAAATAAATTAAGTTACACTAACGGGATAATTGTTTGAAATAATATTATACATTCGGTAAACTTTATGCTAAAACTTGTTTATTTAAGGGCTAATTTTAAAATATACCAATAATTAAGCAAAAATATTTTTATTATTAAAATTATGTAAATTTAAAAAATTGATTGATTTATTTGATATTAAATAAAAAAGACATTGGTAATATTACGTGCGCTTTATTGGTTAGATTTATTTTGATTGAAAAATAATATCATTTTTTCTTGAAAATAAAAAAGAATTTTGCAAATGGAAGCAGTATTTCAAATAACAGCTTTCTTCAATAGAATTTTTATGATAGTAATCAAAATAATAGAAAAATAAACTCTTAAAAAAGGTAAATAATTTTTTAAGTAATTAGGGATTAAATACAGTTATATTTGTAATCCTAAGTGCGCCTATTATTATGGCCTCTCAAAGTTTGGATTTAAGCCCTGATAGTGAAATTTTTTGGTCTTAAATTTTTAAAAGAAATCCTTTAAACAAGATGTTTTTGATATCAAATAAAAAAATTAAATCTATTTTTAAAGAATCATTGATATTTATGTCATAAATAATAAGTTTGAAGAATTTTAACTTACTGCGCGATGTTACTCAATCAAACATGTCATTTTATTTTACAAAATATTTAATTATTCACTTTAATCACGATAAAACAGTCATATTTAGCATTTTTATATGGTAATATTATACAAAATAATTTCAATAAAATGATCTGCTACTATTTTTGATGAAAAATTATAATTATTTATATTAACCTAATATTAAAGAATATCTTGCCTTAACTGTGATTTTCTTTAATTATTATTTATCATCAATAATATGGATGAAATAGATATCGAAAAAACTATAGAAGTTTTTCATAGAAATATTTAAATTAGAAATCGAAGGATTTACCAATATTTAATTATGATAAGAAAAACGTTCTTTGTTTTTGTTACCCTTGATCTTAAAGAGAGTGAAATTTCTGATATTTATACGTTATAAATTTGATAAAAAAAAATTATGCATTTGCGCTTTGTTACTAAATTTATTTTTTTAATAAAAGAAATTTGATGAAATTTTTAAAATCCTGAAGAATTTATTTATTCATGGGATAAAAATCCAATTTGCTTTCAAGAATATCGAAAATATTGTTATATTAAAATATTTAGAGAATTTATCCAAAAAATTTCTAATAAATATCGTTATTGAACTTTTCAAAAAATAATTTTTTCTTTTCATTAATTTAATCATTTTTTGAAACATACAATTAAAGGCTTCTGTTTTATTAACCGTTAGTCAGATAGCATTATTTAAAAATGTCAGTGATATTTTATCACAAGGTAATGTAAAGTTCCAATGTTTTTGTTGAATTAATAAATGCAGATTTAATGATAAAGAATGTGCATAACAAATTGCAGTTTTTAAATTTAATGAATATATTAAAGATATGGATCTTGAAAAGTAAAAAATCTCTACTGTGTAAAATATTTGATAAAAAAATTGACACAATTTTTACACTATAAAAGAAGTTTTTTTGATAATTTACCTTAAAATTTCTAATGATTGTGATATATTTAAGGTTCTTTTGAAGAATGTCACAATGTTTACACGATTTTTTTATAAATTTGCATTATTAATTCATGTAGATCTTAATAGTAGAATGCTGAAAAGAAGCTTTTAATCAGATAGTCATATGCTTTAATTAAAATTTAGAGAATAAATTTATGTATTTTTTGCCTTTTAACTTTTTGAAATATCTGTAAAATTACTAAATCATTGAAAATTTTATTTTTGTTAGATTATGACAAAATTAGTCGTTAATAACCAACAAGAAAAATCTTCAATTTTTTTTTAAATACTTTTGTTAGTGGAATTATCTAAGAGTTTAAGTAATTTAATAGTTATCGTCATTGTGAATATTAAAAATTATCTTGTGGGAGAAGTTTAAGAAACTTCAGGACCTTTTTCCTTTAAGTTTAAGCTTTATTCTTCAATTGTGAAATTTTCTGTTAATTTTAGATTAATAAATAAAATTATTAAAATTAAAAAATTAAATAATAAATATTTGTTTTTGCAAATTTTTACGAATGAATTTTTTTATTGTTGATAAAATTTGTTATTTTAAGGAGTAGCTTATCACCATTAAAAAAACATATTAATTTGTAAAATTTGAATAATTAAGGCATTTTTTATTATTTTTGTCATTCTATAAAATTAAAAAATGTTAGACATAGTCTCATTTTAGTGTGAGTAATTTGAAAATTTTGCTTCGAAGCCTGCGTCCTGAATAAAATAAACAAACTCAATGATGATTTAACAAAAAATAAGTTTTCAAAAAAGGAAAAAAAAAATTCGTCAATAAAGCTTCTTTAACAAACACTCTTTCTGAGAAACTCTGCTTCTCCATAGTTACCCTAAATATCTGCTAATTTGCTAGTGCTTAACATAAAATTTGTTACAAAAATAAACATAACAAAAGAAGGAATCCAAAGGGTAAAAATAAGGGTACCAAAATATTTTTTTTTGACATTTTGTGAAAATCAGTAATTACTAAAGCTTCTAAGATGGAGGACTGTGTTTATTAATGGTGTGTTAAAAGCGCTTGTGGGATACCTCAGTTTAAAATTGTAATATTATAAGATTATGCGGTTATAATTGATTTTTGAAAAAAATTTTACAAAAGAATTGTAAATTTAGAAAAAAATTAATTTTAACAAAAACTGTAATCAATGAAGTTTTTAAACATATAAAATGCAAGTTTGTTGATATAGAGGGGTTTATAAGAAAAAAAACCTTTAAAACAAATAGAATACAATAAGAAAAATTCAACTAAAGGAACTTTTAAAAGATTTTTTTTCACGAAATTAAGTGAAAAATACATGATCAATTGATATTTATTTGCAAAAAATATATTTATTATATGTTTCTCATCAATAAGTTTTGTCATAAAAATCATTAAAGTCTATTTAACATAACTATTAATAAATAATATTTAATTGAAAAGTAAAAAAAAAAGAAATTGATATCATTTTGTTAGCTTATTTTTTTTAAAAATAAAAATTATCAAAAAAAGATGAAACTAAAGTAAATAATTTTTAAGTGTAAAAAAATCGAAAAATGTTAAATATTAATTTTTATTTTATGATAAAAAATTTTTCGAAAATTATCTGTAAAGTAAAATTAATTACAAAGTTATATTTCTTATTAAGAATAACTTAAAAAAAATAAATAAATAGAAAATAATCTAAAAATCCCATTGGGGATAGTCACTAAGTATAATCCTTCCCTACATATCATTTAATTTTTACCTTTTTAATAATTATAAAAATCAAATTAAAAAATTTAAAAGCTAAACAAAGCCCCAAAAAAATCGAGAAAATGCCAGATGCAAGTACAATTTCATTGTCTAAATATCGAATCATCGGAATAATGTTTATTAAAAGTAAAAAAAAAATTCCAGATCCATGCATACTAGTAATTACATCCACTCTCTTCAAAACTGTAGGCAAACAATTAAATTGGTTTTTATAATAAATCCACATGGAGATAAGAGTAAAAATTAGAATTAAAAGAGCCAAAACAACAGAAACTTGTAACCAGAGAGAATAGTAGCATGAACATGATACCAATAGTAAATGTATCACAGAAAGAACTGTCTGTACTATAAGATGAATTGAACCAATCGAACCAATATAAGGGTTCAGGGATTGTTTTATTCCTTCTTTCATCGCCTAAAATAAATAATGTCAAAAATTATGTTTTTATCAATTTTTAAAAATTTAGTAATTTAATTTATAATATATACTCAGTATTTATCACATTCGAATAGCATAATATAAAAAACTAAAATTTGATAAACAAAAAAAAATTAATTTTTATAAGAGATATAACATATTTCATTTTTTTTATAAAAAAATTGAAATACTGGTTAAAAAGGAAAATTCAAAAATAAACCCTTCTCAATCCGATCGATTTTCCGAAAATGTTAATCCCTTTAAAAGGCGTTGAAAATAATTAAAAAATCAAGAATCAGGCTATATATTAATCAAATTTTTATTGATAAAACTAAAAAAATGAAGAAACTAAAATCAAGATGATAAATAGTTAAGTTTATCAAGTAGTAATTATACAATTCTATATTTAGAACCAGGCTGAAAATTTACAATTTGATCATCATCAAAATGAGGAGGATTTATTTATCTTTCATGAAATATTCTAACTAAAGTATATAGTCAAACTATATTAAATAAAATTCTAGGATTTTTTTAAACAAAAATTAGAATTCATTTTATTTATAGATTATTAAATTTATTAAAAGCCACTAAAAATAGTTTGCAAAAGTAAAGTGTTGATAATATTATTTTTATTTAACAGAGGCATAAAATCTTGAGGTAAAAAAAGTGTTGTAAAAAGTAAAAAATATTTTACGATTATTTTTCAAGATTATTTTTATTAATTATAAAATAAGCCAATGGTTAAAATTTCATTTAGAACGTTTTTAAGGTGTATTATTGAATAGAATTTAAAGATATTGATTTATTCTACTTTAGAAATTTTTTTTGTTACTGTAATGAAAATATAAAAAAGAGTTCTGTCTATTTAGGATAAGGATGAAAAAATGATAATATCCAAATAGTTCCACTTTTGAGTAAAAAGAAAATTAAACTAGCTACACTGTCTGAAAATAAAATTTATCAGATTTTTATTAAAATATATTTAATAAATTCAGAGTATCATTTAGGAAGTATTCCCGATAACCTGTTTGGCACTATCAATGCTACTTGACCAATATTACGATTAAAACACACATAATAATATTCATATTTGATTAACGTCACAGTCATATATCTTTATTTGTTCCATTAAAAAATATCATTGATGTTCTAGGAGCTTAAATTACTTAAAACTCGAACGGTTAAATGCATCAATTAATCTAATTTAGGTTTTGATTTGTTATATTTGGCTATTTAAGATTATTTTACTTGATCTCATTGCCGAAATTTGTAACTTTGTCATGTAATATTCCCCTAAGTTTAAAAATCAACGAAGGTGAGACCAAAAAATTATGAAAAATACCGATAATTAAAGTTACTCAAAATGCAAAGTATCACTTTTTATTTTAGAAAAAATATTTTTGAAAAACTTACTTTAAATAATTTAACAGTTTAAATGTTTATACTTTGTACAAATTGAAGGTTTAAATAAAATATTTTAATTTTAATTAAAAAAGCTACATCGACAAATATCAAAGAGAAGTTATTACCATGTAAAAAATTTATTACAGTTTATATTTTTATCTTGAAAATAATTATTTTAGGTTCCAAGCTATTAATTTTTTTTAAATTGGTAGGAAAATAATAAATTTGATGACATTTCATTGAAAAATAGTGTTCAAAGTTTTTCTATCAAATTAAGAATAAATTTATTTAAAAAGTTTTATAAAAAATTTATTCAAGTAATGCGTGAAAATTTTAATTTTTATAAGCTTTCAGATCTGATAAAGGCCTTGTTCCTGTTAAGCCGAAATAATTTATTTTTATATCATTTGTGAACAAAAAACACAAAATAAATGAAAAGAAAAAAAAATTTGATTCAAGCGTTTAGAATCTTATATTAAAATGAGTTTAAAAAAAAATCCATTTATGGATGCATATACCAAATAATTGAGTGAATACGAAATAAAAAATAAATCATAAAAAAATAATTTTAATTTTAAAATATTTATTATGGGATTTGATGAAAAATGTAGAGTCTTGTATTATGCTTGAGACAGATCAAGATAAGATTATCCATTTGAGAAAAGTGAAATTCAGAAGATATTTAGTTGAACACTTCAGGAAAATTCATCGGTTTATTTTTCAAAAATTTTTATCAAAATATTTGAATAAAAAAATAATCGATGATAAATAAATTTTAAAATAGTAATTTTTAAAATAAGCCAAAAGACATCATTCGAAAATTAATAAAATTAAAGATTTCAAAAATTATTTAAATTTCCCAAAATATTGAAAAAGACTATAAAAATGATGTAAAAATAAATAATATATTTTTGAAAAAATATTTAAACAATTCTTAAGGTTTACTTTTTGTTTTAATTACACATTTTTAAATCTAGCAGGTTTATTAACTTTATGGTCTTTTTAGAGGTTTGAACACTGATAAAAATTAAGAGAAAAATATTTACGATGAAATTATTAATTTTTAAAATAAATTTAATCTTAACATTAAATCATAAATTTAAAGATTTAAAACGTTATTTATATTCCAAAAGGTAAGGAGCGATGTCCCACCCATACTACGTTTAAAAATAGGCAAAAAAAATCCTCAGAACAGAAGAAAAGTAAAATAAAAAATAAAAATGTACTTAATTATCATTTTGAGTTGGCAAAATAGTATCCCCTCAAAACTATTTTCATAAAATTATTTTTTGGCATCGTAAATAAACTTGTAATTTTCTTCATTTTTTCACAGTTATAATAATTGAATTCAGCTTTAAAATAATACCAAACAATATTTCATAGTTTAAGTGATCTCAATGTTTTAATGATAACCATTATCAATTCTTAAAGATGTAATTACGTTAAAAATTATTAAAAAAGAATTTTTTAATTTATGTCCTTAATATCTTGAATTATATTAATAAATACTTTAATCAGGTAAAAATATGACCAGATTTCTTGAAAATAAAGAGATGGAAAATTTTATTTTTATACTTTCAGGTTCAATTGCATATTTTTAAAGGAAAATTAATAAATATACATCGAAATACATAAATATTTCGATTAAAAAATATACTTAAAAAATTAAATAAAAATAGAAAAATCTGAAAACATGTCATTCTATGAAGAGATTTGTAAATTAAACCTTAATCTAATTAATGCACAGCATATTATTTAAAAATTAATTTCATTTTTTTTCGTGAAAATTTTTTAAAAAATTAAAAAAAGATACTCTCTTTTATTTAAATTAAAATTAGAATTTATTATTTTGTTATTGTATAAAATAGAAAGAAGGAGATTTTTCTGTTCTCCTGTGGCTATTCAACGAGAAACAAATTTTTGACAATAAATAATTACCTACGATTCATAGTCGAAAATTTTGGACTACTAGACAATATTTTTTCGGCTAAAGATTGTACAACAATAAAAGTTCGAGTCGAGTTTTAATACATTATTATATTTATTTTTTATGTATAGGTTATTCACAAAGAAAAAGGCGTTTTTGTGTTAAAATAGTATCTTCCTTAAATCTAGTAATTAAAATGTTATTAATTTCTCCAAACTGTCCTTTTATTACTAAATAACTTTAATTGTATCAAAAGACAGTTATTTGTAAAACTATATTTTAAAAAGAGTCATTTAAACAACTAGTTTGAAAAATTTTTAAATCTTATTTATTGTAAAAAATTATGTTAACAGGTATTTTTTCATTGTTATCTTTTCGATAAAAGTTGCCAACTAAGCCTCATAGAAATATGTTAAGGCTAGATAAAACTATTTTTATTTACCTTCTGTTAATTTTCTTAAATTTGTCAATATTCTAAAATTTTTATTACAGGTGATACGCAAATAAAATTTTTAGTTTTAAAATGATCTAAATTTGTCAATAAAAACCTAAAAATTTTCGTAATTTTAGAACTTATATTCAAAAGCACCTCTCACTCTAAAAAAATTCCATTTATAAAATATTAAAAAATAACTTATAAATTATAGTTGTTATTTTCTCCTTTTACAGTGAGCTAAAACAAGATATTTCTTCTTAATTATATAAATTACAATTTAGTTTTTCAATTTTACTCTTTAAAATGTTATCATTTAGGGAATGCGCATTTAATTATTTCAGGATCGTTGACAAAAAAATAGTGAAAAGAATAATAGAGGTTATTAAGAAGCATAAAATCAATCCATAAATGATTTTCTCTAAATTAACATTGAGTATTTTAATTGAACATATATCTCGTATTTTTGGATAGATAAAATCCTTTTAAGATTCAATTTTTTTAAGATTAATTTATAAAAATGAGGAGTGCATTTTAAGAAGGATATTTTCTTTGATCTATGACATTTAAAGAAATATTTAAATTCATAAATTCAAATATTTTAATTAAATATCTTCTTTATTTTTAAATACAGTTATTTCGCTTAATTAGGACAAATTTGAAAGAATAGAAACCAAACCAGCAAACCAATAGTAAATTTATTTGTTAAATTGAGACAATGAATAGCTTAATTGAGATTTTAAATTTAAGATCACATTACATATTTTGCTACACATATTGTGAAGAAAATATTTGTGCAGAGAATTTGATAAGATGTTTAGTCTTAGATCTGATCGGCAAGTCTTAAAATGATCGTATTTTAGTTACGAATCCAAATCGATGTGAACAGTGCGTGAACTTATTTTTTGAAAATTTTGTTTTTCTAAAATTTGACTCATCCAAAAATGCCAAAAAATTCTCTGACACATTCCAGTAAAATTGCTTTAAAAGATAAAATAAAAAGTAAGCCATTTAATTCAAGTCATCGTGACTAGCTGAAATAACTGGTGGGCCAAAATCTACCATATCGGGTATTTAACGACAAGAAAGACAACTGGGTGAGAAATTTGTATTACAAGAAGGATAAACAGTAACATACAAAAGAAAATAGCAAGTAAAAGGATACAAACGGCAAATAAACACCAGAAAAATGATTTTCTAATGTGAGTTGCAATGACTTAAATATTAACAGCCCAATATTGAAGGCAAAGACAAAGAGTTTAACCAAAAAACTGGGAAATAAAGATTTGAAAGCAAATGACAGTTGGTTATCACGATGGAAAGCAAGATATTATATTTTCAAGATCAAAAAGGGTGCGGTGAAAAAGCTGTGTCGACAGCGCTTTTTAAAATAGTTGAAGCTACTAAAATTCCTATATTTTTTAATAATTTTTCTGCTCTTGACATTTATAATGCAGATGAAACCCGCCTATATTATCGTACTACACCAGATGGTTCATTATGCTATTATCACAATGCAATGTCTGGTTATAAATAGGCCATTTACAGTATTACAGCTTTATGCTGCACAAATATCTCTGGTACTGACAAATAAAAACTACTGATCATAAGAAAGAGTTCGATTCCTCGATTCTTTAAGGGAAAAAATTGAGAGTTTATCAGTGTAATACTAAACAAAAAATAATGTTTGATGTCTTCAGAAATTTTTCGAAATTGTGGTACTTGTTGGGACTGAACTTTAAAATTTAAACAACGAATAATTTTGCTTCATGTTGACAATTTTGCGGTACATTCTCATTTAGACAATCTACAAAATATGCAAGTGAAATTTCTTCCGTTTCCTACCACATCGTTAAAGCAAGAAATGTAAAGAGAGATACTAAAAAATTTAAGACAATGTATCTTAAAAAAATGGTTAATTACATATTAGAATCCATCGTTGAAAGTTTATTAATAAGTTCCCCTACACCCATAATGAAGTGTTAAAAATTTCATTTCTCCAAGCACTATAATTTTTCACTTTCAGTTTTGAGCTATAAAAACAACCAAAACACCAATATGTTTAATTAATTGCGGCTTAAACCCCCTGGATATTCCCGAAATTTGAAACAATTAAGAATATGTTGATATGTTGCCCCTTCCTATCATTATCTATGAATAATTTTTAACAATTGATAACAATCTACCATTTAAGATAATAATTAAGACAATGATGATTTAATTTTAGAAAGTATTAAATCAAAGCATGAAAATTTCGACGAAGACGATGATGATGGTTGTCACCCGTGTGTGACTAACCACGAGTAAAAAAAAAGCATTGTGTTTTATAGCTTAAATATGTAAGAAGGAAACGAAAAGAGTCCTACATTTGCATTGAATATCTATGCTCATTTTGTAAAAGTAAAATGCAACAAAAATAAACACAGACTCCACTTGGAAAATATTTTGGATTAAAATATGTTGATGTACCTATTTAAAAATTTATTTAATTGATATTTTTATTCTTAAAAGTTTATATTACATAGTATTTCTAGTTTATGTGATAATTTAAAATACATATATGTAATTTATAGTTTCCAAGCGTTAAAAAATAAAATAATTGAAAAAAATTGTTTAAATTTACATGTGTATTATTATTTAATAGCCTTAGTTTCAAAAACAAAATTAATGAAATACAAAAAGAACCCTCATTAATTGGGTATTCCGCTTAATTAATCAAAAATCAGTTTGTCCCGATGTGTCTCAGTTCAGTGGAAACGACTGTATTTATTTTCCAATAACAAGTTTTTTATGCATAATTATCAGCACTTTGTTTACTTCAGAATTACAAACTTGAACATAAAATACTTATAAATTCACAATGCGGAAAATAAAATGCTTATGTGATTATCTCTAAATGTAAATAAGAACTGACATTTATTGATTAGTCTATTTACTATCATGACCCCTATTAACTAAACAACAGAAGGAAAACGATAGAGAAACAAATTTTATTTTCCTAAAAATTTTTTTTAAAGTTAGAAGTAGGAAAAATAATTTTAAATTAAATTTTTAGGTATATTATAAGCATTATAATTATTTTTATTTTTAACAATTATCAGGATCTCGCCGAAAAATTTAATAAATATCTTTAAAATCTCTTAAGTTATGCTTAAGATTGACAATCTCTGAAAACTGAAGATTAACTCAGATAACTGAAATAGTTCAATTAAAAATGAGAAAAATAATTATTTAAAGCTAAAAAGAAGAAGCCATGTTTAATTTTTTTATTTATTTTACGTACGTGAAAAAAAGTGTTTTAATATTTTTTGTGAGAATTATCCCCACATCGTATTTATACGTTGTAGCACTGGTGCACCTTGTTACATTGCTGATATCACACTCTCACTGGAGTTTTTTGTTGTTTAAATTTTTTAAATTATTTTCATTTTTTTACAAAGAATTATTCCTGGTCTCTTTCCTTCTGTTTCCGATCTCATTAGCATCAACAGAACAATACACTAGGTTCTGAAGTCCTACTCAGAGGGGGTAGAGTGATGCAATGTTGCGTTTCAAATCGCTCATTGTGAATTGGCTATAATTTTTCAAAAAATAAGTGAGTATAATAATCTATGCAGATATAACTCTAAACGGGCGATTTTAAAGATACTTATGATTCAAAGTCTTTAAAGGACATATTTCTATAAAAAATTTTGGGAAAAACCTAAATATTATTTATTTTTTAGCATTAAAAAGGTGAACTAGAGGGAAGAATAATGTATAAAACAATTAAACTTCAATTAAATTTAATAAAGTTAATAGCTAAAGTTTAATCATTTAAGGTTGTATAGATAAATAATATTCTAAAAAAAATAAGGGAGAAAGTTTAAAATTACGGTCATCTCGGCATTAAACTCACACATGCGAATTTTCTGAAAACAATTTATAATTTATATTTACAATCCGAAGATGTTAAAGCATAGTATATTTCAATATAATTCAACAAATCCCACATTTTTATTTAAATGTCGAAAAAACATAGTAATTTTAAGGTTAAAAATGAGATCCACCATTCTAACGAACAATTAAATTATATAACAAATATTTGCAAACATCTATTTTATAGCATTTCTCCCAAAGCTTATTATTATGAATCTGTATTTACAGAACTCTCGAAAATTCAATACACTGTAAAAAATCACTTTGAAAGTAATATTTTTTTCTAAAAGAGATTCTTTTTTAATTCCTTTTGGTTCTTATTCAACTGGTCTTAATTGGTGGAATTCTGATATTGACCTTACTCTTCTTACTGAGTCTTCACTTTCCCCAAGAAGTGTTTTCCGCAAATTTTGTAAAATTTTACCTTCCCTAAATTGTAAATTTCTTGAAGTCATACTCCGAGCTAGGGTATTGAATAATTACTAAAATAGGTCCCTATTATCAAAGTCCAATCACGTGCTATGAAGGTTTGCTTTGACATATCAATCAACAATTTATTTGGGGTGTATAATTCTCTACTAATCAGAACATATTGTCACATATATCCTGATTTAAGAATTTTATACACATGTTTAAAAGTATGCTTTTTACTTGATGATTTAATTGGAACTAAAAATTTTAATCTGAGTTCATATGCAATATCTATTCTTTTAATTTATTTTTTACAAAAATCCACATCAATTAAACTTCCATGCTTACAACCGCCAAAGTTAACTAGTGAAATTGCACTGTACAAAGATTTTAGATTTTGTTCTTCATTTTTTTATTTTAATCCAATATCTATTCAACCTTGTACAGGCCAAATTTTCATTGATTTTTTTGATTTTTTTTCAAATTTTGATTTTGAAAAATGCATCATATCAATAAATCCCACCCTCGAGTTTAAACCTCAGTATTTTAAAGCATACAGTAAGATTCAAGGTTCTCTGAGTATAATATTCAGATCCCCTGATACCGGATCGAAATCTTGGCCAACAAATTAACCAACTACAATACACTAAACTTAAATCTTTTTTTGACCTGAGATCACATTATTATTTAAATTGCATGAAACAAATCGATTTATCCCTTCCATACATTGATGGATGTTCGATTTTATTTAAGAAGTTGCTACATACTTCTAATAACTCTTGATCATTATCATTAGACAATTCAGTTGTAAATTTATATTATTAGTGTGAAAATTTCGTTTTGAAGTCAAAATCTCATATATATTGATCTGAATTTTGTTATTCTAATTATATCCAAACTCGATTTAAATGTGTTTCTTGACACATTTTTTGATTTTACTCCAACAGAAAACCAATTGGCATATCAGCTAATTTTCATAGTCATTTAATTCTTTAGTGGATTTTTATATGACTAAAATAAATTTCTTTTATAAAATGATCAAATAAAAATTATGACAGGTTTTTAAAAAATTTATCAGATAACCTACACACCTGTCTAATCAATAAGATGCCAAATCTCATTCTAAAAATTTAGTATTTTACTCTAAAATTAATATCATGCAGTCGATATGGCTGTACATGTTCTAAAAACAGATTTTTTTAAATTTTAAGGGAAATATATCTCTATTTATGCTGGATTGATGACTTATCATTTTATTTGAAAATTCCAAGATTTATTGGTACAAGATGCAGCACTAGCTAAAATACCTCACAGTATCTGTTCACCAAAACAGATTAGTAGGCTTTAATGTACCGTTATATGTTTCAAAATCAAACTATATCCTCATTTGATTTTCCTAAAGGGTGGTGAACTTTTTAATGTTGACACAAAGTTGTACAATCGAAGTTACTTTCTTACATTTGCTTTGTTAATTTTATTTGTAAATATTTTATAATAAAATAATTATCTGCTCTATTTCCAACTTTTTCAAGAGAAACCTCCTTAAATCTCTTCTCACTGATATAAATATATTTTTTAGCCAAAACTTAGTGTTTATTTTCACTTTTTGCTTTGCTCCATCACCATTTTCTTTCATATTATCCGAAAAGTTTTTCTAAAGTAAAAGCTAATTATATGTAAACCACGCGTGTCGAATTCCTTTTCCTGTTCTAGAATCTACTGATTATGAGATGTAATAAATATCACCTTAAAAAACTAAAACGCGATAAAGTAAATAAACTCTCTATCATCAAATGATACAAGTTGTAATCATAAACACACTAATTTGCTCAACTCGGACCTACTTAATTCACTATTTTGGGGTAAAGTAATAAGTTTCCAGTAGCCGCTTGTGGAGTTGTACAATTAAATTCAAACTCATTAAAAATTTCAAAAATTAACTATTCTGCCACCGAATAAGATAAAAATCGGATATTACCCATTACATTTAATCTTTGCTTGTATACTACTAAATTTATCGAAATCGCATGTCCACATCATTTCGCTTTAAGAATATTCAGGCCTTAAATGCAAAAAATTATTCATATTATAATGGTCCTATTTTTAACTGTAAAAATAGTTGTGACCTAAAGTCGTTAAACAAATTTATCAAAAGAACCAAAAAGCAATGCTTACGACTTTTTCAACATATTTCTGCTAATTTTAGACTATCATCATCAGGTTTCGCTTTTTTGTTAGTAACAATATAATAAGCTCATATTATTTAAATTATTGGATTAAATATGATTTCTATATGTACGTTGCACCAAGCCGCATAGCTGGGAAAAAAATAAGTCACTTACGAGAAATATTGTATGCAAACGTAATCATGATTTACAATTTAAATGCATTCTCATCATGATGGTTACTGTATTTAGCATACCCCATTGTTTCACAATTTTTTTAGAGAACCCGTTTACTGTAATAATTTTGCCGATCATTGGTTTATACAACAGATCCGAAATTCGGATATTTTACTCAGAGCAAAATATTTAATTGTTATATTAATTCACTTAAAAGCTCATTTAGTAATTTAATTATATATTTTTTTAAACAAAATTTCTTAAAAGAAAAATACAAAAAAAAGTTTGCACGGCCATATAATCAGCAAAAGACACTATTTCAGGTGTTGGATGCAAGAATACCCACCAGCGATAATTTTTACCCTCTAAAATCGATTTACTGATTGTGAATGTAGTTCTTCCAACAATTTCAAAATTTTTCTTATCCTTGTCCATTTTAAGCTTATTTTCTCCTGATCTTTGATTTAGCTGGTCCTTCTAATAAATTTATCGGTCACATTTTTTTCATGGCTAATTATTGGAGCTTTTAACATTAAAAGTTAGCGATTGCGCATCTGTCCGACTGTATCAACCAACGATATAATTAGTTTATTCAACAAATGATACATAGCAAACGATATTAATTTCAAACAGAAACACAAATATTCATTCTTAAATAATGACTGTGTAATAGAGGTTTTGTGAAATTTGTTTTTTCTCAAAACATCTGTTCAAATGAAATAATATCGGATAATTAGTTGTGAGGGACGAAAATCAACCAAAAGCATTAACTTTAAGGTTAAAAAACTGGATCGATGTGTATAGAAAACATGATTAAATGAAATTTTGTAATGAGTAAAGATTTGAAGAATTCTTCGTACGCAATATTCATTGTCGATTAAATGAATTAATTAACGCTTAAAGTATGTTCGATTCAATTTTCTAAATGTTTCTGCATCTATTTATTGAACTAAAAATTCTTTTCCACAATATAAATTATTGAGGAGTTTTGAAGTTTCTGTAAGACTGTTCAAATGAAATTATGTAACACTTTAACTTAGTTGAATACTTTGAAAGTTTTTCAATTTAAAATTATAAGAAATTTTTCTTTATTAATTTCGTATGGCAGTGATCTTTGACAGCATCATGTTTTCCATCTTCCATTTTAAAAGCGACGTAGGTTTATTCTCAATATTTATCGAAAGATTAATGTGAAAAACTACTGTCAAATCGGAGGCCATATTAAGAGAATGAGAATTTTTAAATTCAATGAGAGAAAGAAGGATCCCTGCCTTTTTAATAAATCGATCATTTGATTGAGAAGAGTACATTACATTCTATACTTTGAGAAGAAGCGACATGGGCTGCATCATAAGGAATAAATGTTTCTTTACATGACTGAAAAAATACATCAGTTCTCTTATCGATTTCCACTTACACTTGTTGATTGATGAAATGCTTTTTGGGATTAATGTTTGCAATGAATGAATAAAATAAATATTAAGACGAAAAAAAACTAAAAGACATGACCTTCTTTGGAGATTCTGCAACAATTTTGAAAGATGACAGATGCGAATAAAATATCTGAAACATACATTCCCCATAATTTTCTTTTATCTATCAGAATCAGAAATCATGTTTATTATTTACATCTTTGTACTAAAAATTTTGAATAAAATTTAAAAAAAACAGCATCTATCAATCATCATGGTTCTTTCAAAGGAAAAGACCCAGGTATTCTAAAAGTTCCTCCATCTAAAAGTCTTAGATTGAAATTGAACCTAATAAGAATAAAAAAATAACCTCTCCCTCTGATCGATCATAAAAATATTCGCCTATCTCAGACATTATTGTAAGTTTGTATTTATTATTCTAAGGTTTTGGAACTTAAATCATCAACTAACAATGAAACATTGAAGTAAATATATAAATTCATTAATTTTTATCGCAACTTTGTAACGTATAAATAAATAAATCTTGCATAATAAAGGTATTTTTGAAATCGGATAAAAACCTATTATGTCAGGAAACCCCTAAATTTCAGCTATACATCATTCATGAAAGGTATTGGTTCTCATTAACTTAAAAAAAAGAGATCATTTATTTTTGAACTAGGACTATTTTGGTTTAAAATATCATCTCTCAGTTCTGACTTCTATTAAAATGCATGTAATTAACCAAATGACGAAAGTCCATTAGCTGAAAAAAATAATTGAAACAAATTAAAAACACCCTTAGTCCAGATAATAGGAAAATATTCAATCTTATGGAAAACATTTTTATTGAGAGTTGTGAGATATTTAAGTTAAGGATGTAATGATCAACATACAATGTGTTAAGCGTGGATTAACTACAGCATTTATTTAAGTTTATAAAAGAAAGGAGACATAAACAACTTGAATACTGTTACATTCTGTATCTCACGTTAAAAATTAATTATCTCACTATAAAAAACACCTTTATAGTCAAAAAGTGAGACATCTTTTCAAGCAAACAACAATTAAACTCATAAGTTTTAGTATCATTTGAGCAAAACATTAATTCAACTAGACGATGCTACCCATCATTGCCTCGAAAAATTAAATTGTTAATTTTTTGAAATTTGTAAAAAAAAATGATTTTAAATAAAAGATTTTTAATTTACTTAAAAATATCAATAAAAATAAGTAGTTATGTGGTTATCATAACGAAATAGATATTAAGATAATTTACCTATAACATTAATTATCTTCTCAAACAAATTCTTGTGTTGTCACATTAATAATATATATTAAAAAACTTGAAGAAATCTCACAATTTAAAAATAAAAGTAAATCATTCGATTAATAGTGGCATTCTAAGGGTTTCTTTTTATTGATAAAAACAGGAAAATCACTTCAGAGAATCTAAAAGGAAGTAATTATACTTTTTAATAAAGATATTAAAAATTTTAATATTAGTAGATAACATTTTTTATATCGGAATGAATATAATAAAATTGAAGGATTTGTCTGGGAATTTAAACGTGACATTGCTTCTATTTGGGTAGCAATTTATTAAAGAAATAAAGTAAATGATATGTCAAAATAAAAAGTATAATTTGCATAAAGTCGAAAATATTCTATTCATCAGCCTAAACGGTATTGCATATAAAGATTTTAATTTTAAATTTATTAAATATTATTTTGGTAAATTTGCAAAAAACTGTTTGATAAATTGTGATTCTATGATTCATTTCTCTGTTTAAAACTTGCTATGTGTCAGTGATAAAAGGTTATAAAAAAATCATTAAAATTATTTAAATTAAAAAAACTATCAATAGAAATTCAATTTAATTCATCAAACTCCAACAGTTTCTGACTACTCTTATTGTTATGCTTCCATCATTAGAGGAGAAACGACTCAGTGTTTATCTTCTTTCGAGGTACAGCCTCTAATCACTCACTGCGCGAATGCAAGTGATTTTTGTCTTGCTTTACGTATTATTAATTTTTGTGAATTAAATTTATTTTAAGTATTTTTTGTTTTGTAGAAGGATTTGAAAACAGAAATGGATCATTTTTCTTAAATTATTTGTTAAATAGTTTTATGTTTTATCGATATCGTATATACAATTTCCTTTTCAATTCAAAAAATATTTCTTATTTCTATGGTAAAATAAACTTAATACATTGAAATGTAAATTAGACAAAAACATAGGTATTTATAAATCGATTAATGTATATTTTTTGTAACCTCACTGGGTTTAAAAACACTTCATTTTGTAATGATAACATATTTCATAAACTTTTTAATTAATTTGCAGAATTTTTCTTTCTTCTTTTAGAGTGGGAGAAATCGTACTTTTTACTCTCTAATAAGAATGCTTTTTAGTAGAGATTTCATTTTACTCAATTTTTAAATCTTGTTTAATTTGAATATAATCAAAGATTAATTTATATTATTTTTACAACATTGATTATTTTAGAAGGCAGTAAAGGCTTAACTCTGATTCATCTTCAAAGAAATCCTGTCGATATTTGTTTTTTGCCTAGACTTAATCGAAATTTTTCACGTAAAATTAATCTTCTAGAGATTTAAACTTATTACTTCAAAATAAAATTAAAAAATAATAGAGCCTTATTCACTTATTTATTTACTTTTTTTTAAAGTTAAAAATTATCATAGTTTAATAATAAAAAAACGAATTAAATAATAATTTCTGTTCTCTTTTCAAGTTTTAAAGCAGCGGTGAAGAATACCAGTCTTTACATATCTCGTTGCAGGTAAATGTATGTTAAAGCCATAGTCACTAAAAATTTTTCTTATAAAAAATTGCTTAAGCTGAGTATTTCGACATAAAAATATATTCTGTCTTTTATTGTGTAATTGATGTAGTAAATTTTTAACTTTTCTGATATTACCAAAATTTGGCAAGCAATAAGGTTTTTTAACTTATTTGTTTTATTTTTTACTTGAGCTTCTAATTTTCTAAGCGATATAAATACGACTTTTATTCGTAAACTTAATCTTCTCAATATTTAAATTAGAGATGATTATATTCCCTAATTGATTGTTATGAATGAATCGATTTTTGTTAGTAGGATTAATATAATTAAAAATAATTTAAATTAAAAATCAAGATAGAAAGAGGGACACGTTTTAGTTTTTTTAATTAGTATAAAATATGTAGAAAATGATTCGAATTTCTAAACACTATAAAAAGTAAAGCAATATTCGATTATATTACTTTTTCATAAGTTTTATTTTTAAATTCATCATCTTTTGTGTGATATAAAAATTTTATATTAAGAGAGGGCTTCTTTTTTGCAATGCTATAAATAACAATAAGTGATTTTCAGGGAATCTAAACTTACGATTGAGCAGAGTTTATTTGAGAATGGATTTAAGTGGAAAACGCCTTTTTCTAATTTCAGTCATTTTATGGACTGTTTCGAAACTTTTACAAATAAAAAAGCCCAACTTAAACCGAAAGAAAGATCTTGAGACAAATCGGACACCCAAAATTCAGTATCAAACTGAAGGTGATCCTCCAAGAGTTACAATAGTTTTTTTATCGATTCTTATTTAGATGCCAATAGAGGATTCCACTGATCTCCTGTATATGGATATTTTTTACGTAAAAGAAGAAAATATTCACTATCTTCTTTTTCGAAATTCTTCTTTTGATCTAAAGGATAGAAAATTATTTCAAATTGACTATTCTAAATTTTCTGTAAAACAGATAATATTAAAAACGAAAAATAATTCAAACGCAGTTCCAGAAAAGTTTTTTTTTGGAAAAGAGCTACAAATTATTTTAGATAATATTAATAAATGCATTTTTGTAAGAAGATTACCAAATTATGAATTTATACGTAAAGATTTTGAATATCAAATCACCAATGTAGTTTTATCTCCATTTTCTCATGGCTATGCTGCATTGATTGATGAAGCTGAAAATGTATTTTAATAAATTTATTAGCTTTTTATATCCACAAATCATGGAGAAAATTGGATAAATTTAACTAACCATGTTTTAGCATTTCACTGGTATGTTAAAAAATATTCCATAGGAATATCGGTGACTTGTATTTTCACATATTAAAACGTAAAGTTTTTATTTTGATAAAAGGTCGTTTAGATACTTCTTATTTTTATTTTTTGTTAAAGGGGCATCCAAATAAACAAGATTTAGAAGAAATATTATCGAATTGCATTTCATTGAATTCTACATCGGAAATTGTTTATTCTTTCACTATTGAGAATGTAATTATTCTTTTTAGAGGTAGTTCAAAAAACAACTCCTAATACAAAGTGATGATGGATTGTTTAGGAAGACTCATTTTCCTTTATATATCCAACCACGAGTGTTATTTGATTATAATTTAGGATTTTATTGTTCATGCACCACATGATAACGAAATATACGTTATTGTAAGGAATATTTCTGAAAATCACATTTTATACTATGCTAATGCTGAGAAGTTAGAGTTTGTTAAAATAATGGAAAATATTGGTTACTATGATAAGTCATTTAGTTTTGAGATTGTAGTTATAGGAAAACTAGTTGTGCTAATTTAAAATCATTTAAAAATTTGCCTGGAGTACTGATGGCAAATTTATGGGATAACAAGCGCTTTGACTGGAAAAGTACTCTGATTACATTTGATCATGGATTAACATGGAGTTACCTTAAATTACCACCAATAGTCGATGGTGAAGTTTGCATATATGTAATATTTATTAATTAGAGTTAGCCAAGGTGTAGTTTGGTTTTAGATAGCGATTGTGATAATAATGGCAAACAAACGATAATTTTTGATCCATTTGCCCCCCACTTAATTCTCTCATCAGGAATGTTTTATGTTTAACATTATAGGTTATGTAAAAAATGGTAATAATATTAAATTTTCTTTTTTTATTTCGATCGATGGTGGTAAATCTTGGCGTGAGGTAACAAAATTTTTAGGTGTTTAGAGCTTTGATTATTTTTATCATCCAAAAATCTTAGATCATGGTGGTGTTTTAGTTTGGGCAGGTTTGGGAAGGAAAGATATAAGGTAGGTGATTTCTTAATAAATAAAAAACTATTTTATTAACTCTATAGGTATAGTTACGATGAAGGTGCTTCTTGGAATGAGTTTAAAATCACAAATAATTCATTTGACACATTGTACGTGGATAATAATGATAATCTTGGGAAAAAAGCTCCTTTGTCTACTCTTTTTGTGGCTAATGATCATACAAATCACCAATATATGATTATAAATGTCGATTTTTCTTCAATTATAGGTTTTTACATATTTGCTAACTCATAGAAAATAAATGTAAACTCGATGACTACAATTTATACACACCTGGTTTTAACAGTACATCAAAATGTTTTAATGGACAACATTCTCCATTTTTGATAAAAAGAAGATTTTCAAAATGTGTGAGTGCATTAAATGAAATTAAAAATGATCAAATAATTTCATGTTCATGTTCTTTATATGATTTTGGATGGTAGAAGTTAATTAACTCTAGCTCTTTTGGCTTTTATAGAAAGGGCGAAAAATGTGTTCCCGATCCAGATTTTAAAATCGTTAATGCAACCGAAAGATGTTATTCGGGATTTTTAACTGCAATTCAGAATAAGTAAAGTCATTAATAGCAAAAGAAAAATAAAATATCCAACAAATAAATGCATATCAGAAACAGATATTTTGGAAGAAAACCTTCAATGTATTTGTGATTTAGAAAGTCGATAAATTGTATTATTTTTAGCACATTCAACTATAATTTCGTTTCGAAGTGAAAGCTTTGTCTACTTTCTAAACATTAATACAATGAAAGAATTTGCTGATATTCCTTTTATTCTGACACAGAATACAATATCATTTGATTTTGATATTTTTGGAAAGTGTCTTTATTATGCAACAACAGGAAAAATTCATAAAAAATGTTGGGAAACTGATATTATCGTAAAATCTCATGCTCAAGTATGGTGGAAGCTTAAGGATATAATAAAAATACAATTTGATGATATTTCTAGAAATCTTTTTGTTGCAACTAAAACATCAGTAAGCATTATAAGTGTGGACAAACACGTGATTAAAACTCTGGTATCAACTCAACGAATTGACATTTTCGAATTGTTTGGAAATCAAGGGTACGTAAAAAAATATATTTAGATACTTTTTTTACCTCGCCAATAAAACAGTTGAAATAAAAACATTTTATGAGGTTAGCATCGTACCATTAGGGGATATCAACATGGTTATACAATGTCAAATTTTTGATAAAATTGAGGGTGTTTATTTCAATTCCACCCTTTCTTCTTTTTTTCTATATTCTACTTCTACTTCTTATATTTTAAGTCTTATAAATATAAAAAAATGCCTTGATTTAAATAATAGGCGCATTTATTATGATTATTACATTAAAAATAAAAATGAAAAAGATTTTGTCACAACTTTTTACACAAAGAAAGAACGTTTCGATGTGTTTAGAGACAAAGTACATTTTGGTGACCTAAACATTACAACACCTAGAAAGATACAGGAAGTTAAATTTTATGATTTTTGGGATTTATGTAAAAATATAATTTTATTTAGTTACTGGACATTGTCCTGTATTATCATGTGAGTATTTTTGCCTGGAAACAAAAGATATAGAATTAACAAAGTGCTATTGTCCTGATGAAATGGAACTTCACGATAACAGTTTTTGTAAATGTCCAAAAACAAAACCGAACTGTAAACGTAACAAAATTATATTATCTTAGATTGTAAAAATACCCAGTTCTTGTGTAGTAGTGGAGAATGTGTGGATAAATTAAATATGTGTGATGGTATAATTCAGTGCTCAGATGGATCTGATGAAAATAACTGCAGTGCTTGTTAGTTTTTATTAATTTAAGCATGCTCAAAGCATAATGAATTTACCTGTTCAGATAATAAGACTTGTATAAACATTAAGGGAAGATGTGATAAAGTGAACGATTGTGAGGACGGATCTGATGAAATAGGATGTGAGAATAGTACAAAAATTTTTTAAAAAAGGTAATATTTGCAAATACAATGAATTCGAATGCGATAATAAAAAATGCATTGACAAAATTTTACTTTGTGATAATATTGATCATTGTGGAGATAAAAGTGACGAAAAAATATGTTCTAGTTTATTAATATTTTTTATTATAGATAATAACTGCTCGAATGACCAGTTTTATTGTAAAGATGGTACTTGTTTACTTAAAACTCAACTATGTGATGGAAAATTCGATTGTAAAGACTTGAGTGATGAAATGAATTGTAAATGGTTAATTCAATACAGGCAATATGATAAACCCAAATAAATCCATTTCATGTTCTCTGGTATGTGATGGACGATGCCTTTCACCTGAAAAGATTTGTGATCATATTACTGACTGCAATGATACTTTAGATGAACTTAATTGCAGTAAGATATTTGTCAAAATCTAAGTGCATGTCATAAATTGTGAAAATAAAGATACTAAGCCTTGTCTTTTGGGATTTTCTTGTTATTTTTTAAATCAAACCTGTGATGGATTTAATGACTGCAAAGATGGAAGCGACGAATTTAATTGTGACGGTAATGGTCATTTTATATTTTGATAAAATTCAAACTTGCGAAGGAATTTTGCCTTATAAATGCAACGACAATTCATGCATTAAAACAAATTTTTACTGCGATTCTTTTCGAAATTGTCCAGAGGGAGAAGATGAAAACCAAGAATGTGGTATTTTTGTTGTTAAATATTTAAGAAAATTTTCCATTGATTACAAAACTTAAGGTAGATAAAGTTGGAAAAGATTGGGCAGTTGTTTCTTGGAGTGGTGTGAAATTGTCTAATAGCTCTACAATTTCACTTAGATTATTTGTTTGGTATTTTATGTTTTTAAAAACTCAGGAATCGTTTTTCATTATCTATTGATATTTTAATATATAATGCATTTAATTATAGATTCGAAAATTTATCACCATGCACTCAATATTACTTGATAGCAACACTTAGGGGAAAATTTGTTGGAAGATCTGTGGAATTTGTCACTCATTCTGAAATTAATGAGACTCCGTATGACTTAAATTTTAATCCATCCACACGTATCCTGTCTTGGAAAACCCATGAAAATGAATGGTGTGTACCCCGAGAATTCTTTGTATTCATTATTAAGTGTATCAATAGATAACTTGTGAATATAACAGAATAAAATTGCAAAATTTTACTAAACAAACTAACATTACGTTGCCTTTGATGTTTTCTTCTTGCCATGTAAATTTTTAATTAAATTATAGGTTTCAGCCTGCCTTACGAATGTTTTTAACATATCCTGTAGTCAATTTATAACTATAAAGGTAAGAAAAAATCAATGTATGTCATTTTTTCTAATTTTCAGTCATCAAGCCATTTTTTTTAGTTATTGTGTTAATAATCTTTATTGGAATAGTAGTTTGGTTTAAAAAAACTGGTTCTCGTTTCAGATATCGAATTCAATCAAATATTGCACGATTATTAAAATTCAAAAGAGAATATAGAATGATTTTAACAGGTGATTTTTTGGTTAAATTTTAGAGATACCCAAATCCTATGATTTTCTTCTCCTGAATGAAGAAGAAATTTATAAATAATTTGCTAGACAAGATAAAAATTAAAATTTTATTTAGCAAAAATTATTTTTACAATCATATATAATCTTGAATTAGTATAAATGTCATAACCAAATATTAAGCAGAGATTTTATGACCTTCCACGTTAGCGTGCTGTAGGATTAACAGGTGAAAATCTGAAAATTTAGAGACAATAATTTTAAAAGAGTAACCAAGACAAATTTTTAAGTCATTTAAGCTAATAAAATTATTTTAAATTCAAGATTAATTAAGTATTTTCATCATACTGCAAACTTTTTTCACTATCCTAATGGTAATTCCTAGATTTTAAGGAAATAAAAATAAAAAAGTATTTTTGTTCACTTAGTGTAATTATAAAATAACTTATTAGTGTATTTCCTCTTTTTACATTTTTAACAATATCTTACAATTTTTTCTATTTTTTACTTAAATATACAGACATAAAACATTAAAAAGTAGCAAAAAAATGTTGTGTTATAAGAATTAACTCCATTACTTCAAATGATTCTTTAAAAAAAAATTATTTTTTTTGACAAGGTAGAATTACAATTAGGATAAAATATCAGTTTAGCATCTTACAACTTTTACTATAATTCATAACACTAAAAAAAATGACATTTTGTGCTATTACATCGAAAAAATTTTAAAGAACAAAAATAAATAATTTTATTTACCATAAAATAAAATTTAAATAATTTAAATATTATTAGGGGTATGAAATTTCTTTAAAAAATATAAACTTTTGATGCAATTTGTAAATAAGCTTGAGGCGGTATTATAAGACGATTCTAAAGTCTGTATTATTATCTATAATTTGACTTTCAAAACTATTATTTGAATCTAAATTTTTTATTTACAAAATTTCTTGTGACAGTAAGCTTTATAAATGTCAGTATTAAATTGATATGCTGGCAAGCCGTATATAGATGCCCCCATCGGGGACAAGAGATAATTAATAGTCTATAGAATAATATGAAATTGTTAATATTTAAAACCTAGATGATTTTTAGTTAGAAATGCAATGTTTAATAACGGTTAAATTCAGCCGCCTTGATGATAGTAAGACATTAGAATCTTAATCATTCGTATCCAAACTCCATACTGATTCAAACAATTTAAAGCTATTAATCAATTTACTAAGAAAAACTCAAATTTAGTTAAAGATTATGTATAATAAAGTAGATTTTTTAAATTTTTTTTTCGATCTTTACAGTTTACGTAAGATTTGTAAAAAAATTTGATTGGATATCTTAAATTACTCATGAATCATTCGAAAATAAATTAAAGACCCAGAAAAAAAAATTTGTACTAAGACTATCATGATTGGTAATATTTATTAAATAATTACCTTTTTAATTGCTACATTAGTTCTAATAAAATTTTTAATTTTAATTAGTTCTCTATCTGTTTTCTAATAATCAGCACAAAAATTATTAATTTTTACCTTGATTCATATCTCTTAATTTTAAGTTTTAAAAAAGAATCTCACATAAAACAACATTTTATTAATAAATGAAGTGCGTTTTTAATATATAGGTTAACTCCTTGTTATTGGCAAAAAAAATACCCTGATTTATTTTTAATTAATAAAACAATTCTTTTATTATTTAAGAATTTACACGCTTAAAATCAACGATTACAATCTAAAAATCAGAAATTTACCACCTAGCTTTTAATATTGAAGAAAATTTTTTAAAGATATCAATTTAAAGTAGAAAGTATCTAAGAGTTTGTTCATCACACCTTTAGTTAGAATTTAAAGACGAAGGGGATTGCTTTTGTTGTTAACAGAAAAAATTTTAGGAAAAAAACATGAAATACACATTTTTTTGATTTATATGGTAATATATTCAGATTTATTTCCCAAAGTTACTACTTAGAAAAAACAAAAAAATTATTGATTATTTTTGCTAATATTTGAACATATTTAGAGAAGTGGCTACTCAAAAAAGAAGATAAAATAAAGAATTTATGCCTGAAAATTTATTCTTTGAAACGCTCTGTTGTTTAACGATAAAATTATCGCAACTTTTTGAAGAGGTTTTGCACATATCCACGAACAAAAATTGTTATCTGTTTAAAATTAATATACACCAGCAATTAAATTCGGTCAAATTGGACTCAAAAATAGAGTAAAAAATTCATAATGGTGGAATGCAGAAGAGATCGAAAATTTTCTAGCAAAATTTAAATTTGATACTTTCTATGGATTTTATTGAAAAAATTGATTCGATATTATTTTAAAATTAATAACCCTAATTTTTTGATACAAAAATGAATAAATATATTGAAAAATAAGCAAATGGATTGTTTTTGGTCGGTAGTAGTCAGGTAAAGAATTTTTTAATTTTATTATCGGAATGCATTCACTTCGATTCAAGATGCTATTTCTGTCTTTTAATTTTTATAAAAAATTAAACTTTGGCAAGTAAAAAAAGGCATATTCGCTAATCGTATTCAAAGATTATTTGTAAGAAATTACAACATAAAATTACAACTCTCAAGATAATTGTTCTCGACAGTTCTAAATCATTATCCTTTTTAAAAGAAAATGGAAAAAATCATCCCGTATCACTTTGCAACTGAATTTTTTTTAAATTTTTTCATTAAAAGGAGCTATAAAAAAAGTTAAAAATACATTTGGTATTTAGCTTTTAAAAATTTATAATCTAGCTCAATGTATGGGCATTTAAATACAAAAAAATTATCGTTGGAAAATATTTTAGTTTTGGATCAAAAATTGATCCGATTTTTATGATAATTATCTTTCAGGCAGAATTTGGGATAAAATGGTATTATTAAACTTTTACTTTACTTTTTTTTCGATCTAATATGTTTATTTATGATTTTATAGGTGTCAAGACCTTTATTAAATTTTATGTTCTTGTTAATTTAGATTTAGTTGCATAAAATTTGATTGATCCCAAAGCATAAAAGTTATTTTATCTTATCTTAATAATTAGAAATTTTATAATTTAAATATCTTTTGGAGAATTAAATTTGAAAACCAACCTGTCATATTCAATTTTTTAATTGAGAATAACCAATTTTAAAATAATCATTTGCTCAAATGTCATCAAAATTTGACTTTGTTCCGGAATTTTTATAAATTAAAATTTTGAACTATATTAGAGAAATTTTCAGTCTAAATAGAATTATCTAGGGAGTGTAAAAATAAAAAAAATATCAAAAAGCATATCCATTTGGTTTCCTTTATGACTCAGATGATCAATCACAAAGCCTCTAGTGGTTCTGACAATAAGAAATGACTCAAGAGTTTAAATTTTTACATACCTGAGATATTATTTACTATTTTTTATCTTAGTTATCTTACAAAGACTTAATCTCTCAATACGTCTCCATAAAGAAACCCTTGGTATGATATTGGTAGACACTACTTGCCATATTATTTTTCTAAGCCTCTATTAAGAGATTCGATAATATAACCCAAGGGCTATTTTAATTCTGTATCCAATTAGAAGTGAATTACCGTCTTATATTAAGAGTACTGTATTTTTTTCAGGAAATTGTCCTTTATCTGTCAAAATTTGTCGAAAAACATGTAGTATTAGAGATTCCAGATTTTGGAGCATTTTATTAAAAAAGAATTGAATGCAAAACCTTATTAGCAGGTCAATAATTCAGGTCAAAACATTGTACTTCTTTTACCTCTAAAATATCCAAAATGTTTTATTTTTACAAATAAAATAATTTAAATTAAATGAATTGTTAAAATTATCGGTTTCTAACAATAATATAGCGTAATACTATTTGATCATTGGTATCGAAGATTTGTGCTTATCAACGCCCCCTCGTTAGTATCGAAAGGAGAAAATATTTACATTTTAGACAAAGAATAATAAAAATAAAAATCCAGTAAGTGAAAAAAATAAAGAAAACATGTTTAAGAACTTGGTTCTGATTACAGTTCTAATAATAGTAATATTTTTGACTAAAAATTTTAAAACATTCAATAAACAGAGAAATAAGATCATGTATTTGTTTTATTGCAAACCATACATAAAAAAAAAGTTTTTTTAAAACTTATTAAAACTGATACTTGTGTAAGCTAAATCTTATGATGCCATTAGTTGTACCAATGTCGATACTATTGAATACTATGTATAATAACCCATCCTCACATAACATAGGGTATTATATGTCTTTCTCTAAGCGTCATAAAATAGCGATCCTACTGATATTAAAAATAAGGTAACGAACATGAGACGGTAGAGAAAGAATAAAAGATCCTTTGAACGATAGTCTAAGTTTGGGTCTCATTTTATAAATTTTTACGATTAATATATCTGACTGGCTATCAGATGCTCTTAAAATAATATTATTGAATATTTTATTGCACCGACTGAAATTTATTTTAAATAGGATGATAAAATAAATATTTCAAATAAAATTATATATCAATTTTTTATAAATTGAAGAAATTTATTTTTATTTCGAACTAAAACATGCAATAATAGAATTAAATTTTTGCATCAGATTAAAGGTAATTGGTCTAATATTAAGATTTATTTGATTTCAAGTTTTTTAAAAATTTTATGTTAAGGATTAAAAATTATTTTGTGAAGAACCAACTATTTTTAAAATTGTTAATCCCAAAGAATAACAAAAAAATCATAGGGACATACAAGTTTCTAAGTCAGTCATGTTGAAATGATTTCAGATGATTTTTATTGAAAAAAATTAATTTATTTAACTAATACGTTTTTATAATAAGGTTGCTTTTTTTTTAATTAAGAGACTGATGAAATTATCTGATGCTGTAGCTATCTCATAGATATTACCACGTTTTACAAACCAAAGATAATTTAGTTATTCTATTAGCATAACAAATGATTTAAAAATGTATCTCAATTTTTTTGTATAGCTACAGAATAACATAATATATAAGATAGATTTACCCAAATAAATCTTTATCAATTCAAAATAAATTATAATTTTAATTATTCGAGAGTAAAGATTTATATTACTAACACTTCAAAATATAAATTAGAGAATAAATCTCACAACATTAAAAAATTTTGATTTTAAGTCGAAAATGATGAAAGTTTATCGACCTTAAAGATTAAATTAAACTTAAATAATCAAGGAAATAAACGAAAATTTCTCTAGATTTAAATAGAAATGTAAGTATTGAAAAAAAACATTTGAATAAAACTTCTAGAACTTTGTGAAAATTTTATAGGTGAAAATTAACTTGATCTATTTTATATTTTTCCATCGAAATTAAAAGTTGAGAAATTCAGAAATAAAAAAAATCTTAATTAGCAAGAAATAAAAAAATAATTACGAGACTTTTAGTAATATATTAATTTTAATAACAGAATTTAGGGTTATTGGTCAATTTAAAAAATACTATTTTATCATTTTTTAATTTAAAACTGGTAGATAGAAACCATAGTAACTAAAAAGAATCTATACTTTTTTAGCATAAATGTTTATAGAAGAAAGATTTTAAGGAACTGTCTTTACACAACCTGTCTTTAAATGAGGGAGGAATTAATGTTGTGAAGAATGATAAAACACTTTATTTTCTCAATTAAAACTTACTTTTGAGCCTAGAAAACAAAAAATTGTCATTCTCAATAAAAAATACGCTTAAATTTTAATTTATATAAAAGCATAAAAACTTGCTGACAACAAGTATTTTGGGTATAATAGAATATAGTTTAATCAACCAGCACATTTACAATTCTTACAGAAATTCTTAAAAAATTTTTGCTCTTATAATATTTACACTTAATATTCAGCACAATGTCCTTATTTCAGTATCTTTAAAAAACTTAATACATAAATTTTATTTCTTTTTATCTTTTTTTGTAATCGATAAAAAATAAATGCTAAAAATTACTCAGATATTGTTTAATTAAAAGAGCAAGTAAAATCATTACCATATTGACTTACCCTAATAAGCATTATTTCGATAAACTTCGATCAACTGGGAAAGTAATTGATTTAGTTTTCTTATTTAATTATAAAAATAATTTGATTAACCATATCTTATTACTGCTAAATTTTTTATTTAATTTTGTTCAGAGGAAACACATATCTTACGAATTTTATCATTTTTGTGAAATATGGTACCAAAGTTATTCTAATTACAATACGATCTATACTTCATTAAACTTTTAAACCTCGATATTTTATCTTAATTTATTAAGCTCGAATAATTTTAAAGAGTTATATTACATCTTAAGAGCATTATGGTCTTTTTTACTTGAGTTTATTGAAACAGATGATATTCTTATTTAACTACCTAGTTATGTGTCTTGCCCCTTCTTTGGATCCTGAAATGAAATTGAATTCTTTTTGAAATTAGACATTATTATAATTTTTATTAAATTATAATTTGCTCATTGATGTTCTTATTTTTAAGATCAAACACTTTGCTTGTTAAAAAAGGTTGTTTTTTATGGCAAAAATTTATTTTATTAATTAGTTTTTTTAAATTAATATTTTTAATTTAAAATATATAAGAAGGAGTTTAGAACATTGATTACGATTTACAAAACTTGAAAATTAAATAATTTACAAATTAATTTATTCTATTCCAAATTTTATCATCCTCGCATAGAATTAAATTATGAATTCAGCAAAATAAGTTATGCAAAATATTATAAAACACAATCCATATATGAGTATTTTTCATTTATCAGTAAGAAAAAATATAAAATGACATAAAAATGTCAAAGAAAATTTGGTTATAGTCATTTAAATTTTGGATCTAAACTCGTGTTATTTAGAATATTTTTTCAACTCTCCGCAAAACTGCAATTCCTGAAATTTTTCAAAGAAAAGAACAAAATGAACAAAAAATTTTATAAAAACCTATAATTTTTTATTCATAATAATTTAAAGAATTAACAGTTAATTTCCATGAGATTTGATTTTAAAAGTGTTATATATATAGAAGACTTTTATCGGATAGAATATATCTAGTCTCACAATATCGATTTCGAAATTTGATGGAAGCATTCATACCGTATATACTCGCATAAAGGTCGGTTCGTATATAAGTCGGTATGTAATTTTGAATACAATTTTACGGGATTTGCGTGTGACCCGCATATAAGTCGGTATGTAATTTTGAGGACAATTTTACGATATTTGCGTGTGACCCGCATGTAAGTCGGTATAATTTTTTTACCTCAAAATGAGCGATAATATGTAATTTTACGTAATTTTTACAAATGTGCAAAAGATCGATCGCCTCACATGGAATTCGTTTTTAATATACTTCACAGAAATAAAATAAACTTACTTGTTGACAGATAAACTCTTATATACAATTTTCCATCGTTTTTCACAATTGTTTTTATTAGAAAATTAAGCTTTCTTTCTTCTTTGTCCAATCACGTATCACATTTTCGTTAATATCAAACTGTCTCTCTGCTTTGGCATTTGTATTGTCCTCTGCAAATTTTATTACTTTCAGTTTAAACTCGGCTGTGTATGAAGCTCTTCTTTTCGCCATGTTAAATTTTTCCCAGTAAAAACGCACACGTGCATTTAAAACGGAAATTATAATTTAATTAATAATTTCCGGTAAAATTACCTGTATCGACATATCAAGTAATGGATTGATTTTATCGACGGATAATTGTTTAGGTGGAAAGTATTTATTTACTATGAATCATCGCCCGTAAGAATTTTTGTAAAATGGACATTTAAAAATGACATCCAGCTTCTAAAAATTTTATGGAATTCTAGTGGACGCGCATATAAGTCGGTAGATTGATTTTAATGCTAAAATTTAGTCTCAATTTCCTGACTTATATGCGGGTATCTACGGTATGTCTTATCTTTCAAAATTTCAATTTACTTTCTGTATTTCGTCAAAAAATGAAAATTACCTTAAATCCAATTAGTATGAGGTATGATTATGAAAAGGCATGGATGAATTTTAATAATTCTATCTGAATCTCCGAGTATTTTTCAACAATGAGAATTCAAAAAATTATCAAAACGTTCTTTTTAATAACCTGTTAAAAATCTTTATTACTAGAGTTTTTTTTATCAAAATCCAGTTTCATCTAATTATCCTGTTGTTATACTGCATAGAGAAATCGAGATTTGATCAATTCTGAAACAAAAAATTCAGTTAAAAAGTTAAATCTGCATTCAAAGTTTTTCTTGAGTGTTTTCAAATGTTTAAAATACATTGTTAAGTCACTCTTTCATAAAGGGTTGTGTTAATAATCTGGGCTGCATGTTTCAAAGTTGACTGTTTTCACTAACCATCTTTTTTTGTAAAACTTTTTTTTTTCAAAAATAATAAATCTGCTAAAAAAGTCTTAATCAAGTTAAAATTAATTGGGTGATGTTTAAGTTTTAGTTAATTAATTTCTCAAATTCTTATGGCAAATATAAAACAACACATAAGGAGAATCAAGATCATTCTCTGTGTTATAATTTGAAAAAAATTAAAAGTCATTGTCTTCAAAAATCTAAAAAATATTTTGAATACAACCCTAATGAAAAGAAAAGAACTTGCATTGAGAAAGCAGTCATTTAATCTGTTCATAGTTTTAGATACATAAATATCTAAACATCGTTTTTATAATTGATGTTATGCTTTATTGTTTCCGGCACTTAAATTAAAAAAAAGACAAGCTGATTATCATAAATTAACTTTTTTTAAAACGATACCATTTTTTAAAAAAAAATTTTATTGCAACTCGGTTTTGCAGTTCTTCTTTATTACTAGTCATGTGTGTTTGTGACGATCTATCAAACTTTGAGCTGAATCTGTGGTGATGGCAAGCAAATTTGTTAAATCTATGCCTTCCTTATTTGAATAGTCTTTGGTATTTCAAAAAGGTTTCTCTCATCGGCTTATGTTTAGAGTCGATTACAAAGCAGCATTTAATTCAAAATTTTTTTTCTTTAGAAAATCATGTATTTGCCTGAAATAGTACCTCCTTTTCAAAGTCAGTGGATTTATAATGTTGTGTATTGAATTTTGTTTTTAAAATTTCATTACACTTTAATATTTTCATCATGTCACTAATGTATCGACAAACAGTGCTACTATTACAAAGAATTGATTTTAACATGCTACTTTCAATTTTAAATAAAGTTAACAAAATATCAGATACTGTTTGTAAAATCAATTGTTTGATAATTTGAGGTGATTTTCTATACTTGGCAACAAAATTAAAAAGTTTATATAAATAAATCACACATTTTTTACTGTTAGACATGTTTTTTTACAACCTAAGAGCTTTTCATCTATTTTTGAAATGTTTTTGGTTTTTCGGAATTCTGCAATTTTTTATTAAGTTTTATTTAGAAGCTTAAAGGATAAATTTTAATTCAATCTAAATGTTAAATTGCCTCATTTGATAATAAAATATACACAAGATAAAACTGCCTTGTTTTAAACCCGAAAATGAGCACAGAGCCATACATCAAATATAAAAAATTACAGTGATGAATGTAATGTTCTTGCTTCTTTGTTGGATAGATATCACTTACTAACCGATTTATATTTCTTAAAAATTTTAAATTTATTTGTCTTTTTAAGGATGAAAATTTTAAACTCGATTTTATCCAAAAAGATTTCACAGAAGTTAAAAATTTGCAAGTATCGATTCTTAACTTCATTCTTTTATTTTAAGGAATTTCAATTAAAAACTATTCCTGGTAAGTTGTGAGTTGAAAAAAATTTGCTCAAAGATAATTTTTGTTTTGATTTTTTTTATCAAATTTAATTTCTCTCATAAACTGATCCAAAAACTTTTACATATTCAAATTCTATTTTGTGATAAATTTAGCAAATATATTCTGCATTCTGCACTTACTCTCATTTGACTTGTTTACGACTAAAACTTATAAAGTGACTCAAAACTTAATGAAAAACTGTTTACAATATTCAGTAATCCGATACTTTTTAATATATTTTGTCATTTAACTTATTATTAAATTTGTAAACTTCATTAAATTTATGAAATAAAAATATTTAAATTAAAATAAAAAACCTATAAAGTTATAATTCGAAGCATCTTTTTTTTCTTTTACCTTGTTAATTCTTATTGATGAAGAATACTTCGACAAATCTATTTTTAAATATCATAAACAAGTTGGCATTCTTAAAAAAGGATAATTTTTTAAAAAATATTACCCTTTTCAATCGAGCATATTTCCAGAACCATAAATTTGAGTTTGAAAAACTAAAGTGAGTAAATTTAGCATTCATTTTACAACATCAATTCTAAAAATTATTAAAATCAATTTACTATTGTTTTTTTTTTGAAGAAAACCTAAAAGGATTTAATATAGCTTCTGTATTGCTTGAGTGCAAGCCTATTTTTTAAAAATTCTCTCCAAGTCTCTTTTTAAACTTTGACACTTACCTTCTTGACGCTGTAAAACAGATTGAGATTCACTGGGAAAAACAAAACCAGCGTTTTGAAGTATAATATTTTATTTTTGTATCTTTAACTGGACTTAAGATCCCTTGCTGTCAATTAATGACCTCAAAACACATTATTTTAACGATTCAAATATTAAGAATACAAATGATCGAACTCGTAATAACATATGTTTCTACATTTGTGAATTTTAATATTCAGCTGAATTTAAAAAGTGAATTATACAAAAATATTAAAAACCATGAATGATTGTGTAGTCATTGCCAAAGAATGTTAGTTCAATAATTGCATTAAAATCATAGTAAAGACAACAGATCTAATCAGGTTTTAATTTTGAACAATAAATATGTTCTTAGAGAGAATTGGAAAATGTTATGATGAGAAGTAAAGATAACTGTGAAGAAAAATCGAAAAACATATTTGATACTCAATTTAAGAAATATCTGATATTTTTGATAAAAAACACAATCTAAGAATCAAAAAAGTTATTTTTAGCTTTAAATAGCAATTAAGATTGCATCATTAATAATTTGATCTAAGATATTTATTATCATACATTAAAATTATGATGGGTGAAATTTCTTCAACAAAAAACTGAGCATAGCTATTTCAAAATGTTTTTTGATTCAGTTAATTTTTTTTGCAAATTTCGATTTTTTTTAAACATTATTAAAAAATGATAAACTAATCAAGTAAAATATTAAATCGATATTCAAAATATATCACATAAAATTAAATGAAAAAGATAATAATATCGAATTTTAATATTTAAAAAAAATTTTTATCGAAAAATATTTAAAAAGCAATGATGGTAGAAAGGTGAAGCTATCAATGTCATAACGAGGCTAATATTTTTGATTTAAGAATCATTGCTGTTTGACTAAAATATTTTTCATTTTAAAAGCATCAATATAAATATCACTTTTTTTATATCAACTTTTATTTGTTAATATATTTGTTTAAACTCAGTTAATGTTCATTTTTATCAAAACTTATAATGTTTCAAAATATTCATTATTGTATCAACAATATTTAATTTGAACAATAATACAAAAATTTTCTGATTGTTGTTGTTGGTAAATTGAAAATATCAAAGGTATAATTTTTGTATTTTATAAATATTAATTAAAAGTTGATGATTATTTTTTTAGTGTTATTATAAACAAAATTAAAATCATTTTTACATCTTAACTATTAAAAAGTGTCTATACCAACAGAAGTAAATCTAAATAAATAACCTCACAAATTTATCTTGAACTAAATAAAGCAATTAATTTTAATTATCTATCAAAAATTTCTAATTTTTAATAAATCGTAAAAATAATGAAGAAAGTTAAATTATTTTTTGAAAATAAGTGATAAAATTTTTGAAAAACACTATGAATGCTCTTCTCAAACTGTTTATTTTTTTTATTCGTCAATTTAAATTGATAAAATAATTATTTACTCAAATTAGATACTTAATAATTTTTTAAAAATTTTTTATTAAGTTCATTCTTTTTAACCAATCTCTAATCAAGCAAAAGATATGAAATAACACTATATGACATACAAAATTTAAATAAGTCAGACTTTTGATGCAAGAATGCCATTCTATCGTTGTTTTTGTTTCCATAATAAAAGGGGTTTTAATTTTATACCAGAATAACTTTTAGCAGAAATTTTTAAACCTCGATAACCAATTTAATTTTTATCTTAGATTGAACTAACTAATAGATTTTTTAATGGTAAGTGTCAAGACACGGCTTGGTGACACTTTATTACGTGAGACCTCATCATTTAAACAGTTAATCACCGACTATAGAAATAGGCCCTTAAAATTTAAATAACGATATTTTTTGTTGTCAGGGCACTTTTTTAATCTTCTACTGTCTTCTAATTGAAAATGGAGAGAATCAAAATCAAGGTTGAGATTTAAGTAAAGAGTAATTATTTTTAATTAAGGCTCATTACTATGTCAAATAGGGCATTTTAGCTTGCTTAATATTGAATAGTTAACCTTAAGTGTTTCATAAACAGTATGAAATTGTCAAACACAGTGTATCGAAAATAAAACGATTCAGCAGAGTTACAAACTCTACCAGAAAAGACCTTGTCAGGTTGATACTACAACCAAAGTAGACCTAATCATAACTAAGGAACTTTAAACATTACTAAAGAAAACTAAGAGTTTGTTTGGCAAGACAGAGTATCAATTAAATGAAAGTGAGTGAACTATTAGGCATTAAAGAAATTTAATGGCTCTGACAGAAGAGACTAAGACCCAGCTATACCCACAGCGATGGAACCCAAGCTATCTTTAAAGAGACTTTATAGACAAAAGGTCACGAACTGCGGATTGCATACTCTTCTACTGCCTAACTTACACCAATTCATAGTAATGTCACAATCACAGAAATATTCAAGCACATCATTTTGAAAGATAAAGTAAATAAAAACAATCGTATGATTTTGCTTTACAGCAGAAATTTATTTGATAGTTTAGCTAGAACAAAATTTCTGCTACCTGAAAGAACTTTCAAGGTTTACCACTTTTTTTATCAATGTACATAGTACATTTTAAACCTTTAAAATTTTTTATTCTGTTATAATATATTGCTCAAGAAAATAAAAACCATTTTTGACAAATTCTTAATTTCTGCTCAGAAAGCATAACAAAATGAAATCTTATGAATGGATTGGCTAATTAAGTAATAAATTTAAAAAAACATTAAAATATAAATACATCAAAATTGAAAACAATATGAAAAGGATTATTCTTAAGACCGAAAAATGCAAAGATAAAATAGAGACAAAGGAGTAAGAAGGAAAAGAATAGAGCTAGAGGCTTCTAATATGATGCAAATATGGATAAAACTATGACAGAAAATGACAAGATTAAATTTATGTTTTTATCTAACTGAGTTAATATATAGTTTTTTACACTAAAAACTACAAAAAAAGTATCAAAATTTTTAAGAACAGCTTTTATGAAAAAATTAAGAGCATATGATGTTATTCAAGGTGACTAAAAGACTTTACCTTGGCTTAATCAATATCTAAAAAACAAGTTTCTACGATTTTTGGATTAAGTTATGAATTTAATCATCATTGAACCAATGTAAAGCATATAGCTTATGATACAACTCGACAGTTGCCGAGCAAGACAAGGCCATTACTCCATGACATTCTTCTGACTGTTTGAAACATAAAAAATAATAATAAGTTATTACATAACGACTACGGTAGGCCAGTAAGAATACCTTGAATAAATTCACTTGGTAAGGCGCTATTATGAGGAATCACAAATTTTTTAGATAAATTATTATTGAATATACTAAAAATTTTTCAAAATAATAAAAACTAAAATAAAAAAAATTAGTTTAAAATTTGGTTTCAAAATAAATAAAGAATGAAAAGAATAAGTTAAAACACTTTCGATACTGAATAAAGTAAAAAAATAATAATTTAGAATTTTATAAGTTGATCGACTAAAACTTCTAGTTTGCAGAGCATCAATAAGATTATTTATTAATATCGACAATAAAATAAATTGAAAACATTTTCTTATAATTTTTTATAATTCTTGAAGGTCAAAAAAATGCACAGCTTATCTATTAATCAAAAAATTTTAACATTAATATATCTATAATAAAATTATGTGCGTGCCAAAACGACATTTTTAACTCTTAAGATTATTCGCTGAAAAAATAAAATTTGAGAGAAAATTAAACTTTAATTATCTACAAGGTACTTTTGTTGATTAATATTACTTATAAAAGCTATTAATTTAATGCGATATTAGGTTTGTCATCAATGTCAGAGTCCTTGTGGTATTTTACTGACCAAAAAGAGGACCAAAAATTGTAGAAATTAGTCAAAGGAGGTGAAATCACACAGCTAACTAAATGAATCTCTTAATGATGATAGACAAGAAAAATCTCAAAATCCGGGAATCAAATACCATCCATCAGAATTGCCCATGTTGATACAAAAAATAAGACTTTGGTAGAGATGAGTTGTTTTTATAAAAAAATTATTATTTTATGTCAATTAAATTTTAATAGAATAATTTAAATATTTGAAATTTTTTGAGAAAAAATAGATTAATAAGCTCAAATTATTCATAGATTACTATCGGTTTTAGTCGAGCTACACTTTCCTCTTTCAACCTTATATTAATACACAAAGTGAAAATATTAATGCAGTTACGTATCATAATATCTGCAACTTTGATCATTTTTATTCAAATTTTTAAATTTAATAAACGATGTAATGGTAAATAAAATAGTAAATTAAAAATTAAATGGATGCAAAAAACTTAAAGATAAATATTGAGAATATTTTATCAAGTAATTACGAAATTTTTCATCCATAAAAAAATTCCCCATGTCTAATAACATGTTCATCACGTAAAAAATGCATCACATCTCTCAAAATTATTTCTGTGAGAAATGGCAAGATTCTCGTCTAAGTAAAAAAAGTATTATAAGTGTAACTTACGCACAAGGTTAAATTTTCAGAAGAATGCAACTCATTTACATAGATCGGAAGATCATTGACTGTTAACATAACATGCTCAACAGAGCGACCATAGTCTAATAAGCAATACAATTCGCATTTATTCAGGGGTAGTAGGCGATCACCAGCATATGAAAGATAAAAAGTTACATGATTTTTTAAATACACCATCTGGAGCATGTTACCATTCGTGTCTTCAACATTTGTCTAAATTATTTTCTATTAAAAACCTTGAGAACTCGAGGTTTTAACATATCAGGGGCTTTGTTGGATTTACTTTCATCGAATTTTTTATCAGTTATCATCCACACCAAAATGAGAAATGATTTGAAAACGAAGCAAAAAAGTCTGATTGATGTAATTAGAATCGTTATGTGGAGAGATGTAGCAACATTACCCAAATTTATACACCTAATTAGTGGTATTTACCGATAGAGGTTAAGTGTAAGTAATAATTAAATTTCATTATTGATTTTTATTTCTGTTTAAACTATTAATTTTTTCGTAAGTATACAAAAATGGATAAATTCAATGATTAAGTTAGACGGTGAAAAGCGGACGTGTTTTTAGTCTTAAAATTTACAAAATAAAAAATAAAATAAATTTAAAAATTGATAAGTTTCTTTTTTTAATCGATGAAAATTTTTGGCTGGATTTAATAAGATTCTTTATAAGGATCCTGGTGTTGAAGTTTGGATCTGGTTAACATGCTGACATCTTGTATTTTGAAATTGTAAATATATCCGACTTTCTTTTTTGTTTTTTATGAAATTGAAAATTAAATAAAAATGTGAAAATAATTGCAACAACAATAGGAAACAATAAATAATTCATGTTTGTGATGCGGTACTGTAAAACTTTTTGATTGTTATGAACGCTACTTTGCGGTAATTCATGAGTGAAATATTTATTATTCATTGTCAAATGAATAATAGTTTTACAAAAGTGACTATTCATCAAGTTAAAAGTAGTGAAGACATTTCCACTGTAATTCTAAAAAGTGCGATTGTCCAATATGAGTCGTTTTAGTCTTTTTAGGAAATTACCAGTTATCTAAACGAAAGAGCCAGACAAGACCTCAATCAAATATTTATCGAGTGAATTTTTAGTTTTGTATAATTTTTTGATTGCTTTTATGAGTTTCTTTTATGTTGAATAACTCTGAGGTTTATGTGTTAAGACTTTAAACGACAATCTGCCCACTACATCATGCAATATACGCTGGATTGAACTCATGATAAAAATCCGTGTTTTTATACAGGTGTTGATGTAAAGGAAAAGAGATATCATATTAACTCACAGTCAAGTGGATGATGACAGAATCTCTATTAACCCTCAAGATAGTAATTATCACTAAGATGGGTCTGGTCTTGAAACAGATGAAAAAAAAGCTCGATTAACTGATACCGACACCACAGATCGCCATTACAAGTCAAGCCAGTTTTTGTTTTGTATTCAGTACAATTAAGACAGGAAACCTCTCTAAGTATGATATGAGCCTAAATTACCATAAAAAATCGCAACTAGTTAATGATGGATAAGGGAGGGCAAGAAACATTGCTCATGACCAATTTGAGTATATACATCTTATCACACGGTTATTTGAGATTTAATTATTGATTTTAAAGAAAAATCGAATTTTTTTTATAAATAAAGAACAAACTTGAAAAAAAAATTTTATTTTGCCATCTAAAACTAAGTTTGGAGTGAAAAAATATTGGGGTATCATACGTAAAAAATTTAAAAAAGAGAGAAATAATTAGAAAACAATAAAAAATTGATCCATGTAAGTCAAAGACTTATTTTAAAAAGGACTGCTGTGAGATTTCGATTGATTTTAATTTTTTACAACCTTACATGGTTATAATGCCAACTAAAACATGCTCCATTAAGCTTCAACTACTTTTTTTGAACCCGGCAGTTAATAGTGACTGGAAGTCATTCTTTGTTTTTCTCGGTTAAATTTAAAATTTAAAGTAATTTTTTTTATTAATTTTACCAACAAAGGGTTAAGTGATACTTAACTAAAACAAAGTTAACGGGCGAAAATAGAAATAAGCCCTTTAAAATAGATTACTGGCATGTTATTATTGACACCGCTGTTGTCAATAACCTAGCGCTGTCTTATTTTTGGAAACAGCCAGAGTGTATTACAAAGTTGAGGTTGAAATAAAGCCTAATTATTTGTTATTTAAGGCCAATTCCAATGTCTAATAAGATATTGGAAGTAAGTTTAATATCGAAAGGACAACTTTAGGTGCTTCAAGAACAGTACGAATTTGTCACACACATTGAGTTGACAAACGGAAAGATTTAGTGAAGTGTATAATCTACAATAAAATTCAGTGTCAGGCTTGCGTAGCAACAAAAGGAAATCGAATCATAACTGACCCTGAAACTAAAAAAAAAACAATGAAGACAATAAAGAGACTGTTTTAACTGGGCAAGCCATCAGTCAAATAAAAGTGATAATGAGTGAAATTTTGGTCATTAGAAAAAATTTCCTCGGGTCTATAAGCAGAGGTTTGAGGCCAAATGTATTCATGGCTATGACAAATAAGCAAACTTCAAAGCAGACCTTCCATAAATTACATTACTAAATCCATAATGAATACTGTAATACCGCTCTATCTCCATCGATGAATACTAATTTCACACGACCAGAAAAATTCAAAAATGTGGTTTAGTACTATTCTGGACCTAGAAACAATCTTCTTTTTCTTCTTGATAGCAGGGTACTGCTCGATGGTTTGGCTTGAGCGAAATTAATGCTAGTTGATTCAGCATTAAACGTTGTAGATTTGATAATTTTTCATATAATCACATAAAATATTGAGCTTGATCCTGTTATTTATTTTAGAGCAGTTTATTGCGTAGTTTAAAATAAAAAATGAGTAAAATTCGATGGAATCCTTAAATTTAATAAAAAAAATTATCAACAGTTCAGCGCCAGAATGTGTTTTTCTGGTTTTTTAAAGTGCAGCAGAAAGTTCTTTCAACACAGAATTTTCAATACAAATTGAATTTTTTTTTATTTTCACCTTACCAAAAGATTTTACAACAGATATCAAGAAATTGGCATGAAATGGGACTAAAAGTCTGATAACCAAATAAGAAACCTATTGGGTGTTAACAACTCTTAGCCATGGTCCCTTTCTCTAATCAATAGAGTTATTTCTGTTATAAGCTGATAATATTCCCGATCAAAAATGATGCGAGAGATGTTCTCATACTTCTAATAAATATTTATCACATCAGAAAACTTCATGGGTCTAAATATTACAACTCAGCCATCTTTATAATAGAAAGTTCGAATCATTACGAAGCAGAAGTATGTTGTATCGCCAGAACCAAAAATGGAGTTGAAGGTAATCCGTTTTGCCTCTGAGAGCTTTATCAATCCTAGTACCATACATCGTGAAATTTTATACAGGAAATGGAAAAATATTTTGAAAAGAACTGGGGAGCATTTCTGTAAGGATTTTCTGTTGATCAAAATTTGATTTCAAAGCGGTTCAACGAAATATAACTGCTAATCATATACACAGATGACCAATAAATTGTGTGATTTTCGTCAATTATTGTACAATTTAAAAAATCCCATACATGATATTTTTACCTTGATTGAACCTTAAAACTTACATATTTTGATGAATTTTATATTTTATTATTTTACCCCCGAATACATTGAGTTAAATTTATTACTTATTTGTGTATACTTTTTTGTATTATTGTTTAAATATTTATTATCATCTTTTTATTTAATTTTTGTTTTAGATTAAAATTTTTGCCATTTTTAAATCGATATTTCTCTGGTTCATTGATTAAAAGTGAGTACATCATTGTTTTTATGTAGGTAAAAATTCAGTCAATATTTTTTAACTATTATATATTAGTTTTATTTCTTGCTCATTTTTTCTTTTTTATATCCTCAACGCTTTATTTTTTTATAATTTGATTAATTAACATTATAAATTGATTTAATTAATGTTGAATTTAGCAAAAAGAACGTAAACTGGAAATTTAATTCAAAATAACTTGTTAAATGAATACAGCTCATGAAGAGTTAGAAAATCAAAAAAATCAATCGATCAAAATTTTTCTTAATTAAAATAAAACTTTTTTATCCAATTTGTTTTTATCAAATTAAAATGCTTGAATGGTCTATAATTCTTATGAAAATTACTGTTTCTAATATCATAAAAAAATAAAAGGGAAAAAATTATATTTTTGATTTTGAATCGCAAATATTTTTTTCATTTATCAAAGGTTATTATTTAAAAAAAATTTAGATCTTATACAGCGATAAATATTTGCACTTCATCGTGTTCAAAAGTTACTTTGATTATTTTTTTTATTCAAAAACTTTCTTATTTTTCTCTTATTTATATAATTTATAAAATATTTTCTAAATTATAATCAATTGCATTAAATAACCTCGAATTGCATGTTTAAATTTTCAATTGAACCAAAAAGATTAGACAACTGGTTATGTTGCGTCATTTTATACCTATTTTGTTCACTAAATAAATTTGAGTTATATGACCTTTAAGATCAATAAATATGACTAAAAAATTTGTTGAAATTGATGCAGTCAATTTGTAATTTTTTGTGATAGTTTAAATTTAAGTTAAAATCGTTAGTTTTTTCCTTGGAATCGTTAAAAGAATAATATTTTTATCCATAAACACTTTTTCTAATCTTTAAAGAATTATTACTTAAAATTTCACTATGAAAATAATATTTTGACTATACTTAAAGGTGATATTGAGCATTAAAATTTCCTTAAATAATTTTTAAAACCTTTAAAAGCCGGGAATTACGATCATAGAAACTTAGGGTCTGTGGAATCTTCAATCTTCGTCTCAACATGAGAATCAAATAAATTGGAAAAACTCCTACTTTTTTAAAATTATTATTTAGGTAGTCAGAATATATTTAAATCTATGGAGCTTATTGTGATGCAATGGGTACAATTTGAGATCAGAAAACAAAGCACGTTTTATAGATTTTTATTTTTTCTGCTTTTTGGCTTTTATTAATAATTATCAAGTAAATTTTCACAGAAAATAAATAAGTTTAATTTTAAATATTTTTTTCTCATTTGTGGTACCATAGGAGATGATGGCACAGCATATAAAATCTACTCTTTCCAGGTTTGTGTTTAATGAAGAATACGGTTAGTAAGATTTTTTGAAAAGTGCCTCACAGATATTTTTGAGAATTAGAGAGGTAATGGTATCTTTAATAGTCATAAAGCCGAATGTTATAAAAATTTAGAAGAAACTTTTTACAAGAAAACTTCTTTTTTCAATTAAAAAGGTCCCTTTTAAAATTAGTTTTAACCCTGACTTTCTATAATAAAAAATCAATTCTAAAAAAATCTCAATTAATTAAATATTTTCAGTTTTAAACATTTTTAAAATTTATTAGCTTTCTTTTGATAGAAATAGTCGACCAAATTATATCAAAATTCTTAAAAAATTTTTTTTTATAATTTTTTTATTTTTTATGACACTTATTTTTTTTGGCAATCTCAAACAATGCGTCTGGGTAATCAAAGGGAATATATGTCTATCCCTTCAAGTTTTTTAGGGCTTTTCATGGCTGTGATCAGATGATCTACCGCATGGTTTATCAGGCTACATACTGGCTTAAACTCCTAGCCGGAGTTGACAGTTGGCCAGTTCACTTATTTAAAAGTTACTTAGTCATTGCCACCTACAGTTTTACCGTCCTCATGTAGGCTAGCTCATTTCTGTAGTTAGGGTCTTTAATTCTCTCCCCTGGCAGGGAGTTCTTTATACTTGAAGACATTTATTCCTTCATCTAAGCTCCAATAAACCGCGTGAATTGTTATGCTGCTCTCCACCTGGCAGTCGCAGTTGCTTCTTCAGAAGGTAACCGTGCCTGTACTATTAATCAGGAGTCAGCATTTGATTAAAGAGCCATTATGTTACAATTCCTTGGTTCATGGAAACTTTAAAATAAACCAGTCAGTGGAGTAGGTTTGACACATTATCCATAACCATTGGCAATACAATTACATTCTCACTGAATTAGATGACAGTCTAAGCTAGTTCTATTCTTATATCCGCTGAATTTTTTAGAAAGAAGTAACGTTGGACATAATAAAAGTTTAGACTCTAACTTCAACAAAAATCTAAATTCCTAATAACAGTTGGAAATTAATTTTTATTTTTAATATTCTGAAACTAACTGTCTAATTTTTAATTTTTTGTTGGCTTCAAATTCCTTATCGTAAATTACATTTTTACGACATTTCAAGTCATTAACAATTCGTTTGGTAAAAAAGAATTCCATACGTTTTAAAATTACTTTGACATGAAGGAGTTTTTAAAACGACAGATATTCAATTAAATATATTAAGGAAGAATCAAGAAATGTATGTTTTTAACGTTTTTGAAAAATTTCATTAAAATTTGAGAACTTTTGAATTTTTTGATTATAATTAAACAATTAAATTTTTATCAATTAATTACAATGAAAATTTTCATCAAAAATTATGCCTAAGGAGATCAAATAACGATACATTGTGTTGACATGCTTGAAAATCATGTTGATTCATTTTATTTTCAATGCATAATTCAAAGAACAATTTTTTATCATTTAATTTTTTGCTAAAAAGTTTAGGTATCTTTACATTATGCAGGTAAAATCCTAAAGCTCAATTTATAATATTAATAAATTCTATTTTTTCAATTTACAAACTTAAAATAACTGATGAGAGACAAAATCAGTGAGCGGCATGATAGAAAAGGTATTACTAAAAATCCTTTTATCAAACAAGGTTTTTATTTGATCTTTTGGGGGTAATTTTTATGGAGATCGATCTAAATAAGAACATTTTTTTAAATTTAAAAATTTTCATGGAAAATCACATTCTTTTTTCAACCTTTATTTTGTCCTTTAATTATTTTAATAAAATTTCGAAAAAAACTCATTAAATATTCAAGCTTTAAGCTTGATAGACTACATTTAAGCCACTTTTTTGACACATGATAATTTGCTTTCTGGTCATATTGCAACAAGAACATTTTGATCTTGAGGTCATATCCTTACTTTTCAACATTGATGTCATATTTATCTCAACTTGGGCTAAACAAAGAAAGTATTTCTATCATCATTTAAATCAGAGGTCTTGAACACGAACACGAGGCCTGCAAATGCATTTCGTCCTGTGTAAGACGCAATTACATATAAATACAAAATATTTAATACATTTTTCAATTGTTCAATTGTCGGTGTTTGAACTTTTGCCAGCAACATTGAAATCAGTTTCTTCTCATAAAATCAAGCCTAAAATTAAAACCCTTTTTGACGCAAAACAGGGCGATGTCAGCAGTCAGTTCAGAAAGTGACTGAAACCTAAGTTAAACAAGTATTGATACGGTAAATAGGGTAGTTAAATTGACTACATTACATTTTTAATAAATGGATTTTACAAAGTTTGAAAAGAACTACGTTCTTATTATGTTGTCTAGTTTATTAACTTTTAAAATTTTAAACAAGTTCTGGCTGTGGGGCCATCGATGTACTTTAAAAATCATCACTTGTCCCTGGGTGCGATTTGAGTTTGAGACTCCTACTCTAACTCATGGTGTGATTCATTTTGAATTTCTGTGAATTGAAACCGAATTTGTATCCATTTAAATTATTAAAGTCCCAATGAGGTTCATTATGAATCATAAATCTTAATGACAAAGTTCTTTTTATAATATCAACAAAAGAGTAAAAATTTTTGGTCCATCCAGAGAATTTTAAACGACCAACAAAATGATATCAAACGTAGAGTTCCGGAGAGTTCATTCGATTCTCAACATCTTCATTATTAGTTTATGAGGCAATACGATTATAAACTAAATATTGAATTGACTTCTGTTGAATTAAACTGGAATCATTAGTGTTGTTATCAAATTTATTATTCTAAAAAAAATTGTTTGATATTCGCAATCACGAGATAATTTTCCATAAATTCATGACGATTAAACGAATACAAAGAGCTCTTTAAAGAATGACTTAAAATAGGATTAACCTATTATCTAAAAAATAAGACGTAATTACAGTATATTAAAGCAAAAATATGGTAAAACACTATTTGGATGTTTGTATCTTAAAATCATTGGCAGAGAAAAGCTAATGGCTTTTACAACTGAGATTAGAAAAATTTCATAACAAATGAAATACCAATGTTATTTTTTAATAAAAAAAATTAATTGATCAGATTCTAAAAATAATTCAGCCTTTTTGGTAAAAAAAATGGGTCTAATTCTAATTGATTGTTGGATGAGTTAAAAAATAAAAGCAACAAATTGGTTTTGTAAATGAATTGTTTTTGACATTAATATAGTAATTTAATGGCAGAGCCACGTGAGATTCGTACGTTTATCTTTTTATATCATTAAAATGGTTCAGCAATCTGCAGTATCGAAAGCTGCAATATTTTTTCTATTTTTAGGAAATATAAAAGAACACTAAATGAAAATATATAATTTATTAAAATTAACTGAAGCTTTAAGTGCCGAATGTTCTTGTGGAAATAAAAAAGAATTTAAAAATAAGATCAATAAAAACCATAATATGACATTAAATTTTTGAAAATATATTAATTGAATTAAAAAAAAATAAAAGTGTCAAAATTGGTAGATATTAGTGATGTATTAAAGTTAATGCAAGATACATACTTAAATGTGATAAAATCATGAAAAAAATTTGTTAAAGGGTAATTTTAGAATCAATTTTAAATACAAGCGATAGATCGAACAAACTATTTATAAATCAGGAAACGATATTAATTCCAAATGATGACATAAAGGGATTTAGTAAAACATCAGACTGTGCAATAAACTCGAGCTCTAGATTTTAAAAAAGAAGAGAAATAAATTATTAAAAAAATTTTTTACTCGGAATTAAATAAACCCATGTTTTCGTTCATTGTGTTTAAGAGTTTATATATCCGATAGAACCGATTCGTCTATTAATAATAAAACAGACTCTGAGAAAGAATTACTCAAAGAAAAATGTATTTTTTGAGTAAATAAAGCTTTTAAATTTAGGGTATATTTTAGCTTTGGTTGTTGCTAAGGATCAATAAATTCTATGCTTAATATAACAGATAGTTACACAATTTTGCAAAAATGAGAATTAGTTTGTTATTGTTTTTTCAAAATGGAAAAGGTCAAAAAGACCAATTTTTGACAATTTCATTCAGTAAAGAATATGCACGGCAACAATGAACTTGAATGCCTTCATTTATATACATTTTAATATAATTATAAATTAATTAGAAAAAAAACATAAAGACCATTGTTGGAAGCATCTTGTTTTTACGTCAAGAACAATGGCTGCCATCTGAAAAAAATAAAATAATTATTTTTTTTAATATTTACCTGGTTAGGTACCAATATAGTGAAAAATTACTTTTGCATTATCGCGGCCGTTGAAGCGGCGTCATAACAATGCCAAAAGAAAAAAGTCGAATTTCTTATACTTCTTCTACAAAACATTATTCTACCCTTCCAACCTTCAAGGGAAAATGCAACGATAATGATGGATTAATTTTTGATAAAAATTGTGTTTTAAGAAAAAATTCTTACCCTCTCGATCACATTCGTCCAATTTTTGTTAAATTAGGTAATTTATAATAATTAAAAGATGTTGAAAATAAAGCTAATGGTTCATGTTACTATGAAACCAGCGGTGTACAGTTATATTGCTCAATACTTGGACCCATGCCAAAACGATCTGGTTCTTCTGCCCCCCAAAATGATAACAATGTAAACTTTAAAGTTATATTGGCCCCTTTTTCAAGTCATGGGCCAAGAATACCTTATAATGCGTCAGATTCAGAAAATATACTTGCATCTCGTCTTTCAACTTCTATTCTTCCAGCAATAAAACGTGAAACTTTTTTAAACAGTCAAATTGACATTATAATCTATGTTGTGTACCATGAAGGTCGATCTTTGAATTTTTTGGATAAAGATGGCTCATATGTGACACATTCATTGTTGGTACCCTGCATAAATGCTGTCTCAATAGCACTAAGTACTTCATCGATTGAATTGAATTGTATGATTTTCGGAGCTGCTTTGCTTTCGATTGACAATGAAAAGTACATATTTCTTTCAAATAGGTTAATATTTGATCCTTCTGACAAAGAAATTTTTGACGCTCTTTCACACTCAAATAATAATTCAATTATTTTAGCTTCTTGTATGATCAATCCTACCGATTCTTCTTTATCATTTTCATTTTTACTTCAAACAGGATCTATTAATCTTGAAACAATCATTCCTACCTTGAAGGAATACTACCTTCGGTCATTCCATTTCTTTAAATCCAAACTTCAAGAATTTTTTTCAGTAGTCTATCAAAAATAATTTATTTTTGTTATCATATTTTTTAATTTTAATTTATTAACTATCAATTTTCTGTAAAGTTAGATATATATCCTTCCATGTAAACACAAGGAAGGATTTCTCTCCATTTAGAATGATCGTATGCAGTTTTTCCTACCAAAGCCAGGTTTATCACCAACTCCCAAAAATTTTCTCTTCATTTGTCCAATTCTTTCTGTTTAAGACTTCCTTTTCTCTATCTGCTTCCTAATAACTTCTAATCAAATCAAATATATAGGTTTTTGAATAGTTAAACGAAGTAGGTCGCTAATAAATCTTCACTTTCGTACTACCATAGTATCTCCTTATTTGTCAACATTTTGTTTTAATTAGTTTCTCATACACTTAATTTTTGTTGAATTGCTCTACGATTTTTTAACTTTGATCCAGAACATGAACACTACAGAAATGACTACTAAATCATCAGCTAATCTTGTTACTTTGGAACTAAAATTAAGACTTGTTTTGACGATTTCCAATTTTCTTTTCACTAAATGTTTTCCAATTACGTAAATTTTACTCTCAGATTTTTTATTGTATTGTCCGATGAGAAAACCATTACTTTATTCACACCATTACCCTTGTTATTTTTTGTAGAATTGTTTTTCCCTACATCTTATTGGTACCCTTAGTAATGTTTTATTATTTTAGTTATTTTTGTCTAATTGTTTATTGAAGATTAAAAGAGCTCATTCTTGAGACATTTACATTTACTCCACATGATATGATCAATAAAAAACATGTTGTTGTATTCTAAATACCACCTTTAGTGTATTGATGTTTCACTGTAAAAATAATTATTTTTATTTACCAGAAATCCCATTTGAATAAATAAAGAGTAAAATTAAGTGCAACCTTTTTATTAAACCTTCAAGACACAAGAATATTTTGCTTTTTTACTTAACCAACTTGGAAGATTTGCGATTGAACCTAGTCTGTAAAATAAATCATCGATAATCAATGATTCCATTTTCTTTGTGAAAATATGAAAAATAATTAAATTTTAATTAATAAAGGTAAGTTTGGGTTTTATTTAATTCTGATAAAATCAACACGTGTCCAGACATAAAAGACATAATTATTCATAATGTAATTTTTTAACAGTTTTAGTTTCAATTTAAAAAAGTTAAATATTTGGGTAACAAATTAAAATTCCTTCACACAAGCAAATTTGGCCCATGAAGGTGAGACATCCCACTACTTAAATATTAATAATTTGGGAAGCATTTCAAACTCTGGCATTTCTATTTTATGCCCATAGAGCAGATTATGGCTTTTCCTGTGGTGATAACTTTGAAGCAGAAAAAGGAAATCGCGATCTACATTTAGCAATCAATCGGATGACATCGATTGTCAAAACTAATGTCTTGTGTCAGAACATTCAATTTCCTTTAAGAGGACTTTTTCTGTAATTTTACAGAAGATTATCTAGGTATTGACTAAGATATTGAAATTAACTATATTTTTGACTTATCAAAGTAGGTTGAGGTTTTTAGTCGGTTTGATTGAAAAAAATGCTGTAAAAGCATTAGTTTTTTACAAAATATTTTAACCTTTCATTTTTAAATTGAAACAAATAGGTGCAAATTAGGAGCGATTTCAAGTTGTTTATATTCACCCGAACTTTTTTTTTAAACCCATCTAAATCTGGTGGTTGAACCAATACAATCAGTTTCGATTCGATTCATGCAAATAGTCTTCATCCCCAAGGCTAACGAATCCTTAACGGTACGTAACGAACAATAATGGCATATTCGGGTGTCAGTTTCTTTGTCCTTGATGTAGGGAATTTTCTTTATCTCATTAACTTCTAGACTGACTGTTCCTAGCACCCCAAATGCTTCAAGCATCATTTCTGTCCTAATTCCTACGGACCTTGGAAGCCATGATTTGATGGACCGAACTTTTCTAATTTTCTTTCCATTTCAAGTTTAAATGAGTCATCGCGAGTTAATGTTACATCGATAACCCAGAGAGTTTTGCTGATCTTTTTAACATAGAGCATGTCAGGCCTATTGTGATTTACCTCCATAAGTGCACTTTCAATGGGCTGATCCATTAGAAAGTGCACTTTCTACCGTCTCTTATTTGCTGAAACTTATAGTCTGGAAAAAGGAGCTTCAACCAGGGGCTTCACATATTTTCATGAGCTTGTCGTGTCTCGACGTCTAGTTCGGGATCCATATTCACCGATGTGTCAGAGGCTCCGTGGTAATTCCTCAAAATATTTAAAGTCTTATTTCTGGGTTTAATTTCCTCTTATGGAATAACATCGATGAATAATAAAATAAAAAACTCTTTCTTTCTTCTTTTGGCACTTGTACAGGATTTTTCGTGAAAATAACTACACTCTTTTGTTCGATCATGTGATGTTCAAAATCATTCAGTCTATGCAAATATCTTCACCTTAAAAATGGTTTAAACCTTGATCATTATTCTGAAACTAACAAAAAAAATTCATCTATTTAAATTTTCGTCTAAATTATAAAAATGATAAAACATAACCGCATGCTTTTACACGCCGTTTGTGCCATGCCGCTGCAAATGAATAAAAAAGGCGGTCAAAAATATCTACTAATAAATAATAATATTGTTATTTAGATAAGATTAATCAGCTTGAATGTTTTCGCTCAATGAATATCCATAGGACATTAAGTATCGAAGCAAAGATGCAGGGATGTTGATCATGTCCGAATTAGTGTGAGAAATGCTGCGAAATCCTTTCAAGTCTCACGATGATGTCCGATAAATCAATGAAGTTTAAAATCTCAAAAATTTAATTTTTAACGAAAATTCTGACTCTCAATGAGTTTAAAAAAATAAATATTTGGATATTCAAATTGCTTTCTGGTGGGTAATTGACTTATTAGTAAATATATGTTAACATATAAGGTAAATTCGTTAAAAGCAAATTCTTAGAAATAGAAAGTGTTGAGTTTTAGGTTCTTGCAATTGAAGGATCCTTTGTTTTATTTTGCATATTTGAGGGCTCGAAAAACGATGGGGGGGGGTTTTTGACCCTTAGGAGGTATTATAGGGAATGACTCATTAATTAGTATGAAGGAATCTTCTATAACTTAGCCAACTCACCAAAGACTCTGCAAGGCGTATTTTAGAGAAAGACGATGGGGAACTATCGAAATAAATGTAATGGTGGGGAACCAATATTAAATAAGGGATAGCGTGATAATCTTAACAAGATAAGGAACATAGATTACGTTTTGATAAATATTATACGAATTTTTATTCTGTTGAAAAGTTAAATTTGATCATTGAGAACAATGAAAAACATAAAACTTAATTAATTATATTAAAAATTCAAATAATACAAAGCTTGATAAGGTTAAAAGGCTTAGAGTTGACTTAAGTCATGAAGTGATAATTGCTAAATCAGAAAGACTTTATCAATTTATTTTACTGAATGTCTTAAAGAGAAAATGCGAGAATATAAGAAACTAACGAATTACAAACAGATATTTTTAAATATTAATAAAATCTGGATGAGGTTATAGCCATAAGTTGTTAATAAATGATAGGGATTATTTTTATGCTATTTTTGTCCAGTGAATTTTGTTTAATTTATCGCAAAATAAATAAAATAAACTGATTAATTTTAGAAGATACATGCTTAAGGTGCCGACTACCTTTTATGCTGTATCGCGTGGCATAAAAATTTTTAAATAATGAAGGAGAATGTTTTTTAACAATTAATTAATGTGTGATATATATTAATATGCGCTAAATGAGCCTTTCAAACAATACGATGTTAAACAAAAAATGTAGAAATGAAACGCCGTAAGAATCTCAGTGTAATTAGTCGGTGATGGTCGGACCATTTTACATAATGGCGTGATCGTCTTTATACAATCGAAAATGAGGAATCATTATAAAATGTGTCCCTTCCTTGATCAGTTAAAATACTTATGAATAAATATTTACATGTAAATAACGAAAAAAAACGTCACAGGTAAAAAAAAAGTTTTAAGAAAAAAGACTCCAAAAAGTATGTAACCCATTCGAAGATATGTTTCTAACAGTCCCATACAGTTTCAGAATACAAAAGCCTTAACGAATAGTTCACAAAACCGCGCTATCTTATGAAAAGAAGACTCGTAATTGTTTGTAGTGAGTAATTCAAAATATACAATTGCAAAATGTAATATGTCGCTTCACACAGTAGCTAATGTTTTATTTAATAATACCTATTATTGAAAATATTGAATATTTATCGTGGGTCAGGTTTGAAAATATCATAACAAAGTGTAATGACAACATTTTTGAATGTCAAGGATTCGAAAATTTCAGGTGAATAAAAATTTAAATTATGATTTAATGATAATTTGAAAATACTTTTAGTTTTGATCAACCCCCAAATTCGATTTTTAAAGATTAAAATATTTGAAGCCATAAAGTTTTTTTTGGTTTTTTTGAATAAATTCAAATTTTTAATTATTTTTTATTGCAACCATTTAATTTTCTTGCTTTTATTTACCATCGAAGAGAATTTTTTCAATAATTTTCAGACCATTCAACACATGATTTTCTCAAAATAATAACAATTTTAGAATTGATGAAGAAACTGATTTGGCGAAATACACTTGTGAACTAAACAGTTTCGATGGAATTCAATTTTTTTATGATTGCGTCTTTCTGTTATTGTTTAGCTTATTTCCTCGCAGAATTCCATTTTGAAAAGAATTCAGAGTTATATTGGCTTGAATTCAGTATCAGTTTTGTAGTGGTTTTGTCGATTTAAATAAAATGATTGTTTTGCTTTTTTGAATATTAGTTAATGACGCCACAATTCTTCCCAAGTATCATCTTTCATTTGATTTTTTACACGGTTGAAACTTTTATTTCTTTTTACAAAAAAGGTTAAGCTCTAATTATATCTTGTAACACCAATACTAAAATTTCCAGGGATATTTGGTATAATAACTGCAATTTGCTTATTATTAAGATAATTACGTTATACCCTAGTTAACAAAAAATATCTAAATATTTATATTAATTTCAGGGACGAGTACCAAGGACTGATTACACATCATGAGAAGATTTTCAGCTATTCTCAGATGATAAAAAGTTACTATCAAGTCTTGTTGTTAATTCTTGATGAGTTTATTTAATAGTTTTTAGTTTTACTTTTGTTTCTTACATCAGCTTGTTTTTCGGTTAATTTTGGTGAAAAATATATGTAAAAGTTTATGTTTTATGGTTAGCAGTGATCTTGGTAAGATTGAGCTTGTTCATAGTAAAGTTATGTAAGTGTTGTGAGGAAGTATCTTCAAAGGATTAATACCTAGTATTATTGGAGAATCGGCAGCGTGTAAACTCTTAGTGCAGAAATCATATTTAGGTTTGGCTAAGGAGAATTCACAAATTAGGTTTCGCATGTGTTGATTAGGAAATTTGATTGTAGAAAAAATAAGCTTCAAATTAATAGCTAAAAAAAGTTTTTAGACATTAAAGTCGGTATAGAAATAGGTAATATGTGTCATTTTTTACTTAACAAGAGTGTTGTCATAAAATGAGATTGGAGTTTTTAGAGACTTGGATTTCTGTGTCAAGGGTCTAAAATTTGTGATTTTTATCCAAATAAACACAGAAGTACTCAATGATCCACACAATTTATTTATTTATCGTATCTTCTGGAATTATCTGGCATTATCAGCAGGAGTATTTTACAGTTAATAATCAGATTGGGTGAGAGAAAATTAACCAATAAAAACAGATTATTTCTCGACTAATAATCTTTGAACAAGTTTAATAACAACATTTGGGTGAATTAGTACAAATTTATTTGATCGATTAGAACCCAGTTTAAAGTTGAAAAAAACTCCGCTCAGTGGCCTCTTGACAAAACATGACGTTTCCTTGAAATAAATAGAATTAAAAAAAATTAATTGTAAATTCAAAAGTCAACTTGGTAATTAATGTAAAATAAAACAATAAACGTATTTATACACATTTACGTCAAAATCCATGAAAATTTTTATCAATTTATATTTTACAAATCAATTGATAGACCGAATCATAAACTAACTCATTACGTTACAGTAGTAGCCTTTGTTTTTATCGATATTTAAATTGTAAATGAATCAATTATCAGTAAATAAATTACTTTAAACTTTAGGAAAAACTTTGGAAAGCGTAAATATAAAACATTTATGTAATTTACATGAATCCTAAACTGTGGATGTAATAATTGACAAGCTATGCTCGTGTGTGGCTCGAAAATTGAGTAAAAGCAGAAAAATATTTCTGATATTGATCAATGGTACAAATTATGTCGAAAAATATTTATCCTAATATAACAATAAGAATACAATGTTGAACCCGTTTATGAATACTTTAAATAATATTCGTCTTCGAATCACATATATTCTAACACTGTTCATTAGAAAAACCTGGTCTAACTACATAAATGGTGATTTTAAAAATAATCTCGAATTCGAGACAAAGTTGGAATTTTAATATTATCTATAAATGACGAGAAAATGTAAACTGTTCAGTAATATTTAGCCAAGTTTTCTTACATTATTATTTTATGAAAATTAGCCTCTCAAACTTTTCATCTCGCAAATAAGATAAAATTTCATAACAACCAATCATAATTTTTGTAATACAAAATAACAAACTGTTTTCATTTCAAATAAATTTTTCAGAAATCTAAGAATAAAATTAATTCGATAATACAACGATTTAAGAACTGAAAATCGCGAAGAGACTAAATTGAAAATTTTATGAGCTGTTCCGATTAATTTTTTTCAAGTTTTTGTAAAAAAGTTCGAAAATTGATTATATTTTACCAGGTTAGCTATCTCTTCTAAGCATGAAATTTTCGCCAGTGTCCAGGGTGAGAAAAAATTCTATCTTTTGCTTTATAAATCAATGTCAAGAAAAATTTACTCTTGAAAGTTAAATTTTTATTATATTTATTGAGCCTTTAATATTTTACTACTTCCCCATAACCTGCTCGTATGCCAAATTCATAATGACTTTATGTTTGTATGACAAGGGTCAATTTATTAAGTAGGTGATTAGCAGTAAGTTGCTGTACGGATAGAGGAGCACTGTTCAATAAATGGCATACTCAAGAAATATAAAAATTTGTTGTGACTAAGAATAGTAAGTTATCGTAATAATTAGTATTATTACGTCCTTAAGGGGAAATTTATAATATTTATAACTGATTATTGCATTAATTGCATTGTTCTTATATGCATCATTTTACCATATTTTGATGTTATTGAGTTACTGGGTTTTAATACAAATATCTATAATCGCTGATAAACAAAATTACATAAAAATATGTAAATATTTTATTTGGACAATTTTACAAAATTTAATTGTCTGGTTATATTTGAATCAATAAATTTAAAAAAAAAGTATCGTATTGAAATAGACTTGATAAATAATTTTTTTGTTTTTTTCGAATTCAGAATCGACAGCAAATATGGGTTATGATAAGTTTTTACCGTTTATGCTTATTAGAGTCTCTTGAATTATTTCCTGAAACCTTGGTTTAATTTCTACAATAATATAATGAAATAATCGTAAAATTTTTTTAGAAATAGTTTGTTGTGCCCGAAAATAGGTTGCCATTTATACGATTATTCGATCCTCGTCGTGAATATCATTATTACCATGTAAAGCTCTACAAGATTAATATCATATTAAAAAAATAAAAATATTTTTTTTAAGGGCGATTTTTAATCGGATTTTTTTAGATTTGTTAACCTTCACTATTATTGTAAAACCTCATGAAATACTAGAAGTCTATTAAGTTAAAAAAAAATGTTGTTAAGCCTCTTTTTTAATTTTCAAAAATTTATTTTATTCTAAGTCACATTAATTTTATTAATTGTTTAAAATATTTAAATTTTTTTCTTAAAATAGACTTGATTAAAAATATATTAGAGTTATTTCAATTAGTGTCTATTATTTTAATAGGTGATCCCATGAGTAGTCCAATATTAATGTTTGATTTTCTTTTTAAAATAATTTTACTGCCAAAAATATTTTTAAAAAATGTTGGAGAATCTTTTAGAGAGTTTATCGTCTAGCCAAAATCCCTGTGTATCGAAAATAAGAAAAGTATTTTTCAAAAGAGTTATTTCAATTTTAATTTTTTCCTTTATATTTTTTCAAAAAAAAAAGAAATAAAAAAATTAACAATATATTTAAAAAAAAATCTTTGTATATCAATTCAAAAAACATTAAATCCGATTTAAAACGATTTAGACAATTGTCTTTATTAATCAACAACTATTGATGTAAAATTTATGTCAGATCTGCTTTCTTTAACCATTTTTTATTATTTAAAAGTATCGATCGATTTTTAACGCAAAAAAATTAACAAAAATAACTTTTTCAATAAAAATTTTTAATACAAAATTTGAACTAAAGATATTGTAATATGAAATTCAATACAAAAACAGAAGTTTAACGGTTTCTAATTGTAACAAACGATTGAAAATTAACATCCACGAGCAGTTAAATATTTTTTAAATGTAAAAGAAAATATTTTTATATTGAGCTTCTAACTTAATTCAATTAACATGAAATAAAAATACTCTACTAATTTTCTGATAACATGTTTTTTGCGCGAATCAACTTAACTTGAGAATATTTCGCTAATTTTAACTCTAAATTCATACAATTATTTTTAAAACTTAAGTAGGGAAGTTGCTAACTCCAAGACAAATTTAAATGTATCATAATATCCTTTCATATTAATCAATTTAAAAAATAACAACTGTCTATTTTAAGATTTAAACCTAATTATTGATGAAATTTAGGTTATTAAAGAATTAAATTGAATATATAGAAACCATTTTTTAGACTGATTTTATGATGAATTAGAATTTTTTTTAAAACTACAAAAAATATCCACAAATTAATTGTAAATTTTTTCTTCATTAAATTGAAATTTTTTATGAATTTACTAAAAATATAATATTTCATCTATTTTACTACCTGTCTTTGCTAACATTGCTTCATCTTAACTTTTGAAGACATAGGCTCCATTAAAGTGATAAGTTAAACAGAGATTTTTATACAAAGAAGAGAGAAAAGATTAAATAAAGAAAGAAAAATTGAAACACAAATAATTGTAAGAAATGCTAATGATCTCGAGCTTTAGTTATTCGAGTTATTTGTTTGTAAATAATTGCATTGGTCTTGCAATCTTCTGTATGCAATCTGTGTTGCCATAATTTTTTGCTTTTGCAAAAGTAAAGTGCAATTAGGGCACATACAAAGTCTATAGGGGCAAAAATTTTTATGTCCTTTCACATGTATGATAAATCCATGATTTCTACACCTAGCACAAGTTGGTGTTTTGTTATTTTTCATAACACTGGCCTAAAAATAATTAAAAAAGATACTTTGTTTTTCTCAGCTATTATAATGGTTATTTGTGGTTTAAGTTTTCAATAACAGGCACGCTTTTATGAATTGAAATACAATACCAATAATTTTAATAGTCAAGAAATAAAACTTAAAATTTTAAAATAAAATAATTTTTTTCTTGTACTTTTTAAAGTAATTTTTTAGTTTTAAAAAAATTGTAAGATTTTTATCATTTGTAAATCACTCGAAATTTTTAAATGACCTTTCTCAATATCACTCATTTATACCTTTGAGGCTATCATAGCCAATTTTCTTCCAAAAATCTCAAAATTTTATTATCTTTTTTAATTTTATGAGATTTCATCGGTGTTTCTGAAGTTTATGAGTAACATTTATCCTACTTTGCCAAAAAATCTTTCAAATAAAAAGAATTTCTCAGTGTAAAATGTTAAAAAATGAAAATTTTGTTAGTTAAACAATATTCTTTACCGATATTTTTTTCGATGTATTTTGAATTTTTTATAAAGTGAAGATTGTCTTAATTAATTAACTTAAACATTTCACCAAAACTGTACAAAATTGGATCCTAATTTCACGATTCATGTTTTAAAGTATTTTTTTGAAAAAAATTTTATTTTTTCTTCTGATATTCTCGCATGATTTTTTTTGTCGCTAAAAATAAGAAATAGATGCATGATGTTAAATAACACTCTAACGGTTAATTTTTTTTTCAAATCAATTTCAAAAGAAGGTAATTTCATATGTTAAAAGCAATGAAATTTTTATCTGTTTGAAAATATTAATTCTGATGTATTTGCAAAATGATATTCGTTTCCATTTTAACATAGATGTCATTTAGTTTAAAACCTTAAAAATTAATGTCTATTTTTAATGTAAAAACGACACCCTAGTCATTTTAAAATGTTTGTTTACAACTGAAGCATTCATCAAGATGATATTTTTAGATATGTAAATTCTTTATTCAAATAAAACAAGTCAACATAGTTCTGTAAATCTTCACGAGTTATTCTTAAGATTTATATTAGAATTTTCATATTTTATTTTAATGTGTAAAGGTTAGAAACGAATGAATATTTTTGCGTTGATTAAAATTCAATATCACTTGAGTAATAAAATCATTTGTCAGCGTACATTTGAACAGTGTCCAAATAAATGTTATATAAGTGTAACAAATTCATGAATAAGGTTTTGTACCTGCGCTAAATTGAATGTAATTTTTTTTCAAAATTATTTTACTATAATTATGTCGCTTTTTAAACTATAACTCTGGAAAAACTAAATAACTAACTGGCATTAAGTAACTTTTGTAAAAAAATGCAGTTATTTAATAGTTCAGTGTAAGTTAACACTTCAATGTAAGAGTACACCGTGAAAATGAAGGATTCGTTTTTTATTTAATAATTTTTACGTATTTTGGAAAAATATTAAAAAATTTGAAAATTAATCGGATAGATGATTTTATAAATTTGTATTTTGAAATAAAATAATTTAATAATTCCCGCTTGACAGATTAAAAAGATATCTTAAATTTTTATAAAATTATCCTTTTAGGAATAAATCATTAATAATTTTAAAGAGTGTGAAAAACTGAAACAATTAGGTTAAGAGTTTTGAGGAAAAGAAATTCAAAAAATAAGAAAATGATATTTTCACATTGAGTGGGCAATTACTTAAGAAAGGTTATATCATGCTTTTTGTTGGTAATTGTGACAAAATGTGCGTTTAGATTTCAAGTACGAAAATTACCGATAGTCTTAAAGTATTTAATGAAAATTTAATGGAATACTTTTAAAAAATTTTCTTATTTTAGTAATAAGCTAAAAGTTGACAATTTTTTTAACTGGTAAAAAGGCTTGTTAATATTTGAGCCAAAATTCAAAGAGAATAATTAAATCTTTTTTTTAGTTGATTTCAACAAATTTCAATTAAATTTATAAAAAAAAATAAAATAAATATATATGATTATTTTAAATTGTTTTTTAAAATTTTGGAATGATCTTGTGAGTAATTTAAAGTAAAGTTACACTCATATTTCCGGTTGACATTTTACAGTAAATCTAAACCATAAACTTCAATTCTCGTTTTGATTGAATATTGATTTATTGAATTAACATTTTTGATTTTAAAACATTTATACTACAAAAATGACTTTAAACTTAATTTGGTTTGTCTTGATTGAAAAAGAACACTAATCATTTACAATAATATTTTTCACATATATTTTTTTAAAAAAATAAAAAATCATAAATTTGAAAGTATTTAATCTAAAATATTTCTTTTAATTCAATATTAACATTTTATTCACGGTGTTGGGCAAGAAAATTTTTTAAATCATTCGTGTTTACGAAGATCTAAAAGAGTATTTAATAAAAAAATAGCCAAGTTCCATGGTTAATTAAAAAAAAAATTAAAATTAAAAAATATTTTTGAAGGGTCAATCTGTTGCCAATTTAATATTTATGACACTTTTTTGCAAAATGATAGATATTTCTGAAGTTGTTGCTATCGATAGCCCCACAAGTTGATAATCGATTTTTTTATCTTTTCTAACTTACTGAACTTTTACTAATTGTATTTCGTTTTATTACAATTAAACTTACATGGTTATTCATCAATCAATATTCTTTAGGTAAATTTATTTTTCATTTAAAATTGCTGAAACTTTCTAAATGAGCAACCCATTAAACTAACCTAACACATTGAGAATCATATAAATGATCCCTCGATATATTTCAGTACATCAATTTTGAGGTTTCTTTGGGTTAAATGATATAATGTTTATTTTGAATTACTGAAAAGAAATTTTAGCTTGGATTGAATTTGAATTATAAGGCCTAAGGAATTAACATTCATAGTCAAAAAAAATATATAACAATATCAAGGAATCAGAGTTGTAAAAACGGGCATTATTGATTATTAGTAATCAATTTCTTTGAAAAACTCCTTTGTGGAAACATTCTGAAATGAATTAATAGAAAAATTTCGCCATATCTTCGCTATTAATCGGTTTATGATATTCAACGCCATTGATTAGAACGATTTTACAAAAAGAAATGATCTATCATTGTACTTTGGCTGTTAGATTAGTAAATCTTGATTTACCTCAGTATACCCAAGTTGGCGAGGGATTCAGATTTAAATCATTGTTATAAAATAAGAGAATGTTAAAATTAGTAAATCCTATTTTTCAAGAACATGAATTAATTCTTTTTTTAAATTTTTTTCTGTCGATGTTGCAACTGGTTTTTTTCCTTTTGAAATATTAATTCTGATGTATTTGCAAAATGATATTCGTTTCCATTTTAACATAGATGTCATTTAGTTTAAAACCTTAAAAATTAATGTCTATTTTTAATGTAAAAACGACACCCTAGTCATTTTAAAATGTTTGTTTACAACTGAAGCATTCATCAAGATGATATTTTTAGATATGTAAATTCTTTATTCAAATAAAACAAGTCAACATAGTTCTGTAAATCTTCACGAGTTATTCTAAGATTTATATTAGAATTTTCATATTTTATTTTAATGTGTAAAGGTTAGAGAAACGAATGAATATTTTTGCGTTGATTAAATTCAATATCACTTGAGTAATAAAATCATTTGTCAGCCGTACATTGAACAGTGTCCAAATAAATGTTATATAAGTGTAACAAATTCATGAATAAGGTTTTGTACCTGCGCTAAATTGAATGTAATTTTTTTTCAAAATTATTTTACTAATTATGTCTCGCTTTTTAAACTATAAACTCTGGAAAACTAAATAAACTAACTGGCATTAAGTAACTTTTGTAAAAAAATGCAGTATTTAATAGTTCAGTGTAAGTAACACTTCAATGTAAGGTACACCGTGAAAATGAAGGGATCGTTTTTTATTTAATAATTTTTACGTATTTTGGAAAAATATTAAAAAAATTGAAAATTAATCGGATAGATGATTTTATAAATTTGTATTTTGAAATAAAATAATTTAATAATTCCCGCTTGACCAGCTTAAAAAGATATCTTAAATTTTTATAAAATTATCTTTAGGAATAAATCATTAATAATTTGAAAGAGTGTGAAAAACTGAAACAATTAGGTAGAGTTTTGAGGAAAAGAAATTCAAAAAAAATGATATTTTCACATTGAGTGGGCAATTACTTAAGAAAGGTTATATCATGCTTTTTGTTGGTAATTGTGACAAAATGTGCGTTTAGATTTCAAGTACGAAAATTACCGATAGTCTTAAAGTATTTAATGAAAATTTAATGGAATACTTTTAAAAAATTTTCTTATTTTAGTAATAAGCTAAAAGTTGACAATTTTTTTAACTGGTAAAAAGGCTTGTTAATATTTGAGCCAAAATTCAAAGAGAATAATTAAATCTTTTTTTTAGTTGATTTCAACAAATTTCAATTAAATTTATAAAAAAAAATTAAAATAAATATATATGATTATTTTAAATTGTTTTTTAAAATTTTGGAATGATCTTGTGAGTAATTTAAAGTAAAGTTACACTCATATTTCCGGTTGACATTTTACAGTAAATCTAAACCATAAACTTCAATTCTCGTTTTGATTGAATATTGATTTATTGAATTAACATTTTTGATTTTAAAACATTTATACTACAAAAATGACTTTAAACTTAATTTGGTTTGTCTTGATTGAAAAAGAACACTAATCATTTACAATAATATTTTTCACATATATTTTTTTAAAAAATAAAAAATCATAAATTTGAAAGTATTTAATCTAAATATTTCTTTTAATTCAATATTAACATTTTATTCACGGTGTTGGGGCAAGAAAATTTTTTAAATCATTCGTGTTTACGAAGATCTAAAAGAGTATTTAATAAAAAAATAGCCAAGTTCCATGGTTAATTAAAAAAAAATTAAAATTAAAAAATATTTTTGAAGGGTCAATCTGTTGCCAATTTAATATTTATGACACTTTTTTGCAAAATGATAGATATTTCTGAAGTTGTTGCTATCGATAGCCCCACAAGTTGATAATCGATTTTTTTATCTTTTCTAACTTACTGAACTTTTACTAATTGTATTTCGTTTTATTACAATTAAACTTACATGGTTATTCATCAATCAATATTCTTTAGGTAAATTTATTTTTCATTTAAAATTGCTGAAAACTTTCTAAATGAGCAAACCCATTAAACTAACCTAACACATTGAGAATCATATAAATGATCCCTCGATATATTTCAGTACATCAATTTTGAGGTTTCTTTGGGTTAAATGATATAATGTTTATTTTGAATTACTGAAAAGAAATTTTAGGCTTGGATTGAATTTGAATTATAAGGCCCTCTAAGGAATTAACATTCATAGTCAAAAAAAATATATAACAATATCAAGGAATCAGAGTTGTAAAAACGGGCATTATTGATTATTAGTAATCAATTTCTTTGAAAAAATCCTTTGTGGAACATTCTGAAATGAATATTAATAGAAAAATTTCGCCATATCTTCGCTATTAATCGGTTTATGATATTCAACGCCATTGATTAGAACGATTTACAAAAAGAAATGATCTATTCATTGTACTTTGGCTGTTAGATTAGACATCTTGATTTACCTCAGTATACCCAAGTTGGCGAGGGATTCAGATTTAAATCATTGTT
>CM043711.1:0-295000 GCA_023969325.1 Oryzias curvinotus
ACCAGAAAACATACGAGTCCCGCTTGGCTGAGCTGAGCGATCAACTGGGGCAGGTTAGCCTGAAGTACACCACGGACAAATCTGCCCATCAGCAGATAAAAATAGACCTCGCGAAAGAACACATGGAGATGGAAGCCAAAGTTAGAAAAGCAAACTTGGACTTGACTGAGCTGCGGCAAGAGTTAAGTTTAGCTGAAAATGTCATAGCCTCATCGAAGAAGGACTTAAGCGAGAAGGGGCGAGTCCTGGAGAAGCTGCAGAACGAAGTGAAGGAAATGAAAGCCGAAAAGGAGACAGCCTTGATGCTCTCGAAGAAATCGGAGGCCGAAATGAAGCGAAATGAGGCAGAGAAGAAGTCCTTGTCAAAGCGCGTAATTGAGCTGGAGGCCCATCTGAAGCAGAGCCGAGAGCTGGCAGCAGAACACTTAGATCGAAGCAAGGTGGAGGAGAAGCGCGCATCAAAGCTCATCGCCCAGCTGCAGGACCGAGAGAAGCAAGCGGAGGCCGAAAACGAGTCCCGGTCGAAACGCGTCAACGAGCTGAGGCCGAACTGAAGCGGAGTCGAGAGCTGGCGCCGAGAACGCAACCGCGACAGACGAAAGTCAGTGTCCAGACCAAGGTCCTCCTGACAAGTCTGAAAGGGGTACCGATGAGATGATATCCAGACAAAAGGCCCAGAGAAAGCGCTCACGAACGGAAACGGAGAGGGCGACGGCAGAGATGTTGAGTCTGAATCGGATCGTGGCTGTTGTGTGCCAACTGATTGGTGTGGAGAGAAGCGCAGTAGAGAGCGACCTGATCCAAAGAATCAAGAATGCCGGGATGTGCTCTGCGGAGAGAGTAGCACGGCTGCTCCAGCACGCCTGCGTCAGAAAGCTCGAAGGACTCGACCGCTGCGATTATGAAACGTTGGGACACCCGGGAGGCTTGCTGTTCCACGACTATGAAAATTACATAGGGGCCGCCGTGTCATCTCTGTGTACGGAGCACACGCCGATGGAGCGTGACGACTTGGAAGCACCCAACACCGCCCGCAGGAAAATGTCGCAAAAGCGAAAGCTGGAAGCGGCCTCTCAGAAGCTCAGCGCCGAGCGCGTAAAGGACGAGGCCGACATGGACGGGAACGGCAGCGTCATGACACCGACGAAAATGCACAGGGCCGGAGCGTTGTCAGGAGGAGACGTGTTCCGATCGACCAAGCTCGCCCCTCGGAGCCTCGAAGGAAGGTTCGACGAAGTCAAAACCGAGGATTATCCACCGACGATTCAGTCCGGAGACGGCTCACCCTTCGGTCTCCGGTCAGGTGGCTCGGAGCTCGAATCGGGGCCGTCAGGGCACCGATGCATCCACAGCGTGCGACTCGGGAAGGGTTCGGCCTCCGTACCGATACCAAACATTGTGCGGCATTACACCCATCGAGACGTGAGGCTCATACTCTTGGGTGAGAGCAAAACCGCTCCGATGACCCTATGTGGGGTGCTGCAGACCACGGAGGAGGTCACCAGGGAATGCGCCGCCGTGGATCTACGGGGCTCGGGCGGGTTCCTACGGCTTTCGCAACTTCTTAGCTGCGAGCTGGTCGTTATGTGGTCGCCTTGCGAAGCATGCGAGATCTACGGGGCGTCCACGGAGCACCTGTACGCCATTGTGCTGAGTAGAGACCCCGATCCAGCCAGCGAGACGATGTGCTACATGGTAGCGACGCGCGAGGGAAGCGCAAACGCAGACGAGCCGTACTTGTACAACTTGGCGAAGCTGACAAAGATCAAATCCTCACAACCCGCGGCCAACTGTTCAGATCCGCCGCATTGGGATCACGGAGAAAAGACGAGCACCGCGAGCGACAGGGCGCCCGTGGTGGAGGTTTCGGAAATCACCCTGATTGGAAATTGAGCCGCTGTCACATGAGGGGACCAGTTCAGAGCATAGGAGTCTGGGCTCGGGAACGCCTGTTTGGGAGAAAAGGATGTGGGGCTGCCGCCCTGAGACATCATGTTTGCCATTAGGTTCATTGTGTGCTGCTTCTGTATCCTTTTATTTTTGGAACATGTTTTGGATGGTTGAAGTCAAATAAAAGATAAAATGCTGTAGTCTGTGTGGTGTTTAAATCGATCTCATACCAACGTCCTTGTGTCAAGTGGTTCTGTGCCTTTATTGCGTACCCTTGCATTTCGAGTTTGCTCCAGATGCGATCATGAAATTCACTTTTTGGTTAGACGGAAAGCTCTCCCGTCAGAGCCTTTTTCCTTTGACATACTAACGAGGCTGCGGCAACGGGAGGACGACCCAAGGGGCCGAGAAGAAGAAAGGCAACCTGACCGTTCTGAGATCACGGAGACTCACGGACACCCTCAAAATGCACAAGCTCCGGTTGGGTGAAACCAACGGTCGCAGAACGCTGATCGTCAGAACCTCATCCGAGGAGACGACTTACGCGGAGCTCGAAGGAATGGGTGGTAGAACGGAAGATGGTCGCCACCCCCTTGGCTGCTGCGCTTGTCCAGACGAAGATTTCGCCGGTTGGGACTCTGACGTTGATGCTCTGAGCGGAGCGAATGCTTTGATCGCGGCCGGCATCGCAGCGTTGCCCGTACGGGTGAGGCGCGTGGGAAAGACTCACTTGTTCGTGGAGTACGCGATTGCAACAGAGAAGAACGGAGACCCGGATTTGCGGCGCATGGGGGTGGCGTGGCTCTGCACGAATTACTCCGGCGAAGGGACAATACTTGCCAACGGAATGCACGGCGTCATCCGCTGCTGTGAAAGAAGACTCTTGGAGGGCATTGCCGAACAAACACCCACCTGGAATTTGCTGCACGTCCCCCCTGACAGGGACAAGCACTGGGGCACGAGAATGCGGCCTGTTTCTTTGGAGGAGATACGTTGCGTAAAACGCAAGTGAGCACGGCTGGAAAGTGTGAAAGTCTGCACCAAAGATTTTCAGACAGAATACTGCGACGCCAAGACAACTCTGTGAATGTCCACGGCAAACGAATAAAGAGCAGAAAAAGTGAATGTGTCTGAGTCTTTTTATTTGCATAAGAAGCTCAACGAAATCAGGGTCAGCGAAACAACACGGAATAACACACTTTGACTCTTATCAGATACAATGTAGTAAAAACACGTTGTTCTTGTCTTGTTTTATTTTTCATTTTAAACAAACACCAAAAAAAAACAAATAAAGACCTCGATACCATAAGCCTTGTTGCGCATGACCACAGGGCCCCGAGAGAACCCGGGTAGACCGTTCAGGCCAGCGCATCACAAATTTTGGACAAAGCCCCTCTTTGCTAGTGAAGCAGAAGAAGCCCGGGGCAGAGGTTACAGGGATTTGGGACTGTCGAGAAGACAACGGTGGGGACGGTGGGGATAAGGCCGAGGCAGGGGTTACAGGGATTTGGGACTGTCGAGAAGACGACGGCGGGGACTGTGGGGATAAGGCCGAGGCAGGGGTTCCAGGGATTTGGGACTTTCGAGAAGACGACGGCGGGGATGGTGGGGATGCAGCTGGTGATGGCGCCGGCAATGACTGTGGAGGGTCCGTGATGGTTGAAGAAGCCAGAGGATGTCAGGCTCTGTGAGAGCTGCTGGGGTGGGGAAACGTCCATCTGTCGGTAGCCGTCCTTGTTCAGAGCAGCTCGGGGCTCTGATGTGGGCTGAGCGGGGAGCAGCTGATGGGAATTGTGAATAAATCCACAACTTCCGCCGTAGAGGCATGGGCGCCCCTTATAGAAATGGTGGCAAAGTTTCGTTTTGAGCTGCAGGCTCCGCAGGTCTCCGTAGCCGTGGGCGTGCCGACATTTCCCTCCGTACTTGCAGACGCCGTTCTTCGCGAAGAACCAGCACAATTTAGTCTTGTAATTGGCGGAATTACAGCCAGGTTTCTGCTGCGGCATACCGCCGTCTCCGTAGCAGCCCGATTTGCTCATTTTGTTGGTAAGGGCAGACGTGGGGGATCCGTGATGGTTGAAGAAGCGAGAGGATGTCCGGCTCTGTGAGAGCTGTTGGGTGTTCAGAGCAGCTCGGGGCTCTGATGGGGGCAGAGCGGGGAGCAGCTTATGGGAATTGTAAATAAATCCAACCATTTTGTTGGTAAGGGCTGCGATGTCGATGTTGGATATGAAGGAAAGAAAAAAAAAAGAAATAAAAAATCCCCAACTAAATCCTTTCTACGTAGGAGCTGTGTCATAGAACACAGAGAACACAGCCGCTAAAATGTCCTAGTTCCAAAGCTGCAGACGAGAGATGGGGCCAGCTTTTTACCTCGCCAGGTCAGCGTCCAGACAGCCCGACCTTTTCTATTCACTCTGTCTGACCGCAATTGACTCTGTCCGACCGGCGCTCAGGGAGTCCGACAGTCATTCACTCTGTCCGACCGACCCTTAGGGAGTCCGACCACACATCACTGAGTCAGATGGCATCTTACGCTACCAAACCGAGATGTAGGGGAGGGGAGCCCAGTCACACGTCACAGATGGCGAACGGCATTCACCTCGGAATTCACCAGAGTTCAGAGAGTCACCCACTCTGAGAATCCGTCCTCCGCCCTGAGAGGCCGACCGAGGCAGGCAGACTCTGACGCCGTACACCACGCTCTGCATTCTTGAACGAGCTCCTTTATTTCGCACTCAAACGCACAGTGTCCATCTCAGAGAGCACCGAGCTTTTCAAACGGTTTCACGACAAGATACATCTGCTTCTATCCAAAGGAAAGTGCACATGCAACACAGACAAAATGAAAAAAAAATACACATTCGATCCAACTACACCAACTACAGCATCTTAGTCCTCCTCAGCTTTGCGGATCTGGGGATCGCAGGCCCTGCTCCGCCTCCCCCTCCGCAGTACACCAAGTAGATGATCCCAGCAGAAAGCGCTCCGCACCAGGTCGTGAGAAGGCCCATCGAAATCCACAAAGCCGAGCTGCTGGCGAACCCCGACAGCCAGCCTCCCAGAGAGACTCTCCCGGCCACGATCTCGTTGTACTTTGCGTCAAAGTCAGCCAGGTCTCTGGTGATGTTGTTCAGGTTTTGACGCACGGACAACAGGTTTGAAGTCGTGTTCACGGCTCGCAGCAGCTCCATTTCAGGAGTCCCGGGCAGACTGTCTTTCAGCAGGTCCGCGAACGACACCGGCCCGTCCGATATGTGCGGCCTGGAGAAAGGCTTCAGCGGGGGTGATTCGATCTCGACCGTGACCGACCCCTCCATCCAAGTTACCTTCTTGTCGCGGTAGCAGATGTTTCTGTGGCACTCTCCGCACACGGTCTTGCATTCCGAGGGGTCCTCAACGCACCGCCTGTACCTTTCGTGAAGCTCGGGCCTCCTGCAGTACTTGCCGTGGCACTCGGACGGCTCGTAGAACCGTCCGTCTATGAGCCAGACGTCGTAGTCGGGCCAACAGGGAACGCCGTCGGTGCTGATTTTGGGCATGGGTATGATCCCTCGGACCACGGCGCGCTCCACGACGTTCGGCAACGAGTGCACGATGAACAGCTTTCGATTTCTGTACAGGGCCGCGCCCACGGTCGGGAACTCGGACAGACCCGGGTGATCGCGCATCACGGTCATGCCGCTGGGGCAGCTCCCCGAGCGCTTGGAGGCGATTTGCCTCAGACAGTTTTCCACCCCCCTGGCCATGAACTTGGTGTGCATGGCCGCCTGCATCATCTGATGGGTCACGCTTTGCATCTGAGCGTACCACATCTGGTAGCTGGCCATCACAGAGAACTTGACGTTGGTGTCTCGCAGGGCTGCCTCGGTGTTTCGCTTCATGGCGTCCCTGAGGAGTCCAAAGTTTTTGTTGGCGATCTCGGTGTTGCGCTTCATTTTCCTCTCCTGTTCGTCTATCCTCCCGTCTATCAGCGCCACGTTGGCGTCGAGCCGGTTGCTCACCTCCACCAGTTGCCCCGCGACATTCGTGAACGCGTTCTTCAAGGAGTCCATCTGGACCTCCAAGCGATCCACTCTCTGGGACACGTGCAATGCCAGACCCAGGGCAGCGCCTCCGAGCAACGAGCCCAGGAACCTCTTGTGCCTCATGCGGCGTCGCTCGGGCCCGTCGAGCGCCGGGAAGGGTGCGTTGTCGGGCAGAGCGTACGCGGAGGCCTTGCGCTCCTGCACGGCCAACTCCTCCAGACCCTCTCTCATCAGGTCTCCGGCCCTGCGGGCGTCGTCTGTGATCTCGTGCGCCGAATCGCACAGCTTGCCGTAGTCTCTCCGGCAGCCGTCGTCACCTCCGCAGACCGAGATCAGGCAGGGCTTGAGGGCGCTCACGTCGTAGTTCACGCAGCTCACGTTCAGGTTGATGTAGTCCAGGCCCGGGGTGAAGTTGGACACAAAGTGGATGGCCTCCGCCGGTTTCACAATCACCCCGCGATCGTGCTCCACCACCGGCCTGTCCAAAGCATAGCTGTCATCCACGGAGACTAGATTCAGGCCCTGGCTGCTCTCTCCTGTGTTGTGCGCGGTGCACACCCTGCTCACGGGCGGAGCGTACTCGACGAACCTTTTCGTGTCCAGGATCCCCACCGTGTAGTGATTGGGATCGGTCGTGGGCACCATGGTGTTGATGTTTATCGCTACCTGCGGAGGCCTGCCCGACGACTCGACCCGCTTGTCCGGTTCCCCGGGGGTGCACGACTCCATGGCGTACAAGTTCCCCACGTAGATCCTGTCGTAGCTGGTTGAGTACATCTCCCTGTGGGGCTCCTTGAACACCCCGAGCGCTCCGTGGACGGCCACGAGGCCGGGGCACACCAGAGTGTGGCTCAGACCCACGTTGTACCGAGGATCCAGGGAGCTCTTGGAACCCGACGCTGGATCTTTGTACGCGCTCTCCGGGATGGTGATCACGATGTCGCCCAGCTCGTCGAGCTCGGGCAGTCTTTTGTTCGTAGAGGGCAGCGGCGGCGGCGTGCGGAGCTCGGCGAACCTCGCGAACCTGGAGGGCTTCGAGCCGGACGCAGGCGTCGCGGCTCCGGCCTTCGCGGTGGATATGCCCGCCGCCATCTGCTGCCTCTTCCAGTCCCTCAGCCTGTGCACGGCCGAGGCGATTCCCAGTATCGCGGGCGTGTCGGAGCGCACGCCACGCTTGAAGTCAGAGTCCACGGGGGCTATCACGAACTGGTTCACGCCGAAGGCCACGGCCACGAGTTCGGGAAACCGCTTCAGGGTCTCGAAAGACGTCGAAGACACTGTCACGTTCACCATTACTCCCCTGGCCCAGACAGTGGTGCTGGAGCCCGAGCAGCACTTGGTGTTGAGGTCTTCTTCGCACCTGAGCGCGGTGTTGGTCTCCAGGTCTGCTAAAGGCAGACCGCCCTCCACCTCCCACCTGCCCGCGCCCTCAGGAGCGCTGAGCTTCAGTCCTCCGGTGAGGGATAGGGTGAAGACGATCTTGTTTGCTCGGACTCCTGTCCTGAGCAGAGTCATGAGGTAGGGGACGACGGCGTAGCGTTCGTCGTCGCCGCCGCCGTTCCTCTGTCCGCTCGGGCTCACCCACGCGTTCTGGCAGTGCCAGGGATCCTTCGCGTCCGCGCGGCCCCGCGGCGTCACGAACGCTTCGAACTCGGCCAGGTCCGAGAAGTCAGTGCTCGCCAGCAGCCCGCGAGAAGGAGGCAGGCCGAGGAACAACTTGCGGACGCCTCGTCTGTGCAGGGCGGACGCGGCAAGCTTCACGACTCTGCCGAACTGACGCCTCTCCCAGTTCGACTTGGAGCAGTTCGTCAGCCCCCACCGGCTGGCGTCCAAGAGCAAAGCCGTGGACGAGACCGAGGCGCTGACCCTCGCCAGGGTTTCAACCACGGACTCCAGGACCGCGGGGAACTCTTTTCGGTCCGGGGACGCGGGGACCACGCACTCGTCGAACGGGACCTTTGCCACGACGTGGCCGGCTTGCGCCACCGTGGCGAACAGGGCCGCGTCTAGAGCTACGGCTAAGTAGCCTCCGGCCAAGGAGTACAGAGCGCGCTCCACCGAGATGACAGTTGCGTCGCACATGGAGGGGGCGACAAAGTCTCTGATCTCCTCGGGCGTCGGCGAGTAATCCGGGCCGCGGGCGGCCAAGTCGTCGACGCCGGAGATCTCGCACATGGCTAGCGGAGCGGAGGCCAGGCCGTCCCAGTTGGTCAGACCAGGCCTTGCATGCTCCGAGCCGCTCACGCAGAACGTGTTGCCGTTGGACTCGAAACAGTTGTCTCCCAGCTGCTGGTGGCAGGCCCCCATTGCCTCCGCGTCCCCCAGGCCGACGTACACCAGCACGCAGGCGTAGGCCGAGTTGCGGATGGCCAGGACGTCGTCCGAGTCGGGCCACCGCCTGCTGGCCTCGGGCGCGCGCAGCGTTCTCTTCATGAGCTTGTAGGCCGCGCACTGAGCTCCCGGGTCGCACTCGGCCGACGAGTTCGCCCCGAAGTAATAGTCTCTGTTGCGAGGGCTGGCGTGCAGCATCGCCGATATCCTGTTCAGCGGCGCGTGCGCGACCACCTGCTCGGAGCACCCGAACCCCCCCGGGACCGGGACGCACGAGGACCTGTCGAGCTTCTTCACGTAGGCTCCCAGCATCACGCCTTCCGTCTGGTACCTGGTCAAGTCGGGAGAGCGTCCGCGCGTGTCTCTCCACAGGGCGCCGATCCTTCCCGGGCAATAATGCGTGCACTGGTCCCGTTCGCCCTCCTGAGAGCCAATCCTGCGCAAGGCGAAGCCTCTCTGGCTGGTGCCCATGCACCAGCCGGTGTGAGCACCACATTTCGTCACGGAGATCCACGCGTAAGGTGCATACCCGTAAGGTTCGTAGTCCGCGGGCACTTGGGTTCGGGCTTGGCAAAGAAGCCAGACGGCAAGCGTGGCGACGAGCGCGAGCATGTCACCACCCTTTCGAGGCGGTCGATCGTCGACCGGCTCGAGAAGGTGCGCGCTAATACTCGACGCCTCCCCCCTCCCCCCCCCCCCCCCTGGGAGGAGTCGGGAAGCCCGGCCTCGCTCTTCACAGGAGAGGGTGAGAGGAGTCGCCGTTACCCTTGTCCGCATCTGTCTGCTTGCGCTTCATGAGCGACTGGCACGTGGCGGCCAAGCCTATGAATTGCTTCACCGCGTCGTTGTGAACCTTGGCCACGGCCTGGTCAGGTACCAGGAAAAGTCTACCCATGTGGGTGCGCACGCGGTTCATGACGCGAACGGACGCCTGGCTCGCCAGGGAGTACGAGCCCGAGATCAGGTCCAGGGTCATGCTGCGCAGCACCCCAGCGACGTTCTCGTCGTCTCTCGCGCAGTGGGCCAAGTGAAGGTTGATCTGCTTCCTTGTGAAAGCGTGATGGCACGACTTCAAGTACGGAGCCACCTCCTGCGGTTCGAGCACTCCGATGGAGTCGAGGGTGTTTCTGTCCAACCTCTCGCACAGGAGGCACTTGGAGCGCTCCTTTTCGTAACAGAGACTCCTGATCGAGGGGTGCTCCCCACCGCTTATGTTCATGTGAAGCATGGGATACTGTTTTCGGAGAAACTGATCCGCTTCGCTGACGCTGCGCAACTCGCCCTCCGTCAAGTCAGAGGCCCCGGCCTCGGGAAACATCTGAAAGATGGCCTCGGAGGCCATGCTCGACAAGTAGCCCGGCGAGTCGTGAGACGCTTCGTTCTCGGCGCTCGACGACGACGACGGCGGGCCGTCCGGGTACCGCCCGCGTCTGCCAGCGGCCTCGCGGCCTCGATTACTAACCGCGGAGGCCCTCCGTCCCCCGAGCGGCACCCTGGCCCTTTCCCCCTCGCCTTCCGCTCCGCGACGCGTCGACCGACATGGACGGCCCGAGGCTTCTCCGCGTGAAGACGGGCGGGGCCCGAGCTCAGAGTCCATCGTTCGCGAGCCGTGAGGAGCCCGGTGCTCCATCCGGTGGAGTCTGGGGGGTGATGGAGAGCGACAGGTCGACCGTGCGTGGGGCGCTCTTTTCCTCCACGAACCCGTGGTTCTGGGGTATCCCGGCGCACAGGCGATGCGTGTTCCGCACAAGCTCGGAGCGCTCGATAGCCGTGATAGACCGTGCGAGGTGTAAATGGTGCAAACCGTCCTGCGGGGAGGTGCCGCGTTTCGACCAGGACGAGTTCGAGCGGATCAGGACGAGGTCTTACTTGCGCGGGACGTTCGGTTTGTCGCCAGCCGAAGCTGGTCGTCTTTCGGAGCTGCTGGCGGAGCTTGCACTTTCGGCCGAGCGGAAGGGCGCCTGTCCGTTCGCGGGCACCCCGCCTTACTGCACCGTCGAGAACGTGGTTCACATCTCGGGGCCGGCGCTGGAGAGACTCATGGAGTTCGACGACGAGTTCGTCTGGGGAGACAATCTGATCTTCCACGCGGGAGCCCGTCCGCACTCGTGCCACGCTTAGCCGCTCGAAGCGTGAGCCCACCTATATACGGCGGCGGGTTACGTCTCACGAGGAGATGGGCGCCTCGCGATCGGGGAGAGGAGAGATGCCGAGTGGGAATTGCCGAGGATCCCCCTCCGTCCCCCGGACGGGACCACTGTTCTGCCGCAAGGGCCAGAGCGTGTACGTGAAGATGACCGAGGCGGACGAGAAGAGGGCCGTGCTGAGCGAGAGCGACATGACGCTGGCAGGCTACGCCGACAGCGGCGAGTGCGAGGGCGAGGAGCTGTGCTCTGACCCGTCCGTCTTCGTGCCAATCTTCTGCAGAGAGTGCTACGGGACAGGGACGCGGGATTACGAGGAGGCTCTGCGGGACATTCTGGCTCGCGGGACAGACTCGTTCATCGTGGGCGTCTGCAGCGTGTACGGCGCGGCCCCCGACGAGATTTACCCCGAATCGAGGGCCGAGTTCTCGGTGGAGAACGCGTTGTCATTCTCTGGGGCCTGCCACCCGCAGCCCGGCAAGGCCGTGTTCCTGCACGACGCGGAAAGAGACATCGGCCGCGTAAAGTGCTACTGGCACGTTCACAGCAGGTCAGCGGACAAGACCTTCCTGTTTTGCTGCGTGGCCTGCGACAGCACAGAGTACACTGCCAGGTTGCTCTCGGAGCTGAGGAAAAACGAGACGCTGAGCACGGCCTTCAGCTTGGGAACGGTGGGAGACAACTCCGTCGGGCCCGTCGTCGAGGAGTGCAGCCTGGTCTCGGTGCCCATGCGACCAGCCTGCTTCTGCGTGGCGCTCGCGGACAAGGACCTCGTGTCTCGGACCATGACGAGGATGGGCTTTTGCTCGGTGAAGGACAAAGCCCTCGAAGCCGGGCTGCGCCCGGACGAGGGGGGCAGCCCGCGGGAGCCGGAGGGGACCGGACACCCCGGGCTCCAGGAGGGCGAGAGCTCGGAAGACGGGATCGAGGCCGTGAGGCGGCTCGCCATCAAGCAGGCGGACGAGTTGCGAGCGCTGGAGGACGTCCTGAAAGCGATCAAGGTACAGAACGGGGTTCTCGCGCAAAGGTTGAAATGGCCCCAGGACCCCGACACTCTATTCACAATGCGAGGGGCGAAGGATTTCACGGAGCGCACCGGGGTGAGCAACAGACTGTGTGCGGGCGAGGAAGCCCGTACTAACGCCACGAGACCGGATCGAGGGGGTCGGGGGCCCGAAAAGGACATGGAGGCCCGCGAGGATCAATCGCCACAAGCTTTGTCGAGGTACGAACTGGAAGAAGTCAGGCGACTCCTCTCCGCTTCGAGACGAGCCGGGGAGGAAGTGGGCCAGCGCCTGCCGCAATACGGAGTCCGTGGGGGAGATGCTCTGGCGGCACTGGGGGGGTCGACCCGGCGAGCCCCGCACTACAGCTACTGCGAGGACGACGACTACGACTGCAACGAAGTTGCATCGGGTCGTCCCCGGACGCGATCTCAAAACGGGAAGACAAAGCCCTCGCCGGTCGACCGCCTGACGGAGCAACAGAGGAGAGAGGTAGCGCTGGAGTACAACAGACAAGAGTCAGAGAAAGAGGAGGCCTCGCGGAAAAAGAGGGAGACCATGATCGAAATGATCAAAGCGAGCATGGGCGACTTGATCAAGAGCGGCATCAAGGATGCGATGCACCAAGAGCGCGGGTTCCAGGCGACCGCTGAAGAGGTCGGGGCACCCCAGTCAGCTTTGCCCAGCGCCGAGTTGCAGACCCTAGCGAGAGAAACTCCGTACAACAGGCAGCCTAGGAACTTGGACGGGCGGCGGCCTTTGCCCGAGAGCCTGTCCGTGGACGTCCCAGCGCTGCTGAAAGAACTGGAAGAGCTGCGACAGCGATCGGTCGCGAGGAGCTCCGGAAAGAGCGGGGACAACGAAGGATCGCTGCCCATGGACACGGACGACGGCGCTCCGACCGGCGGAGGCGCGGAGGCCACTAGCTCCTTGCGCAGCAACGGCACAGACACGACGGCGGCAAAAAACAAGCAGCAGGCGGGCTACGCTCTGAGACCGTCCGAAAAGGTGCCCGGCACATCTGACTCTCGCGGAACGCTGCAAGAGTTCATTTCTGCGGTCTCGGTGCACAGATGATTCCGCTTACCGGGGTCCGGAACTTTGTGACAAAGCCTCCATAACATGTTTTTGTACACATTTTCAGAATGTCTGTAGGCTTGTATCACTTGACTTTTTTATTTTACTTTTTTTTTCCTACAAGAAATAATGCAGAAAAACTCTTTGAACGCTCCACACACTGTTGTTCTCTTTCCACTTTCCGCTCCATAACATGTTTATGTACACATTTTCAGAATGTCTGTAGGCTTGTATCACTGGACTTTTTTTTTTATTTTACTTTTTTTTTTCCTACAAGAAATAAAGCAGAAAAACTCTTTGAACGTTCCACACACTGTTGTTCTCTTTCCACTTTCCGCTCGAGTAAGATTAAAAAATGAACACACGTTTGCGTATAGCGTGCTCTTGCAATCGCAATGCCTTTCCTGGACTTTGGTCTCATGATCTGTACGCTTTCCACTAACGACCAGCTCACGGTTCGAACGTTTTGCCAAAGTGCATCATGGCGAACTCGATCTGCGTTACCCTCAACCTGCCCTCTGTAACGGTGGCTCAGGTTCAGCCACTGCAACATTCGCGTCGCGAAGAGGCTGACGACGACGACGCGGTACACACGGGCGCCTCGTCCTGTTGGAAGAGAAGCTGCGATAACACGGCCATGGGCGCTGTCGATTTCAGTTACGTCGCCTCGCAGATGATACCTTCCACGGTAAAGCAGGCGCCTCAAGTGGGAGACCTTTGCGTGCAGCTCGCTCCCCTCGTGGCTCGCACGGAAGAGTATGCGTCGATAGTGGATCTGTACAACACGTACTGCGCAAAGGGTAGCGCACAGATGGCCGCGAGGTGCATGCGGAGCTTTGCGAGGAGCCAAAGCGAGCTGTGCATCCCCGCGATACCGATACACGTCTTCGTGTCAGAATGGAACAGGTCCCTGAAACGGTTCCACGACATGATCAGGTGCAACAGGGAATGGACGAACGCGCGCACAGGCGCTGCTCCCGCGCAGGCTGTGAGAACCTCGCTGCTGAACAACGTGATCACGCTGACTCTGGGGGACGTGCCTGCTCGAAGCGAGCACCTCTGGTACGTGCTACACTGCGTGATTTCCAAACCGTCGTTGGTCAAAGAGGCGCTGCAGCTCGTGGGCTGCGTGTCCTCGCGCTCGGGCACGCTCTATCGCACGGGCGACGTGACAAACTCGACCGTTCCGTGCAAGAATGGCTCGGGCGTATCCAGGCTGTACCTGATCGCCAAGTCGGCGGCCGGCGCAAACGACACTCAGCTGGGCGAGAACGCGGGTGCCTCTCTGGGTCTGATTTGGGTGTCGAGCGAAGACGAGCTCTTCGATCACTTTCGCAACGCGAGATGCTGCCACTACGTCCACCTGGGGACAGAGTCCGGGAACGTGTTCAGGTGCAACGGGTACTGCGCGTGGCGCACCCACGACCGGGAGGTTTTCGAACGGATGAGCGAGCTTGGTGCAGAAGTTGCGTCGATGCCCTGCGTGCAGGATTCGCACCTGGCCGGAAACACGGCCGACGCGGTGAGAGCGGTGTGGCAGCTGTGAGGGGAAGGCTGACAGCCTCCGGTCCCTCGAGCTTGGGGTTTCAGACAGCGCATCTGACCGACTAACGATTGTAACGCCGCGGACGATGGTGGCGGGGCGACTCGAGAACGGCAGCCGGAGAATGCTGCCGAGGACCTTCGTGCCCGATTGTGACCTGATCGCGTCAGCCGCACTGAACAGAGGAGCGGTCGTGACCTCCGGCGTCCACCCGCTATATCTATCCCCCGTGGTGTGCTGGCTGAACCGCACGCGTGAGCGATCGCGTCGGGCCAAGCGCTCTGCAGTCTGCGCGCTGAAAGGAGCGTCAAATGCGGCGAGCATGCTAGCCATCTTCTCCCACTCCGTGAAGCTCTGGGATTACCCGACCTTGGACGCGACCGCGGCAGGTTGGTCCCTGACGGTCAGCGGGGCTCTGATCGCAGGCCTCGCCGTGGCCGCCAGCAGTTCCAAAGCATTGGCCTCTCGAGCGGACCCCAAAGTCATCGCTCAACCGCTGCGGGTCATTCCCCTCTGGGTCAAATGCCTTCTGTCCGCACTTTTGTTCTCTGCCTACACGTACACCTGGCTGTACTGTGCGGACCCGTCTCGTTCCGGCTGCTGGGAAGAGGGCCGTAGAGCCTGGCCGCCGCTCTGGTCTTGCACGGTCGGCTTGTTTCTGTGGATTAATGCGGTCGGGTTGCTGGGACTGCTCGAGCAGACCCGTTTGTGCTAAGCGAGAATGGGCTTGTGCGCAATCGGGGCGAGGTTTGGGCTTTCTTTTTTCATCTTTTGTTCACTGATCATCCGCAACCCTCTGGAACGGGGTTTCCAGTGGATCGTAGGATACGAGACCCTACTTGCGGTGGCGGCCGTAACATCGGTAGCGTCCTGTGCGTGCACGAAGTTCGCCTGCCTGATCGAAACGCACAGACGCATGCAACACCTGGCCCTCTCAAACACGAGCAAAGGGGAAACTGTGGCAGTGTACAGGGAGAAGAGGCTGTCGACTGTCTCCCCTCAGGACGACGACGCAGCTCGCTACGGGAAGCGAGCCTTCGGGCAGCTCCAGGACACACCCTTCCACCCTTGCGACAGATACGACACGCCGAACTCTTTCTGGTGCGCGCTGACGACTGTCGCGCTCGCCTACAACACGGCTCACATCGCACTGACCGACGCCTCGGATCCCGAGCCCCTCGCCTGTGGCGCTCCGGCACTGGCGCTTTACTGGTGCGTGACCAGAAGCGCGCAGCTGGCGCTGTCGTGACAGCGTTGGCGCCGCTCACACTCTGACCGTGATGGTATTTACAAACGGGACGAGGGAGAAGAGGATGATGCACCCGAGGACTCCAGTGCGCTCCGAGAGCTGTCTGGAGGTGCTCCTGGAGGTCTTTCTATCCGCATTGGTGATCGCCAACATCGTGCTGTGGTTGCAGAGGTTGTTCTTCCAGATACACCAAAGACTGGAATAAGGGAGAGGATGGGTACCGCGGGGAGTTCGGGAAGCGCCTGGTGGACGAAACTCGCCTCTCCGAAAGACGACGGGGCTCTGCGGAAGCGCCTCGGGTTCTCGAGCCCCGAGGCTGACCCAGCATCCCTCGGATGGTGGTCCGATCTCGCTCGCGGAGGAGCATCGGAGCAGCAGCGGGACCTCGGCCACCAAAGCGAAGAGGACGGGGTCGACCTGGGTTCGAAGCAGAACCTCCAGCCCCAGATCTCCTCGAATCTGTCAGCAAGGAAATCTACCAGCAAAACAATGAGCACGGACGACTTTTGGAGATTGAAGGTGGCAAAAGTTCAGGGTGGCCAAACCCTTCACCGCAGTTATGACAGAAAACAGCGAAAGAAGGAAAAGAGTCAGCCGGAGTTGGAGAAACTGTTGTGACCGCGTTTGACAAATGCAACGTGTTTGCGAGCTCACACGAGCGTGTGCAGGTGATTGTAATGAAACGAGAATAAACCACTCATTCGCTGAAACCAAAGTCTTTTTGTCTTTTATTCGCATTGGTACACAGTACAATGTCACACAAGAGAGAGCATTCTTTTATTTTTAAAAAAAAAACAACAGAAAAACAAAGCAGACTGAGCGGTTGTACACAAGCAAAGCTTTCCTTCTAAATGTGAGCCGACGCTCGTGCTGACCCCTTCATAATCCACTCCACCACCACCACCCCCCTGTGCACAGAGATAAGCCGTGTCTTTTCTCTGTCGTAGAATTCGCTTTCAGAATCGCGCTTCCTAGCACTCAGAGCCATAGTGCCACGTGGGTCAATTCACTCTCAGATATTTATTCCACTCTCCAGCAAGCCACGAGGCCAAGGAGCGAGGCCTGCTCGCTCCACCACTCCCAAGGCCACCCTTCACCACACACACCCACACCCCTACACACCATTCACCTCCCGGCAAAGCCGACCCACTCGGAGTTTAAACTAAAAAGACAGAGGGAAACGGAGAAGTTCAACACCGTTGCGACCCGCAGACCGATCAACAAGCAAACGGGCATGCTCCGCAAATATTCGCAGAGAAGTCTTATGGCCATCTGGGCTCCTCGATCGACTCCGCCGTCGCCAGCCGTTCGAGAAAGCGAAATGATCGATCTGGCTGCGCTTTCTTCTCGGACGCAGCCGAGCCAGTCTCCAGAATGCTCGCCCTCGCTGCTGCAAGGAGTCGTTCTTCTCCCCTTCCGCAAAAATGTGGAAGCGGGAATTCAGAAAACCACTACTGAGACAGACCCCGAGCAGGGATCCGATTTGGACATGACCCCAGAGCTGGACCTATCTCAGCACAATCTTCCGAGCTCTTACAAAAATATGAGCGAGAGCCACAAAGTGCAGGGGGGTTATCTCCCTCACCTCCAGGAAAAGGCTGAGCAGAAGATAAAGGAAACCACCCGCGAGAGCCAAAACTCGCAGACCTCTTCTACCGAGCCGTGCGGCCTTCGGAGCCAAGAACCGGACGAAGTGGAAGCGCTTATCTCGGGGCCTCTCGTAAAAGCGGTGAAGATAGTCGTGTTCCATCTCCTCACCACCTGTTTGAGCGAGGTCCGTAAAGAAGAGTGCTACGGCTGTCAGGTCGACCACCCCAGTCAGATCCAGCACCCCTGTCTGTTCGTAATCGAAGAGGGCTTCGTTTACTCCAACTTTTCTGCTCTGGTTAAGAAACTGCTGACTCCTGGATATCTTCCAGCCGTCAAAACATTCCTGTTCATGCGCAACATCGTAGAGAAGGACGAGAGGATCCGAGCAGTGACCGACGCTCTGCTTTACGAACTGAGACACCGCGCTTTGAACTCAAATGGTGATCCCGTGTCGACTGTGTACGAAGGACTGACAGAGGCCGAGGAGATTGATTTCCAACAACTGGAAGTTGTGTCTAAGGTTTGGGAAGGTGATCTTTCCGCCTGTCCCGATTGTTTAATTTGAAGAAGAGATGCGAAAAACACTGTGATGGTTTTCACGGTAAAAGTTTGTGTGTAACCTGTGTGGGAAAAAAAAAAAACATCTCTCACAAGATGAAATGTGAAAATAAAGAAATAAAATTCTGTCTTGAAAGAAGTGTGTGCTTCATCGTTCATCAAGTCAGACAAACGATTAGCCGTCAGACCTATATCTGGTGCCAGACAATTCTGCGAACCGGCTGCAAGAATTACATCTGAAGCCAGTCCTCGCAACTAAAAAGAAAAAAAAAAAAACATTCCTCACACTAGCAAGGCCAGAAGCCTTCGCTTGAAAAGGACAGGAGCGACGGTACTCTACGTTCAGAGTTTCATTACCCGGTCCAACCAGGCCACACGGCGGAATACGGTCAAGACGAATGTGGTGTGATTATCGATGCCAACGTTTAAAACAGTCACGTACCAGAATAGGATCGTCGTGGAACGAGAATAAATCAGTGACTCAAACCAAGGTGTGTTGTCTTTTATTCACATCAGCACAATTTCATACACGAGAGAACATCCGTTCCACAAGCAATTTCAACAAGCAAACTGCATGATTGTGCACAAGCAAAGCTGTCTTTCTGGGTCTGAGGTAACAGTCGTCCTCCCCTCTTCGTGCGGGACTCCTTCCGTCTCTGCTGCTACAACAGCCACCTATGCATGTCGAGTTGAGCCACGAACCTATCCCCAGTCCGGATCGAGCTGGCGATGTGCCCTTTCCGAGCTCGTAACACCTGTCCTCCCGCGAAACCCTGCACACTTTCCACGACGGTCATCGCGTGGCCGATCACAGTCTTGAGGAATCGCTTCGCCTCTTGGTCCTGCACTAGCCGAGCTGCCAGGTTCGAGTCGAATCTGTCGTTCACCAAAGACGCGGCTGCGTTTCGTGTGACAGTGTCCACTCGATGGTAGTCTGCTCCGTTGGCCAGGAGGGTCATTATGGCCAGTACGCTCTGGGGGTGGTAAGGGGAGACCAGCTGGAACACGTCAAAGTCACCGTCATGCTTGAGCGCCTGCACGACCTCCTCCACGGGATCTCCTCCGCAATCGCAATTTACGCGTCTGGTGGCGAGCAGACCGCCCCAGATGCCCTTGTTGACGTTGAGATCGTAGCCCGGGTCCCCCTCGACTCCAAGCTGCGCCGCCACGTCTTTTCTGTCCGGGAGCTGAACAGAGAACCTGTCGCCCTGTTTCAATGTTTCGTGGCCCGTGTTGATCAGCTCCACTTCGTACAAGTGGGGAGCGTTCAGGAACGGTCTGTCCACGATGGAGCTGCTCGCGCAGCACACGGCCACCTCCTTGAGGCGGCCAACGGATTCGAGGCTGAGGCCGTGTAGAGTGGGAACGTAGCGGTTGCCGTCTTTGACAAAGTGGAACAGGCCCGGAGGGAGGTAGTTTTTCGAGGAGTCGTACTTGTAAGCTCCGTAGGGGACAGACTGGCTGCGAGGCTTGCTCTCGCTCAAGCCGTGCGTGTAAGCGCGGATCGGCTCGTGTATCCTGGTCGACGACATCTGCGTTTGCGGCTGAAAACGAAAAAAAAAAAAACAAGCAACGACAACAACTAGTCCGCGATCGGACGACAGAGAAACTCGAGCGCTCGCAAAGGCTCTCTGCAGGTGGGCGCGTGCGGGGCGTTGGGCGCTTTCAGGACGATCAGAGCCGCGGCGAGCACCTCCAGTAGCACAGGACCCTCTTCTACGTGAACTCTGAGCAGCCTGACCGTAAGCATGTTGAGATTCTCCTCCGAGAGCACCCCGAATGTCCGCGAGAACCACGGGCACCACTTGGTCACGATGTAAGATCTCAAATCGCACCGGGACTCCGCTCGAGGGGGCTCCAGCTTCTCCGCCGAGCAGTCCTCTCCTCTCGTTCGGGGGTTCGTCGCGCGAGCCGCGACCCGGCTCGGCCGTCGAGCGGTGGACTTTGGCGAAGCGAGGAGTATCAGCTCTTCCAGCGTGAGTTCGTGCCACATGGTTCGGGCGAAAGGTCGGTCGCGACGACCGTAAGGAAGAGGAGATTTCTGGCTAGGCCGAGGGCTCAGGCAGAGTAGTTCATCTCCACGCGTTTGCGGTAGGCCACTAGCCTCTCGTCGTAGAAACCCACCCGGCCGACAGACTCTGCGAAGTTGCAGTTTGTCATCTGCAGCTTTTCTCTCCGAGTGACTCTGCTGAGCGCCACGTACACCGAGGGTTTTATAGGGGACATGGAAAAGTTTCGCGGCGGGTGGTACAGCACCTCTCCGCTTATCGTACAGCCCTGACAGTCGTAGGTGTTCATGGCCAGCATGCAGGCCAACGGGTGCGTGGTCACCGTCCAGTTTTCGCAGTGCCACTTGGAAGGTCCCACTTTGTAAAGACGACCGGTCCTGTCTCCTCTCACGTAGAACTCGTAAGCCTGGGTCTCTTTCCGGAACGCCATCCCGCTGATCAGGCCTTCCACTTCGAGCGCCGAAACCGGGTCCCCGGCGAGGTTGGCCGCCGGCGAAAGGGCTTTACGAGGCACCGGTCCGTCCTCTACGGGCTGTATGCCGTTGTGGTCCATGTGCCAAAGCATCCTGACCTTGCAACCGACCCAGAGCTCGGGGTTCCTGAGGTAGTCCCTTTCGCATGGGCGCTGGCCGCTCTTGAAAGACACCCTGGGCATCGCAAAGAGTTTGGGTAAAGCCTGAGTCGCCTGCTGAAGGACGTTGTACCACTGGGCGGGTCCCTTGCTCGATGATCCGTGCTTGGTCACGCTCAGGAACACCTCCGCCTTTCGTGTTGCCCTGGCGGCGTAAGCCTTCGTGTAGGCAGCGAGCTGTTGGTCCTGGTGGAAGATGCGAGTCTTGTGAGGCTCGTGCTCGGGGTCCATCGCCTGTCTCTCGCTGACGAGCAGCTGACTCCTGAAAATGGTCCGGGACTGCTGCGTCACCGTGTTGAACTGGAGGTAGGAGAGTGTCTCGGCGTAGCCCGGGTCGTCGAACTGCCGCCTGTTGACAAAGAGCGGGGTGGAGCAGCACAGCAGCGTTTCCATGCGACCGGTCTCCCAGAGGAGCGGGCCCGAACCGGCCGGCTGCAACTGGGACACGCTGCCCGCCAGGATTATCAGAGGACCCGCGTCCGGACCGTAGAACAGGGCGAGTATTCTGATCATCCTCTCCAGAAGCCTGGCCGTCATGAGCCCGTACTCGTCCACGATCAGCACGTTTGTGCCCAAGAACGGAGGCGCGTCAGCCAAGGCGCTGCGGTCTCTCAGCCGAGCGAAGATCCTGCTGCAGGCGGAGCAGCTTTCTGGCCTCGGCAGCTCGCAGGAGTGTTTGTCGACGGCCCGCTCGACCTTCGACCGGCGGAACGCCCGGAAGGCGACGATCGCACCCAGGTAGCATCTCCTGTAGCGCTCGACAAAGGCGTCCGCTTCGAGCGAATCGTCCAGCAGATCCTTTTTGAGACCCATCATCTTGTGGAACGTTTGCACCTTGTCCAGATGACCGGACTCCATCAACGTTCCTGCCGCCTTGTTGGTCATGGCGCTCACTGCGACGCTGATCCTGAGGGCTTTCAGCTTTTTCTCCAGCAGACCGATCGCGTATGATTTCCCGCAGCCCGCGTCTCCGCTCAGCAAAGCCACCTTCAGGCGATCGCCTCGAAACATGTGCAACTTCACCATGCGTCGAACCCACTCCTCCTGGCAGTATCCCGAAAGGGAGAGCAAAGCCTGAGCCGTGGGGTCCTCGTCGGCGACGCGCGGTTCCTCTCTGGCGCGCTTGCGGGCAACGGGCGCGCCAGATCCCTTGGCCGGAGAGACGTCAACCCCCGGCTCGTCCATTTCTCTATGCGGGGGCTGCGCAGTGCGACCGTCAGAGAAACGGCTCGATCTGCACCCGCTTCGCGAGGAGCGAGCTTCGCTCTGGGCGGTGCGGAGCGGCAACCCGAAGCTGCTCGGCTCGATCGAACCTCGAGGTCCTCGAGCCCCCGTTCCCGCCACTTAGTTCTCCTGGGTCTCTCTGTCTGCGTTTGATGAAGGCAGACAGAGAACGGTCAATGTTCAAGGAGTCTCGAGCGCTGAGGGGTCCGTCCTCCTCCCGGTGCTTTGGAGAAAAGCTTGCGAAACTGGGGCTTTCTACGCCTTCCAGGACGGACCTGAGTACGCCGTTCCTCGCGCGGTTCGAACCCCTGTGGCGATCGCTGTGTTCCTCAGGCAGCCCCGCGTCGACCGGGACCGTGACGGAGCCCAGAGACTCGCGAGCCTGCGCGGCTCTGCCGCGAACACAGAGGAAAGACTCGGATGCCCTGGCGACCGTTTCTCTGAACAGCGTCACGCTCGAGGAGTACAGGATCTGGCTCAGTTTCACGGCCACGGCGGTGACACCGCCCTTCCCCGTGCTGTTGAGCACGGTCAACAGCCCGGCCAGCAGCTCGACAAAGGGAGCCTGCGCCCCGTACTCGAACAGGAGCCAGGCGAAGTCTTCCGTGTCCACCTTGTCCGTGCACCTGTAGCCGTTGGCGTAGACGCGGGGCCTCGTGAAGCCAAAGTGTTTCGCGTACCACTCCGGCTCTTTCTGAGAGAGCGCGATGTTGACGTTTTCCAGCAGTATGCTGAACCCCGCCGATCGCCTCTCGCCCATCCTCATCTCGAACAGTTTCTGCAACACCCCGACCGGTGTCACGGACTCCCCGGGTCTGAACATGCGATCTTCGGGCAGAGACACTGCCAAGAAATGCCTGCCGACCCAGTCCAGGTGAGGATGAGAGCGAGGCGATTCACTTTTACCTGCCTCGCCTTCCGCGCTCCTGGCGGCTTTCTCCCTCAGCTCGACCTCGAGGGCATTGCGGTCTTCCAAAGCGCGGTGCAGAGCTTGTTTGGCCTCCTCGAGATCCCTCCTGCACACCTCCAGCTCGTAGGCCATGCGGACAACAGCCTCCTCGCCCGAGCGCCCCGTTCGCACAAGGTTTCCGCTCGACTCTCGAACGCCTGGCCGCAGGTCGACACGTTCGCGGAGCGCTCCTCTATCCCGCTCCCTTTCCGTTCTGTCCAGAGCGCCCTTCAGCTCTGCGATCTCGCGTCTCATCGAAGCGATCATGTTCATGTGAGAACACCGGTATTCGCAAGCGTCCTCGTCTTCGGATTCTTCTCTACCCTGCTCTCCCTCGCCGCAATCTCTCTTCCGCCTGCGCGAGACCGTTGATCGTGTGAGCATGGCGATTCCTTTTGCGAGTGCGATTTTGGATTCCGAAGGATCGACCGGGGTGAAGTGTCTTGCTGTGTTATGTCAGAAGTCTGTTTGTATACTGTGCTATGACCAAAAACTGCTCTGATGCTAGTGGGGCCCGCGACAGAGACGCTGACCTGCGCAACGTTTTTCATTCCGTTGTGTCCGTTTGATGAAAAATAAAGTCGATCGCCCTGTTGGACAGCTTCTCTGTGTGAAACAAAACAGTTTGCTCGAAAGGCCTGGGCGCTGCCAAAGACCCCTCTTACCTTCTCGCGGTCGCACATCTGACTGTAACAAGGCAGGCTCGCACACAAACACGCACACCTTTGACAACACCTCTCCCCTCTGACGGCACATGAAACTTGATGGAAAGGCTGGGTTCGTGCAAAGCGAAAATCACAAGAGGCTCTGCTTGGAGTAACGCTACAGAGCGCTGTCAGGGGGGGGGGGGGTCGACTCAGAGGCAGGCTGGAGCCTTTCGCTTCTGAGGAACACACACAGCCCGCACCTGCAGGGGAGCAAATTGAGAGGCAGGCTGAATTGTGCAGTGTATGAGAGGCAGAGGGCATCCCCGGGTCCTGTGGTCGCAAAAAATCATCATTCAACACAAAACAATTGTGGTTTCATTTGGATTTTTGTCCTGTTTTTTTTTTTTTTATTTCACACCCATTGAAAACCTCACAGAACATTTGCGATAGCTTTAGATTTGGTGCTAGAAGGCCAACTCTTTCTCTTCATTCTGCTGAACTCTGGGCCGTTTCGGTTCCCTCCCCAGGCTGGATCAAGATGTAATTCTGACGGCTGGGGTGAGAAAACCCTTTCCGAACACAAGCGTTCCGAATGTGAAGCAACCCTGAGGGAGCAGGGCAAGCACCTGCAAGGGAGCTGACTGAGAGGCAGGCTGGATAGCCGATCATCTCCCCAAAGACGCAGCAACGGCGGAGATCGGCTCCCCTCGTGAAAAAACGGCTCACGTCTAGGGCGCTGACAGGACGGCGATGGACGGCCAAAGCGATCACGGTTTCGCATGAAGCAGAAGGAATCCCCGGGTCGTGTGATGACAAAAAAAAAATCACAGTGTAAAATCAAGGTGGTTTTGTTTGGATTTTCTGTCCCATTTTTTTTAACTTTTATTTTACAGCCAGTTAAACCCTCACAGAAAATTTGCAATAGCGTCAGGTGTGGTACTGGAAGGCCAACACTTTCTCAATTCCGCTGCGCTCTGGGCAGTTTCGGTTCCATCTCTGGGTTGGATCCCTAGGACATGTTGTAATAAAAAAGTCATACAAAAAACAATTCCTGTGTTCGTTTGGATTTTCTGTCCTGTTTTATTTTATTTTACTTTTTATTTTACAGCCAGTGAAAATCTCACAGAACATTCACAATTGCTTCACCCGAAGAGCTAGATGACCGACTTTCTCTCTCCTTGCTGTTGAGCTGTGGGCCGTTTCAGTTCCCTCTCCGGGCTGGCTCCGCTTTTATGCCTGACAGCTCGATTGAGAAAACCTTTCCAAATGCAACGTTCCAAATGTAAAGCAACCCCAAGAGAGCCCAGCCCAAGAGCGTTCCGATCACCTCCCCTCTGACAGCACATGAAGCTCCGTGGAGAGGCTCAGGTTTGGGTGAAGGGAACCGCACGAGCAGCTCTGCGTGTAGTCACACAACAGAGCTCTGTGTCATGGGGGGCCGACGCAGAGGAAGGCTGGAGCCTTTCGCTGAGACGAGTCACACTCCACGGTGCTCTGCGCTCTGTCGAAAGGGGCAGACTCAAGAGGCGGGCTGCAATAGCTTCAGATGCGGGGCTGGAAAGCCAACTCTTTGTTCATTCCACTGAGCTGTGGACCTTTTCGGTTCCCCGGGTTGGGTCCCTTTACTTCGGTAGCTTTGGACTGGGGGGACTGACAGGCATAAGGCTGATGCGGCCTTGTTGAGAGGGTGGAGGTTGAAGGGTGGTCAAGATATTTGGAGGTGGCATTACAAGAGGTAGGAGTGGTTAAAGATTATCTGAAATGAATGGAGGGTGGGGATAGTGAGAGGGACCAGCAGAAACATAATCCTGGTAAAAGGGGGGACAGGGGTGGCCATCATTTTGGGACAAACGTAAGCGTGTGTGATCCTGAGTAAAGGGATCTGGGTGTGAAAAATCCTGACTGAACCAATGTGGGTGAACCGGATCTGGGAAATAGCTTGAACCTGTGGCCTGGTCTGGGTAAGGTGGTGGCTGGTACGAGCTTGAACCTGTGGCCTGGTCTGGGTAAGGTGGTGGCTGGTACATGCTTGAACCTGTGGCCTGGTCTGGGTAAGGAGGTGGCTGGTACGAGCTTGAACCTGTGGCCTGGTCTGGGTAAGGTGGTGGCTGGTACGAGCTTGAACCTGTGGCCTGGTCTGGGTAAGGTGGTGGCTGGTACGAGCTTGAACCTGTGGCCTGGTCTGGGTAAGGAGGTGGTGGCTGGTACGAGCTTGAACCTGTGACCTGGTCTGGGTAAGGAGGTGGTGGCTGGTACGAGCTTGAACCTGTGACCTGGTCTGGGTAAGGTGGTGGCTGGTACGAGCTTGAACCTGTGGCCTGGTCTGGGTAAGGAGGTGGGGGCTGGTACGAGCTTGAACCTGTGGCCTGGTCTGGGTAAGGAGGTGGGGGCTGGTACGAGCTTGAACCTGTGGCCTGGTCTGGGTAAGGAGGTGGTGGCTGGTACGAGCTTGAACCTGTGGCCTGGTCTGGGTGAGGTGGTGGCTGGTACGAGCTTGAACCTGTGGCCTGGTCTGGGTGAGGTGGTGGCTGGTACGAGCTTGAACCTGTGGCCTGGTCTGGGTGAGGAGGTGGTGGCTGGTACGAGCTTGAACCTGTGGCCTGGTCTGGGTGAGGTGGTGGCTGGTACGATTGTCTTCCTGCAAGAAATTGTGTGACCATTGTCATCATCTTCATTTCGTGGGCGTGCTGGGCTGCTTGCAATTTCAGCTGTAGCTCTGTGTCATCTGCCTGAGACAGGGCTTCTTTGATTGTCCTAGAAAAAACATCCATTGTGGATTCTAGCTTGTTTTTGCGCTTTCGACGGGTGGTAGGGGCACCTGTAAAATGACAAATGTTTTACATAATGAGCTATTTCTTTGTTGAGTGCTTTATCAATTACTACATTATGAGTATTGCCCAATGACATTATAGCTGTATTGCTGTAATATTGATTTTATGTAAATAAAAAAAGTACTAAACACTGTGAATGCAAATGAAATGACCTACTTGTAAAAGACAAAAATAAGTATGACTAACTGTGATCACGTTTGTCATGAGTCTATGATAATAAACATAGAAATGCAATATATAAAACGGAAGTAATAGCCTATAGTGTATTATATAATATTGAAGCATTGTTTGAACTATAAATACCTGTTAGCTATCAATCATACTTTGTTATGAATGATGGTAGTTGTAATATTTTAATTGCTTACATATTTTTCTAATCTGTCGAATACTAAGACAACTTTTAAATTGCTATACTATTATAAATACAATAAAATAACATTAACAACATAAACGAAGATTTAAAATAAATTCAGTTTGCCCTTACCTGTACCGTTGCTGTTCTCAAACTCCGGCTCTTCACAGTCCACCGATGACGGCACATCATCATCATCATCATCATCTCTGAGGGTATCCAGTAATTCGGGTGGTCGGAAACTTGGCCTGTCACCCAAAAGGCCTTCCATTTGATCATAGAATGGGAATGTTGCAGGGCTGTTTCCACTCTTATTATTGCAGCCTTTTACTGATCTGTATTTGTATTTCAATTTATTGATCATTTTCTGGCACTGTAGCCACGAGCGCTTAAAACCTTGCCTCGCCATATCTGTTGAAATGTCTTCAAACAAGAATTTGTTATGATAATAACCCTGCAATTCCGTCTGCATTGTCTCGTCGCCCCACAGACTTAAGAGGCATGTAATCTCATCATCGCTCCACCTTGTGGACCTTCCGACCTCCATCACTCTTGTGGCACACGCAAATGCACACAGCCGATCCGTTTCTGATTTATTTCCACATATGAGAGAGGCCTGTATCCGACCAGCCTGCCTCCTGAGCGGGCCTCTCGCGACAGACGCAGAGCTCCGAGGCTGTGTGGCTCTGGTTGCGAAAGGCTTCAGCCTGCCCCCACCGAGAGGAAGTCTCCAGCCTGCCACTGAGTTGGCCTCTCCTGACAGACGCAGCTGTGTAGCTCGCGTAGCGTAAGACTGCAGCCTGCCTTTGACTTGGTCCCCCCTGACACAGCACTCCACGCAGAGCCGCTCGTGCTTTTTACTTTGACAAACCCCGCCTTTCCGTCGAGCTTCTCGTTCCGTCCGACGGGAGCGGATCGGCCTGTGGGCCGCTCTCAGACGATGTAGGATCCAGCCTGCTTCTCGGTCTGCTCCCCCGCAGGCACGCGCTGCGTGTGTGCCTCAGACGCGAAAGGCTCCAGCCTTCCTCTGCTTGGGCCCCCCATGACACAGAGCTCTGTGGTGTGACTCGCCGCAGAGCTGCTTGTGCTTTTCCGCTTAGGCCCGCTCAGGAGGCAGGCTGGAGACTTCCTCTCGGTAGGGGCAGGCTGGAGCCTTTCGCTGACACGACTCACACTCCACGGAGCACTGCGTCTGTCACGAGAGGCCCGCTCAGGGGCAGGCTGGAGACTTCCTCTCAGATGAGTCATACTCCACGGAGCTCTGCGTCCTGTCAGGAGGGGCAGACTCAGAGGCGGGCTGCAATTGCTTCAGATGATTATTTTTATTTTTTATTTTTGTTTTACAGCTAGAGAAAAACCTTTCCCAAAACGAGACAAAGCTCGGCGGGGTCTCTGAGCCTGCTCTGAAGCATCTCTGTTCCCCGTTGTACGCCCACAAGAACAAAACACAAATCTGGGTTTGATATTGTTTCGCTTATTCGTGTCTTTATTTTGTATATTTTACAGCCTGTGACAACTACAAAGAATAATTGCAAAAGTTTCAGGCGTTCAACCCACTCTTGGTGCTCGTAGACCCAATTCTTCTGACCGACTGGGGGGTCCTCATGGACAGATACAGGGCTGGGGTGGTGATGCATTGCATGTTCCTTGCGGCCAAGCTCACGTTGGTCACCAGGAATAATTTCAGCTGATTGTGTACCAGGGTTTTAGTGAGAGCGTAGTAAATGCTGACAGCGATCCAGGGAGTCCAGCAGCAAACAAAAACTATGACAGTGAGCAATGGAAGGATGTAGGATTTTGCAAGGGGAAGCTGTTCTCTCTTTAAGAGAGCCGACCCCCTTCTAACATGTCTTCGCACAGTGAAGAAGATTGCGCCGTAACAAGCAGCCAGAATGATGCAGGGTGCGATAAAACAGATGGTCATCCTGATCCACATGATGACGAACCTTTCGCTCGGGGAATAGGTGTCAGCGCACAGCGTAATCAGACCGACTTTGAAGGTTCCGTGATTGGTTATGTTCACCAGAGCTGACACGGAGGGAGGAATGGCACACACCAGGGACAGGAAAGCTCTCCTCGCCCACTCTCCTTTCACCCTCTTAAGAGAGGAGAAGGCAGCTTTTCTGAGGACCACCCTGCTGTATCTCTCTATACTGATGCAGACCATCATGAGTACCCCGTATTGCAGGCAGAACTGTGGAGGAAACAAATACGCAAACAAAAAAAAAACAGGTAATGAGGAGGGATTGAAGAAAGTAGAGGTTTTTCATTTGTCCGGATAGAGAAAAGAACAGGAAAAGCAAAGGCGACTCACAGTTATCACCCCCTTCGTGACTTTGCAGACGACATATCCGAAGATCCATTCTTTGGCCATGTTCTGCATGACCCACAGCGGTGTCGCGGACAATGTGCCTATGTCGCAGAGCCCGACGACCACGAAAAAGTAATCGCAGCGCGAACGAGCCTTCGGAGGTCTACACAGCCGTAATCCCAGGTTTATCATGCAAGCGTTTACGATCAAGCCCAGCACCATCACCGCAAAGTGAAGCATGGGTACCACACTGAACGCGATCGAAGAGTGAATCTCAGAGGACGCGTTGACTGGTGACGGGCCGGTAGCATTGTACGTTGTCCTTTTGCCAAACATCGTCGCAGCTGACCTGAGGGATAGTGAGCACTAGCACAGACAGAGAGACGTACGCTTGTGGTGCTGAAATAAGCTCCTCTCTCCCTAGCTCCAAGTCCCCGACTTAGACTGCCTCGCTGTATGGACATCCAACGGCGAGCCACACTCCCCCCACCTCGCTCAGTCTCCGAACGGAGCAAACGGAGTACGGCCGACTCAGCTCGGAGTCGGACCTCAGCGCGTGGAGCTTAACAGAAGGCTCAGCGTCCGCCAGCCAGTAACAGACTCTGACTTCAGAGCTCGCCAACTCTAGTTCCATAGCTGCTCAAAGTCTTGCGCTCTTGTCTAGGCGATTTGTGTGCCTCTTGCCTCGGTCGAGACAAGCGAAATCTCGATAACCTATTGTGCGAGCACTGGCTGTGGCCCTTAGAAACCTGGAACTCGATCTTGAGCACACTTTACACTCACCATGGAAGTTGCTCAGCAGACGTACATGTCGTGTCCCGCATTGGACTTTGGTTTGGCAGCGACAGACACGAAAGACCTCAGAAAAGGCTTGGAGGATCAGCTTCGCCTTCTCGACCTGTTCGACTCAAGCGCGGGACTTGACCGCTTTCTATTGTCATCTTCCGGCTTGTTTTGGGAGTACCGAAATCGCAGGTCAGAGGCTGCTGGCTGGTTCGCGGACAGTACAAGGCGACTGAACGTCGACACCTCAGACGTTCGTTCACTGTTTTTGGGCTCGTTGAACGTCATGGACAGATACGTCTCCACGCGTGACACTGAGTCCGAGCTCGTGGAGCTTTTGACGAACTCGGAAAATGTCCGAGCGGCCTGCTTCTCGCTCTCTGCGAAGATGCACGCCACGTGCTCTCAAATCGATCTGGACACCATCTGCGTCCGCAATCGCGTCTGGGCCAACTCCACCGTCAAATCCCAGCCGGGGCCGAACCTGACGGTCGCCGACGCACCCTCTACTGGTGAGGGGATACTGAGAGCGGAGAAGGACGTATTGATCGCTCTCGGAGGAGCTGCGTTCCCTGTGAGGGAGGAGGACATTGTGCGTCTCTTGGTGAGGTTTCTTGCACTGGAGCGTTCTAAGCGCGTTGCATTCCGAGAGCCGCAGAGCACGCTCCGAGAGCCGCCAAGCGAGCTCCGACCAACTGACGTCGAGCCGCTTGCAGCGCCGATCTCTCGAGCCGTAGATTTGCTTACCAGGGCAGCTTTGGACATTGAGCTTAAGACGCGAGTGAGCACCTGGCAGCTCGCGGCCGTGTGCTCTTTGATTGGGTTCCTGGATGTCAGCAGAGCATCGCCGGACGAGCGAGAGCTCAGCGAGGGTGGGCTGATGGCGCTGTTCGATAGCCTGCGGCCGGGATCATTGACGCGATCCGTCGTCCGCAAGATCAAGGCTTCATTGAACTCACGCTGTTTGGTGTGTGGCTCGGGGGACCTCCATCCGCTCGTGGCTAGGAGCCTGCTGAGCGTCTCGAAAAAGACTTGTTCAAAGTGCCGGAAGGGTAAAGCGCGAGGTCAAACTCCCCATGCCCGTGGACCCAAAGTCCGCGGAGAGACATCTACTACCCATCATTCGACCGACTCCCCTAGGGCTGCGTTGCTCACGTGCCACGAGACGATGATGGGCTCCCAGTGAAAATGCGCTCGTGGACTTTGGTGGAGCTTGGACACCGAGTCCTTTTTTTTGCACTGTATTTTTGTGTGTGTGTGTGTGTGTGTGTGTGTGTGTGTGTGTGTGTGTGTGTGTGTGTGTGTGTGTACCCGAGCAACAGATGTAGAAAAAAAAAAAAAACGTGTCCCTGCTTCACAGAGACTCTCTTCCAATGCGAAACCTGCCTCTTCACCGTAAACGTCATCGATGCTCCGTCCGACGAGTAAGCAGTATAAAATAAAAGTGACCCAGAGAATGTAAGGGATACTGAGGAGGAACCGCATCTTGTCTCAGTTTCTGTAGAGAAGATGGCAGGAGAGGAGGAAAATTGGGTGGACATACTTCAATCCTTCGCAGATCAGCGAAATTTAACAGTCGAGTACGACACTCTGGTTTCAAGAGACGACCTCATCGAGATACCCAAATGTAGTGTGCGGCTTTTCGCTGAGGGCAGGGACAAGGAATATTACTTCGCCGCAGGCAGCGGACCTCAAGAGAGGTTGGCCAAATTAGACGCAGCCAAAGCTTTGCTATTGAGGGTGCTGAAAGAATCCGCTGCAGACAACGCCAAGCTACCGTTACTGGAAGCTACGAAAGAGGAATGCGAACCGAAGCTTGTCGCTAAGTTCGCAAGTTTGCCCACTGCGGAGAACTACGTCGGCCGACTGCAAGTGCGTATCCTATTCACGTGACCCAATGCCGCTGTTTGTGCATGAGAAAAAAAAAAAGCTCTCTTTGCGTTCACAGGAATTATGCCAGAGGTACAACTGGCCTTTTCCCACCTACAACTTCGAGGAACTCACACAAGACCAGTGGGTTGCGTCCGGCAGATTTCGTTGCTTCTGCTCAGCATTTGCGATCTTTTTAGACGGAGCGACCAAGGTGGATGTGCAAGCAACAGGTAACAGCTATGTGAAACTGTGATTTGTTTTCCCTCAAGTTTTTGGGTTTCAACTAGGGCCGTTGTCTCACACAGGGACCGGTGAGACCAAGAAGGCAGCTAAGGCCGTGTCGGCAATGGGTGCGCTGGACGTCGTGAGACTTCTCGTCCCACTGGTTGAGAAAACCTAGAGGGGAGGTTCGCCCCAATGTATTCAGAGTCTTCTTCCCATCACAACTCAACTCTGTCTCATCCGCCGCTCGTGGACCGGCCTTGCACTCGGAGTCTGGTCTTCATGGCTGCCTGCTCTGCTCATCGTAGTGGCATACCTTTTGTGTGTTTTCTGCCCCTATGGCAAGAAGCGCAGACGATACGGCAAGGTGTCGTCTGTTGCCTTGTAATTGTTGCAGGGATATGGATGAAGTTGCTTGTCTCTAAGTCCAGAATAAAACATCACTCGAGCATAATTTGGATCTGTGCATTTTTTATTGTGTCGACAGCTTGAACACACTAGTTACAATGAAAAAAAAAAAAGAAAGAAGAAGAACTGTCTGCAGCAGGATCTCAACAACTTGACATTGTGAACACGCTAGTTACAATTAAAGAAAAACAATGAAGAACTGTCCACGGCAGGATCTCAGCAAATTGGCCTTGTTGTCTCCTGGGCTGCTCCTCCTGCTATCGCTGCAGACCTGCGTAAACTAGGAGAGATAAAAGGGTACAAGTTTCAGCTGTGTGCAGCTTTCTTTTTTTTTTTCAACAAAGCAGACAAACAGAAGAAAGAAGGAAAAAAAAAAATCTCGCACCCCTTTAGCTCTGCCTCACAGAACCGAGGGGTATTTCTCATCGATTGGGACCTCCAGAACTTGGTCTGACCGACTCAGGGCTGCGGGCTCCGGGATCTCTGCCACTTTTCGCTCTGCGCCACGGCAGTTGCAGGTCTCGACGGTCTCACGCCAATTCGACAAGGTGGACGGTTGACGTTCGGTCGTGGGCTGGTACACAGCACCGACCCGTTGAGCGTTGGGCTTGTAGATGTTCCCAGCGGGCCTTTTGCAGAACCTGTGCGTGATGAGCACCAAGCCCAGCACCATCAAAGGCGCTGCGACCATGGTGTACGCCGCCCACTCATTCCGTTCGTACCACCACCAGAAACTGTAATTTTCGTTCACCATCGTCTCATTGTCCAGCGAGTGGACACGGGGCAATTAGTATACCTCGGCTCAGTCTGGGTTCGAGTCACGGAAACTACGATCGCAACAAAATACCTCTGACGGCTTGCGAGTGAGAGCCACGAGCCCAGAGCATAACCCGGTCGCCGATCGAAATGCGTCGTCGTTCCGGCTGCGGCGCTAGGTTGGATCCGACCGTTGCCCCAAGTATCACCCCCTCCGAGTCATGTTTGAAAGCGGCAGTTACCCGGGCTCAACAGAGTTTCGTCTTGTCCTCCGGACCTCATCAGAACCTCGCGCTCAGCCACCCGGATAGAGGGGAGCAACAATGACGGACGACTCAAATCGCGAGCTACCTCCGGAGAAGTCTCCGGTCATCTCCACAGCCGCGACCGAAGTTGACCGTGAGAGCCTCGAGGCCGTCGGCACCCAAGGCGGGACGGGATCCGGAGTGAACGACCGGACCTGCTCGACTGCCAGAATTTCTGCAGATGAGAATACGACTCCCCTTCGCCTTTTGCGGGGAAGGACGGTGCAACGCTCGCCTGCGCCAACGGAACACGAGGGCGAGCGAATGGGCGGCAGTCAGAGGGAACCTTCGCCTCGGAGATTCCCGCCCTCCTCTTTTCATACCCCTGTGGAGCAGCCCATCCCGAGGCACGGAGTTCCTGCGTTGAAAACGAAGATTCCCCACAGCAGAAGGCGGACGAAATCTTCTGACTGCATCAAGAAAAAACTTTTCAGTCAGTGTAACGCACACCCCGCCCCGGTGTGATCACGGCGCTTGTCTTGATTTATCCCCTAACACAATTGTTCTCTCTAGCATTGTACGCTCACTGTTGTGAATTAAACAGCATTGAAAACCTCAGCTTGTCCTGTGTCTGTCATTTGTATCGCATTGGGGTTTTGTGCCTTTGTCATATATGCGAGGGGCGCTTAGGAACACACGTAGGCCAAAGCGGGGAGGAAAAGTCAGAGCCTCTAGTCCCTTAGGCCGAGAGAGAAGTGAAAACAGACAAAGACGCACCCAAGTGAGCTGAGAGACCACATGATTTTATTCAAGGGAGCACGTTCAACAACACACGCTCATGTAGCTACATGTTCAGCACACAAGCCCAACAACTTGAGTGCGGATGTGTGTCACGGTGAAAAGTGCATTGTTCGCGAGCTGTCAGGTTGACACGTTACACAGAGGGTGAAAGCAAGGCAAGACCACATTTTGGAGTTGACCGGTACTTTATTGATTTTTTTTTACATCATCATTTTTCTCTCGCTTTATTTCATTGAGAAGAACACATGTCGTGAAAAGTGTGGACCTTTCAAAAATGTATAACAAGCAGTACGCACACAAGGCCGGGCTCGTAGGGGATGAAGTCGTTAGGTTTGAGGATGGGCGATGCTGCATCAGCAAAATTTTGTTGCCGCTCAAGTCAAAGCAGTATCAGGATACCCAGGGAGGACAATGTCAACAGAGTGAGGGACGAGACAGAGGGCTTCGTCGAGCCCCCCTTGGCCCAAACTGAGGGACTGGGAGGTTTGACGATCAACGTCACGGAGCAGTTTGAAACTGAGAAACTGTACTGCTCGTTGCGATGGCCCACGTTCGCCCAGCGGCTACATTCGTACGAGCCCTCGTATCCTGTTGAAATCGGCGAGATGAGTAGAGTTGAGTTCGAGACCAGGAACTTGTGAGTGGCGCTGATGCTCTCCTCGAGCTCGTACTCCAAGGCAGTTCCATCGTCTCGGATGTAAAAGAGTCCGCGCTTGGTCCCACGTACAACCTGGTACCAGGAGAAGGCCATGAACCTTTCGGGATTCTCACGCGGACAAGTCAGTGCGACCGCACACTCTCCCCCATCCGCGCTGACACAGGTGCCGTGAGCCTCGTCCGCTTCTCTCGCCTCGTGGCACGAGCGGAACGGGACCAGGGCGGCGCACGCCAACACCGTCAGAAACAGCATCTTCGCGAAAGGCCCGAAGCTTCTCTACCCGCGTGTCTTTAGCAGAGCAGACCGCGTTGGTCGAGAGGAGAAGTGTGGCGCGGATCTTCTGAACGACGGTCTTATACCGTCCAGGCTCGACCCTTTGAGCGTCGGCCTCCCGCTGCCGACAGTCTTCTCTATGGGGAATTCCGAGATGTGAAAAATGCCTCTCAACCTCACCAGACCCTGTGCCCAGACCTCGAGCCTCTCTCTCTCTCTCTCTCTCTCTCTCTCTCTCTCTCTCTCTCTCTCTCTCTCTCTCTCTCTCTCTCTCTCTCTCTCTCTCTCTCCCTCGAGCGCCCACCCGACAGCACGAAGGTGATTGCGTTCGGCTTGGTCGAGGGAAACAGGGCTCCGCTCCTCTATGCGTTTGTCATCGTCCTATATGTCTGCACGCAAGCACAACTTGATTTTTTTTTACCCTCTGGAATAAACGCAACCGTTTGTGGTATCTGACTTGTGTGAGCGTGTGTGTTTCGCTCCCACGTTTGCTGTTTGCAAGCTGTTAGGTTGACAAATACACAGAGGTCGAAAGCAAGGCAAACCACATTTCTGAGTTGACAGGTCTTTTATTTCATTTTTTTTTCCACCTTCATTTTTTCTCTCTGACATTTCACAGAAAGAACATAAGCCATGAAACTTTAAACTCTTGGGCTGTTTGCGGCGAGCGGCAGGTGTCTGAAACGTCAGCCGGATCCTCACGGGTCTTCAAAGTACGTGGAGAGGTCCGTTTCCGAGTATCTGTCGCCCTCAAGCGGCCTGTGGTCGCAGCAGCTTGTCATGGACACTCGCGCCCAAGGACAGGATTCTCCGGTTATGGCGAACACAGAGGCCCTGAAGGCTTCAAGGGCGGTGTAGTCGGCATCCGTTATGTACTCCTGGAGCGCGTCCAGCACCATCCGAGCCAGGTCTTTGTTTTGCGGGTGAGGAAACCTCTCCTTGCTGAACATCCCCAACCAGGCCTTCACGTGCGGGGGCTTCACTCTTTCGAAGACGCAGGCCAGACCGTCCACCACGGCCTCCACCACATACACGTCTGGCATCCTCTTGTCGCTGTTGGTGTAGTGCTCAGGGTGATGCTGGTTGTTTTCATAGTGGTGTCTGAAGCCGATGTTGGCCATCGGAGCGGTCATGGTGGCGTGGTCCTTGTAGGAGTCGTCTGTCTTGCTCCCCGTCGGGCTGCCGCTCAGTCTGCATCTGCGCTTGAAGCTTTCCTCCAGGAGAGCCCTTGTCATGTTCACGGCCATGATGCCGGAGTACGCCACGTCTTCCACCTCGCTGGTCTTGGAGCAGTCGTGGCAGGCAATGTTTCTCACATAGTGTCGGTTGGCCAAGAGGTCCAGGGTGAGACCCCGCAGTTCGGACTCGTCGGCTCCGTCGCCCAGCCTCTTTGCCGCCCCGCTCCTGGTCGCCTGCTCGAGAGCCCTGGCGACCACAGCTCCGATCATGGTCACGACCATGTTGTGAGTGAGGAAGGCGACGTGGTGTTCTCTCACCGGAAGGTAGTTCGCCAAGGCATTTTCGAACTCCCTATTCCAGGATTCGTCCACATGAAGCACCTTCTGCTCCCTCAAAAGGGCTGCGTTGGCCATCACGTGCACCAGTTTGCATACCCCTTCCTGATCTTGAGCAGGCATAGTTTCGCAGATGCTCTGTCTGGCAGCTCTCGGGAGAATTCCTTCGAGCAAGCTGTGAGCTGCCCTACTTGAGGGGCTGGTCTTGTGCGAGTACCGGTTGCGTTTGGGTATCAGGGGCTCGGGTCTTTCCTCGTCGTCGTTCTTGCCCGACCTCAAAGAGCGGGGTTTGGGCGTGGAGGTTTTTGGCGCGGAGGTTTTTGAGCTGGCCATGGCTTAGCTTCTTCCCTGGAGCTCAGCGGCTGTAACAACGGCATCAAATGCGGTGGTGGCAGCAGCAGGGATGAGTGTCAGTAGGTGTAATTTGTGTGGCGAAGACCCAGAGAGGACACTGTCAACAGAGCGAGGGACCTTAAGAGCAGGTATTGCTGAAGATCGACGTTACGGTGCAGTTTGAAACCAAGAAAGTGAACTGCTCTCTTTGATGGCCCGCGATCGCCCAGCGGAAACACCCGTAGGAGCCCTTGTATCCTCTCGTAAACGGCATGATGAGCAGATTTGAGCCGAGCAGAAAGTGACTGGCGTCGACGCTGGCCTTGTGGTCGTAGTTCGTGGTAATCCCGTTCTCGATGCGAAAGAGCCCGTGCTTGATCCCCTGTACATCCACGAACCAGGCGAATCCCTTGTACTGTCCTGGATTCAGTTGTGGACAAGTCAGTGCCACCTCACACCCTTTTGCATACTTCTTGTCACTGATGCCTTTAGCCTTGTCCGCTTCTCTCGCCTCGCTGCATGGGTAGAACGGGACCAGGGCGCTGAAGGCTAACATCGTCAGAAGCAGCATCTTTGCGAACGACCAGGAGCTTCTGGGCGCGTGTGTCTTTCGTAAACCTGACCGCGTTGGTCGAGAGGACGAGTGTGCTGCGGATCTTCTGGACGACGGTCTTATGGAGCCTGGACGACGGTCTTATGGCGTCTAGGCTCGAGTCTTCGAGTGCCGACCTCCCACAGCCGACAGCCTCCAATTGGGGGTGTTCCGGGATGGGGGGGGGGGGGGCGTACTATCAGCACTTCATCTTCACGATCACCAATACCAGCACGGGGCAGGTCACGGTGGACAAAAAGAGAGCCACCGAGGCTGCAGCGGTTCCGCGGACAGCCGCCTTATCGCACTGCCGCTCCCTCAGTGAACGCTCGTCCGCCTTGGACTCCAGTCTCTTGGCGTAACCATTGAAGGTGGCGTTCAGCGTCTCAACGGCTCGAGTCACGGACACCCCTCGGTTGAGGAGATCGAGGGCTGCGTTGGCTCGGGCTCGCATCTCGAGGACAGTCGCTCTTTCGTCCTCACCTCTCGCGAGGTGTGCTCCTGAGAGGGTCTGGGGTTTGCCTGCCGCCAGTATCTCTCCCGACCTGCCCCTCCAGCTCTCTGCCTCAACCCCCTTCGTCAGGGTGTACGATTTGGAATGGCTGTCATAGCATAGCGGCCCGAAGCACGCAGATCCGCACACCAATGGACAATCTTGGCTTATGTCGCTGCCACGCTTCACTTGGCACGTGGATAGCGTGTCTCCGTCGACCCGTAGCGAGTCGCACAGGCCTCTCCAGTCGCATCTGGGTTCCCTGTAGCTGGAGCGCGAGTCGTTCACCATGCCCCTGTCCAGCCAGCACGTCCGATTTCCCGAGGACGTGTCCACAAAGGCCATGTACCAGCGGGACAGCAGCACGGGTTCCCACTTTTTTCTCTCGACGTCCAGCGCCAGCCCACCGTGGGTCGAACGAGAGAGGATCGGACGAGCGGCCGTGGGAACGTCCGTGTGAAACTCTGAGGGCGATCCGGGCGCGCAGCCCGTCATGTCGGCCCTCATCAGGCCCTGCGCGCAAACCGCCAGTCTCTCTCGAGCCCCGACCAACGCAAAGGTGACGGCGTTCAGCTGCGCCGAGAGCAGCAGGGCTCCGCTCCTCCACGTGTTCATCCTCGCAGCGAAGGCGCTACCGCTCGGCTGAGAATCATCGTCGTTCTCGTAGTCTCCCTCGCGCTTTTTCTGAAATTTTTCCTCTGTGGCCTTGGCGGCCGCACGGGCCTCTTCTATCAAAGACCTGTGGTAGCCCATCACGTCCACCGTCGCCGACGGCTGACTTCCCGAGTCGAGGTCCGAGCCCAGGTGCGCGTCGGCCAGAGCCTCGAGGTCCTTGAAGGCCGCCCGCAGCTCCCTCGCTGTCCGATAGTGGCTGCGGACGGATGTGGACAAGGCGACATCCGCGTCCCGCCAGCTACCAGAGCCGCAGAGGACGTCGCAGCCCAGCCGCTCACCGTCGTCGGGCAGGCCTTGGCAGGAGACTTTGGCGCACTCTGGATAGTCCGAGGGAACGAAGAAAGTCAGATTTGAATTGAGGTAGAACTGGTACGAGAGGAACGTCTGACTGTCTCCCGGTCGCAGTATCTTCCACCTCCCGGGTCTGAGTATGACCCTGGGATCTCGAGGCGCAGAGGGCCCGCTTTCCTCCGAGCGAGTCGCTTCGGGACCCGGAGTCACGCGAAACAGAGTCAGGGCGACCGTAGAGAGAAGGCACACAGCCCTCGTCGGTCGTTTCATTTCAGTTTCCTGTACCTGGGAGTCCGAGACCGAGAGCAGACTGCGCAAAGGGCCCCCATCGCGGCGGCATTGATTAATACGGAGACAGCCACCGCAGTCAAGCACAACGCCGAGGAGCGCTCCATTGCCAGGGCTCGGCGCTCGGACACAACGCTTTCCAGTGCGTCGTTCTTTCGAGCCTGCCTCTCGACCAGCGAAGCTTCGGAGGCCAGGGTCGCCAGACTTTGGTTGGCTTGTCGAAGGCAGTCCAGGAGCTGGGAGAGAGGGGAGCTCGCCTCGCCGCAGTGGCGCAGTGCGAGCGACTCGTAGGCCAGCAGGGCGAGAGCTCGGGCTTCCTGGGCATAGTCCCTCGACGCGGAGCGGACCCGCTCTCCGGGCTTCGTGAAAAATCCGGGGAAGCTCTGTGGACCGTCCCCGGGCCCCTCTGAGCCGAAGGAGAAGGGCCGCAAATTGCAAGGAACGGCGGCACGCACGGCTCCGTGGTCCGCTCGTAACAGGATCCTGAGCAGGATGTCGTCTCCATAGTCGACCGCGATCCGCGCCGCCACGGGGTACCCCGTCGCTCCCTCTGGCCAGTCTCCTTCCGCAGAGTCGGCCAGTTCCAGGCACGAACCGCTTTGCTCGGTAAAGCACTCGAGTAGCAGACTCAGCTGGTCGCGTGCCCTCCAGGGCCAGGAGACGGCTGGTCGTGTCCTTTCCGAAGCCCCATCGCCCGACAGCCACTCTTCCTCTCGCCTCGTGAGAACCGGTGGAGGTAACCACCGCGTAGAGTCCATCAGTTTTCGGAGACGGGCCTTGGTCACTGGCTTTGTCGCAGAGGGCACGGACAGTTCCAATTTCACTCTCGTTCGAGCCTCACGTACTCGTCGGGAGCAGCATTCAAGCTCGCCGTGGTCGCCCTGCGGTCTTCGATCGCAAAGCGGGCTCTCTATGCTCCGCGCTCTCGAGACCCGCGTCCGGAGTCTGGCGTGCCCCTGCCGTTTGGCCTCGTGAACGTAGATCCTGTCCGCCTCGACGAACGCCACGAGTTTCCCTCCCGAGGTCAGTTTCACAACCTGCGCCCCGACAGGCACGGACTCTGCAATCTCTGCCTGCTCTCGCAGCAGCTGGGCGCCGCCACCCTTCAGAGGATCACCGATGTTCATGCGAGAGGATAGGCCCAGTCTCAAGCCGGGAACACTCGGGATCGTCACGAAGCCTTTGGCCAGCGGAGCGTTCTCTGCAGCTCGCTGAAAAAATATCCCGCTCTGTAGCTTGTATAGGCCGTCGACCTCGACGTGGGACGAGCCCCCGTCGTCGAACGAGGAGCTCCTCGTGTACCTGTAGTGCAGGGTGCCGGAGCGTCGGGTGGCGGAGTCGATCGCTGTGCTGAGCTCTGCAAACAGCGGACTTCCCCCCGGACGCCCGAACGTGTGGTCCAGGTATCCCAGGGAGTACCGGCTCACCCCCCATCTCGCCATGTCCGAGACGATGTCCCGCAGCTCGCCCGCCGAATACATACGATCGGTTGAGCTCTTTTTTCCCGTGTGTCTGTTGCGCATCCTCATCGCTGAGCATTTTTCGTCCGGCTCGTAGCGGGCCGTCGGCAGCGTCACGGCGATCCCCGCTCGGTTGTTCGACCTGCGGCTGAGCTCCAGGAAAACGGACGGCCCCGTCAGGCCAAGCGGCGCTTCGCCAGCAATCGACTCGAGCGAGCGCGGGCCGCCTGAGTTGTGCTTCTCCGGGGGCCAGCGCCCGGGTTCAGTCCACTTGCAGGGGCCCTCCAGTTTTTCCATCCAGAAATCCAGGTCCAGCAAGGCGCCATACTGAGCCGCCACCTCCCCGGCTTCCCGCAAGGCCGCTTCGGCCTCCTCGGCCCGACTCGTTTCGAGCCACAGGGCCGGCTTCCCCGGGGTCCGGGATCCTTTCTCTGCGACCTCCGCGGGCCTCAGACCTGTGGGGCACAACGCGTACACGGTGCCTCGCTCTTGACACATGGTGCAGTTCCGCCCGTGGGGCGCCGTGCGCCAACACTCGAGCAGAGGCCGTCTCCCGTGCCTTTGGTGCAGCATCTTTCCGTCCTCCCCGTACAGCGTCCCGATCTCAGAGCACTCGGAGTAAGTTTTGGTGCAAGCGTAGCGTGTTGCGTTATCGTTCCTCGCCGACATGAGGCGTGCGAGGGTCTCCCCGGACATTGAGGGCATGACGTCCACGCGTGATCCGTACATGTCGCGCAGGACTCCGAAGTAGGCCCCGAACGCGGGTTCGCGCGGGTCCGCGTCCAACACGGCGAACTTCAGGTCTGGGCAGCCGCCCAGCAACCAATCCAGCACGGCGGCCGTCTCCTCGACTCTCAGGTCTCTGCCCCTGGGCTCGGGCTGAACGAGCCTCACTCCTATCGCGCCTCCCCATCCTTGACGACTCATCTCGCGCAGGGTCTCGTTGGCCCCGGAAGGCACTCTCGGGCCGGTCTCGAGCTGCTTCTGTCTCCTTGTGCTCGCTTGTCGTGCGGGGAGATGGAGGTAGGGACCGCCGTGTCGTCCCGCGTCGTTGTGCAGCAGCACGGGTACCTCGAGCAGCATCACGTCGCAGCTCTTGACGTCCAGAGGCGCGTTTGGCGAGTCGCGCCTGGGGGCTGGGGCGCCGTCAAACAAGGCGCTGGTGGCCTGGCAGAGGCGCTCGGTCTTGCGCGTTGTCGTCCCCCATAGCGTCCTACCCTGTGCTGCGCCGATGGCGAACTGCCGGCCGGACACCTCGAGCGTCCAGTCGTTGCCTCCGAGTCCGGGGTAAGCGTGCCTGAGGCCGATCAGGGCGCACTCGGGCGAGCAGGGGCCCGCAGGGGAGCTGTACCGCAGGAGGTCCCTCGTGCAGTTGCAGCCGGGGCTCTGCTGCTGCTGCAGGTTTGCGACGGTACGCCACTCCAAGAGGGCCACCGCGAAGAGCAGCCGCACTTGCCAACTGGGAAACATGGCCCCCTGTTTTTTTTTTTTTTTTTTAGTTTTCAATGGTTTGCTTTCCGTCGCCGAGCTCGGAGTTCCTCTCGACTAACAGGGGATAAGTTAATTCACCTAACGAGCTCGCAGGCTCACGGAGCCATGGCTCTGGACCAGGGATTTCCGTCGTCGCAACGCTGTGTGTCGAAACCCAAGACGCTCCTGAGTTTGTTTGACGGGACCGGCAGCATATGCAGGCCTTTCGTTGCCGCCGGGTGGACGGTGTGTAGGCTCGACATGGACGGGAGACACGGGGCCGATATAGTGACGGATGTAAGGCAGTGGGACCCGAGCAGGGACTGGCGGGGGCCCGCGCCCGACGTCGTTTTCGCGGGGCCTCCGTGCGAAAACTACAGCTTGGCCCGGACCAGAGCCTGCACGCCCAGGGACCTGAGACTCGCTGACTCGCTGGTGACCAAGACGCTGGAAATCATAGAACACTTTCATGGACAAAACCCTCACATGCTGTACTTTGTCGAGAACCCGGATTCCAGCATGCTATGGAGGCGGTGGGTTTCTCACCGGCTGTACGAGGACCCCGGCAAGCACTTTCTCAGCTCCTTTGTCGAGTACATGGACGCGAAAAGGGGCGCCAAGAGCTACAAGTACCTGACTTGGGCCAAGCGCAAAAGCTTCACCTCGGGCTGCAGAGACAGTCGCGTCGTCAGGCTGGACTACTGCATGTACGGCACCAAGTACCGAAAGAGGACGAGGCTGATGACCAACAGCCCCTTCGAGGCCTCGCTGTGCAAAAAGAACTGCTCAGGTTTCAGAGAGGGCAAGCACGTGGAAGCGGCTCAGCGGGGACCCTACGACAGGGGCGCTAAGCGCGAGGGGCACTCCCTGGACGAACTTCACGCCTATCCCGCCCGACTGGCGGACGCGATATTCACACACGTCAGCCGGGCCGAGTGGCGGGTACGACAGGGACTGAGCCCGTCGACTGCCGAGCCTGTCTTGAGACCGGTGAAGCGGCAGAAGAATGTTTGATGTGAATGAGTGGATGAGATATGCTGACATGGTGTATCTTGGGGGCCCATACTGACCGTGCGATCGTGGGTCATTTCAAAAGCTCCAACTAAAAACCAACAGGCTCTGCGTCTCCTGTCTTGATATGTCTGGGCGATTGTACACATACACTCTTTTGCTTGCTGCTTCAGTTTCTGCTGAGCATTCCAAATAAAGCTCTGACTAGAAAACAGCACCCTCTGTGATTCTTGTCTAACCTCGTCTGTTTTTATTTATTTTTTTAATTTTTTGCTCACAGGGTCTATGCATTTGCATCCAAAGTGCAAACCTAGGCGAAATAAAATGTTGACACTCGAAAACAAGCAAAAAAAAAAAAGCAGCACATATAAGACTCAAATGGGGTTTGGTGCAAACTTTATTATTTCACACATATGTATTGATCCATTTGTAAGACACTGATTTTCAAAGCAGAGAAACAGAACAGAAAAGGAAAAATAAAAATGAAAAAAAAAAACAGCGGATGTCAAACAACCCCAGTTTCCCCCAGTAAGTCCCTTAAGAGCATCAGTTACAAGCAGGTCTGACCCGTCTTCCTTCCTCAAGCCACAAAACATTTGGCTTTGGTGTGTGAGTCAAAGACCAGGGCGCAAAGCTTGGTCCTGGAATGTACCCTTCCGTGAATGGGGCACGGGTAGGTCTCAGACTTTTCGTCGGCTTGCACGTACACCAGCCCCGATCCGGTCGTCCTCAGCGTAACCGGCACGCCCCACTGATCGGACAGTCTCCGAGCCTCGCTTTCTGCCACCGCTCGATCCGGGGCCCCTGGTCGCTCCGTTTCGGGACCTGGCCAGATTCTCTCCGCCCCGAGTGCGCACTCGAAGCGTGCGCCGAGCGACGTCACGTCGGGAGCGATGGGGTTCGAGGAGAGGCCCACGGAGAGAGCACAGGGGTCCTCGAAGCGAGGATCCTCTAAGTCTTCTCGAGCGTTGAAGGTGTCCACGTACTCGAAAGCGAAGCCGTCCTTGCTGCAGTTTGGAAGTCTCACGCACTTTCTGCAAGAATACGGAGCTTTGTCGATCGCCGAGCGCCTGCGCGAGCCGGCGTTCGGGTCCTCGGTCCTCAGCCATCCCGACCCGGACGCCCTCCGCTCACCGATCGCTCTTCTGAGATCGCACAGCCCGCACTGAGACTGGTCGTCCGGGTACGAGAGCACAGAGTAGCGCAGGGACCTTCTCTCCATCTCTCTCAGCAGCCGCCCGTAAACTTCGATCCCATCGAAGCTGCACAGTTCGACGGGCAGGTACCACAGGATCCTCATGCTGAGCTTAGCCTTGGCCGTGGACACCCTCTGGTACGCTGCGAACTTGCCCAGCGATCGGCACAGTTCCCCCGAAAGCTCGGGGTTCCCCTCGACCTCCGCGCGCTTCACTCCGGCCAGCCCGAGCACAGATTCCGCGGCGACGAGGACGAGGCTCGAGACTACGTTCTGACACAGGCGAGCCTTGGTGGCTCGGTCGGTCCTGTTCGAAAACTTCTCGCTGCATCCCCTACAGCACTTGAGGTCCAGGTCCAAGTTCAGCCTGCTGACGGGTCTGCCCGGCAGGAAGACCTCGTTGTAACAAGGGGGCGGTCGGTCGCAAGGCGACGAGGAGGATGATCTTGCGATCAGGGTGCTTAGGTGGCCTCTGGAGGTTACGGTGTACCTGCGCGAAACCTTCCCCGTGTCGCGATCGACCGGGTCCTCCATGAGGAGCACAGGGTTTATCGATCCCCAGCGACAGCGCGCTGGCAAGGGACCCAGGGGTCCCGAGGCTCGTTTCAGGCAGTAGTCGACCAGGTCGTTGAAGCGTAGCTCCGCGCCCGTGAACACAGTGTACGCGAAAGGAAAGCCCTTCGGGCCGTCCGTCAGCGTTCCGGACAGATTGTTGAAGGCGGCATAGATCTCCCCGACCCCGTGAGCGATTCCCGGATTGACTGCAGCCACGTCTTCGTCCTCGCCGCTCACGAGGTCCTCGCCGCTCGCGAGGTCCTCGCCATCATTGCCGCCGACCTCCTCTTCGCGGGAGCTCCCGTTTCCTCCGCAAATAGGGGTCTCCCCCTCAGCCTCTGCGCTCCCGGGCTCTTCGACGTCGAGTTTGTCACCTTCGGTCTCGTCGACAGAGCTGTCCCGAGCCTCGCCCTCTCGGTGGTCCTCCGCAGGGTCCTCGTCTTCTTCGTAGTACCTCCATCGAGAAAACGAAAAGCGGTCCGACCCCACCAGTGGTACACCGTGCAGAGTGACGTGCTCCTCAGCACTACGGTCGAGCAGCCCCCCTGGCGCCACCATGTCCTCCAACTCGGGCGGCCCGGACCGGACCTCGGACGTGTAGTGCAGGCTCAAAGCTCGACGGAACAGGGGGTAATGGTGCGTCACATCGTACTGCCTGCGGAGCATCTCCTTCACGGAGCGCGCAAACAAGACCTGAAGCCGGGCTCCGAGCCTTGAGTCCTCACCCTTGTCGTCCTCGGGCTTCTGCGCGTAGCAATTCAGGAAGAGAGAACAGTCCACTCCTTTGGACAGGCACAGTCTCGTGAGCTCGTCCTGGCGCGCAGCGCACTGAAGGACCCCGCGCGCGTCTGTGTGAAAGCGCACATCTCGATCGAGGGTGCAGGCTCTGCCAGAGCACCCAAGCAGGACGAGGTCTACGAGTGCTTGCACAGCAATGCTTGCGCCGCTCTCAAAGTTTCGATCCAATATCCTCGCCGAGCATTTGTCTCCGGGGCGCAGGTTCACAGCCTTGGACGACGCGTTCCACACGTGCCAATCCTTCTCCTCGGATCCTCTTGTCAGGTAGCAGACGGGTTTGTACACGCGGTCAGGCGAGGGCATCTGAGTTCCTCCCAGAGGACCAGAGCGCTGCTGCTCTGCCGTGTTCACCCTTCTTTTCGCACACTTCATCGTGTGACCGACGTTCTGCAAGAGGGTGCGGTGTTGCTGATATTCTTTTCCTTCTTTTTTTTTTCCTTCTCTTTCGGTAACAATCCACAAAGTGAAATCCGTCTCAGATTCCCGGGCCAGACAGGGACGAGGCGCAGGGTGAGGCTCGCTCGCGCCTAGAGAACTCGCCTCCGAAGCTCGGTGACCCGTCACAGAACAAAATTTAGGAGGGTGTCTTGTAGAGCGCCCGCCAGCACTCTTATTTTGTGATAACAGCGAGGCCCGTGCTCCCCTGGGCAGCGGCCGCACATGTAGCACCACAGTTTCTCGGACAACGTTACGTATAACCCGTGGGTGAGATGAACTTTCAGAGAAATGTCCGTCCCGGCCGGCACCCACACAGCCTGAGGGTGAGCGATTAGGCCTCTAGTGAACCTGGCTTGGCCCAGCTCAATGGCGATGCGCTCGGGTGTGTAGTTTGAAGTCAGGACGGGGCAAGCGCCTCCCGAGACGAAAGCGTGCTGGTTCAGATAGGTCTCGCCTGGCGCCGCAACGACCACGTCCATGCCGCATGAGAAACATCGACTGTGCCCCGTAGGCTCGGCAGGAGCACAGCCTTGGGCGGCCTGCGAAATACCCGTTTCATCGTTCTTTCTGGGCATTCCCAGCCGTACTATTTCTTGCGCAAAATACGAATTGTCGTCCGGGTGGACGTCTCGGCCTCCGTTTGTGCTGTTCAACCACTCGAGCCTGTGCGACATGGCGACATCAAAGTACGGGTCTAGGCCGATCGCCACGTACACGCCGTCCCTGCGGACGATGTTGCTGTAGACCGTAGGTTCGTCTCCCTGTCGTTGCTCCATCCCCTGGACTAGTTTGACACCTGATGCGAGCCTGGCTGCATAATGTTTGTAAAACAGAATCCTCGAGCCTTATAAAGAGTCACTTACCTGGCACAGATGTCTGAAGTTGGTGTTACGAAATAAAATGAAAAGAGAGAGAGAGAGAGAAAGAAAAAGCAAAGACAGCAAGAAGAAGGAGCGAGGTGACAGAGAATGAGATAGATAGGGACGGACGAGGAGAACGAGTAAAAGAGTGCCCACTCACGTCGTTGCTGCTGGACAGAAAGTGAGCGAAGGACGAGCCCTTGTACCCGGGATCGAATCTGTACACCCGGTTCTCAGGGCTTCCATGAACGCTCACGGTCCTCTCGGTCTGAAGGAAGGATGGGAGTCTCTGGAGTTCCTCCATGACGGCTTCCACCCCTAGCCTCAGTGTGGTGCACATGTGTTTGTTCTGAGCCTGCACCATGACGTTGATGTCCAAGTGCAAGAGCACCGCCGCCAGTATCAGCCTCATCGCCAGGCTCTTGCCGCACTGCCTCGGGGCAAGGCACAGGGTGTACGGGTTGGCGTATCGAGCAAACTCCTTTTCCACTTCGTGCAGGTGGCTGCGCGCCGGGTCCTGGTAATCGTAGCTCTCGGAACCCAGAGGCGCGAGGTTCAGCGTGCTCAGCAGGGCGTGCTTGTGCCTGAAGAGCTCGTCTCCGAACTGCGCCTCGGTGACGCCCAGCACGACTCCTCTCAAGAGCTCCATCTGAAAGGGCTCCATGCGCATGCCGTTCGTTTGGAAATATTCAAACACCCGTTCTACCATGCGCCGAAATCGATACATGAGGCGATCTGAGGCGTCCCCTTCTAGATTTCCAGAGGCCCGTAACTCGCTGCACCCTCGCCTTCGCGCCTTCCAAACCCAGCTCGCGAATCAAGACGGCTTGCGCCACTCGGTCAGTCATCAGTCGGTTGTATTCCGAGACCCTCTCCCGTTCGGAGCGCCTGCTCTCCCCCTCAACCTGATCCTTGTAGAGCCTGAGCCGTACACAGTCCACAGCCACAGCCAAAGGCACCGGCGGCCTGGAGCCCGGCACGGGATCGCGCACGATTTCTCTTCGCAACCAAAGGATGTCATCAGGGTCTGGTGACAGAGCTCTCCACGGAGCTCTCGACAGGCCAGGGCGCGCGAGGCGCGATGGTCCAGGTCCCCACGTGAGCTCGCTGCTCGCGGAGAGGGCAGCGGGTGAGGCACTGTGTCCGGCGGAGCTCATCGCGCACAGTGCCTGGGCTCGCCAAACCCGCGACGCAGAAAGACGTCCCTGCAAGGCCGTTGTAAGCGATTTCGTGCTGCCGCTCAAAATCCACTTCAGGTACTGCTGGCTCTTCTCCGGGATTCCCGTCAGCGATGCGGCGCGAGCGAGAGACGCGTGCCTGCCGGGAGTTTTAACAGATCTCGAAAGAGTTCGCTTCAACCGTGCAATGATGTCGGGAGACGGCGATCCCGAATTCTGCTGCGAGGGAAGGTTCTCGGACGTCTTCGGGATGAAATCCTTCTGGCTCACCACCGACGGAAGGTTGGTCGTCGTCGACTCGCCTTTCGAAGACGCCAAGTTGTCTCTGCTGAGGCACCGCAATCTCACTGACGCCCTGGCTCTCTGGGAAGTGCAGCCCGAGCTGTGCTCCCGCCTCACCGAGGACTCGAGCGCTGCACACTCAGCCTTGATCGGGCTTTGTGGGGACGCGTGCCGCCTGAGCCGAGGCCGCTTCTACAACCTGTACGCGAGGTACCCTTTGCCCGTGGAGAAGCAAAGCGGCGGCCTCGCTTCCGCACCTCCCCAGAATCGTAGGGCCCCCGTCGAGGAACGCGACGTCTCCGCTCGAGAGATACGTTCTGGTCAGGAGTTGCTCTCGATCCTCGCACCTCTCTACGCCACGTATTTCGCCCTGGTGGAGGGGGACCCGGCTCTGGATGAGCTCTGGCGCAGAGTGGATCTCCTCGGGGCGAGGTGGCTGGTTCGAGAAGAGTTTTCGGAGCTGAGCCTCTCCGTCAGGCTGCGCGACAGTCGGTTTGCGAGATTGGCGTTCGCCTGCGCTTTCTTTCTCTCCGACTGTTGAGCATGGCAGGTCTTTTGGGCGCAGAAACCGCCGCTCATTAACCCTGGACGCTGACCCGCGAAGGCCGCCATGATCAGCTCTCGCTCCACCGAAGACATGGACCCTCCCAAGTTCGAAGACAGGGAAGAGACGATTAGGTCCATGCTCAGCACCCGCTTTGGCAGCTACCGCGTGGTCTTCAAGCAAGCTGCGTGCGACGTGTGGGTGCGAGGCAGAGATTGCACCGTCCAGTACCAGGTGCGCAAGTGCCCGGACAGGGCCGGGTGGTACGCCTACTCAAAATCCGAGTCCAGAATATTGGGGGAGTCGGCGGAAGACGTGATAAAGCTGTGTGTGAAGGACACGATTTCCGAAGAGGACGAACGGGAGGACGAGGTGGTGGGGAAGGATGACAACGAGGATGAGAACGAGGCGTCGCGGCATGACTACGAAGTGATACGCAAGCTCTTGGAGCGCGAGAAAGACAGCCGCCCCCAGGGAGAGACGATCCCGGACGTCGGGGACTATCGAAGGGCCGGGGGGTGGTTGAACTCGGGGCTGAGATGCGAGAATGGCGACCGATCGACCGAGGACGACGAGAGTGGCGATGAGCGAGACAGCTTGCGGGAAAGCTTTGGCAACCTCAGGCTTGGGGCAACGGATCGTGTGAAAGTCCAGCACCGCCATGCCGCTCGCCCCGTCAGCCCGAGTCCGTCTAACTGGGACCTCGACCCATCCGAAAGACGCTGGCCTGGCTTCCCCCCTCCAGTCCGTCGAGACCCGAAACCCGTGGAGCGCCTCTTCGCCAGGGGAAACCGTTCGATCTATTGTAGTGACGAGGAAGTCACGGATTCGAAAGGTCCATCGGAGTACGACAGCGAAGAGGATGGATACGCGTGGGGCTGCCGAGATAACAAGTCCTGAGCGTCGCAGCAAGCACCCGTACAAGCGCAAGGCAACGGGGCTGAATTTAAGAAATTTAGTGTGTGTCATAATTTTTTTTTTATTTTATTTCATTTTCTACCCATTTTCATCGGAACCACTTTACACCTCAGAGCTCCGGTCTATGTTCCGTGGAGATGAACGAGGTTTGTCGGACGAGCCTTTCCCGTCTACTTGAGCCCCGGCGGACAGACGCAGCATAAGAGCGAAGAGACGAAGCCTCGGTCTTGTCTACTTGTCTGTTTCTGGAGCGTACGCTCACACGAAAGCAGTCTGATACAACAAGCCCATCCGCCACTGCAGCAATGTCAACCACTCCAGAACAAGTCTTGTACTCCTCTGATGTGACGCGCACCAGGGCATCGTCCTTCACGGTCACAACGGAGACTGCATCGTTCACCATGGCCCGCAGTCCCGAAGGAGACGGTGTTGTTCCCGTATTCTCGCCCAGAGAGATGGCCCGCTCGGAGCACGATGGCGATTCGGGCCTTGGGGAGACCGAGGCCGAACCGGACAGCGTCCTTTACCTCCAGCTCTCCTCTAACCCTGAGATCGTAGAGCCACTGATCGATTTCGAGCCCCCGTCCGATTCATCGGGAAGCGAGATCTACAGCTCCTCCGATGACGATGAGGAGGACAGCAGCATCGAAGATTATGATCGCTACGACCCAGCACTCCGGTGGCACCACCCAGACATCGTAGACCACATGCGAGGACTGGGCCTGGCCATCGACGAAGAAGGATACTGGTTCGATCCTGGTTCCTTCCCCCTCTCCTCTGAGCCTAAAGGCGTCGTGTTTGAAGACGACGATTGAAGTTCTGCTTGCTGTGTGTGTTTGTCTGTTCACATTTTCGCTACCATCTTTATCTTGCGAGACTCAATAAAGGTTCTGCTATCTGATAACCAGTGTGCTTGTGTTTGTCGAGAGCTCCCGACGCTCGTGCAGTGAAAGGTTTAGGGGGAGCATGGGTTCGAAACCCTGACGCCGGGAGTTTGAAATGGGGGACATAAAATGAAATAAAGAAACGTGACCAGCGGCAACAGCAAGCGTTTGAGCCTTTTCCCTTCTCATTTTATTGGGGTGAAACAAAACAAAACACAGCTGCATTTCACGTACAATGAACCTCTCCGCATATTCTGACGGAGCTCTCTCCCCCGTGAATCTCGTCTCTTGTGTGGCAAAGGAGCAGAAACGCGGAGAGCACGTCGTCCCTGGTGTATTCGCCCCCCTTGGACTTTTTGCCTCCGGTGACCACGGTCCCCCCGCCGCCCTTGGCTGATTCCTTGATCGAGACGGCAGCCATTTCCTCCCTCAGTTTGCCCAAGAGCCGCTTCCCGTGCTCTGCGTGCAATCTGTCGGCCAACCTGCTGTCGGGTAGGGAGATGGTGTCTCGGATCTCCAGAGCTCGAGCGGTCGCGTCCGTGGCCAAATTGATACCGCTCCTCGACCTCCTGTACATGTGCACGGCCATGGAGGAGCCGGTTCTCGTGCTGGAGCCGGCGCCCCGAGAGACGCCCAGGGTGGCTTCCACGGCTCTGCCCTTCCCCACAGCCTCGGCCAGCACGGCCCAGCCGAGGGACATGACGCACTCGCAGTAGCCCAGATCGTCCCTCTCTATGGCGGACACAGTGCTGAGCACCATGGCCAGTTTGGTCTTGGCGCTGACGTGTTTCCCCAGCATGTACCTGGAGTTGACCTGGGACCACTTGCTGTAAAAGAGCACCCTGAAGCCAGCGCGTGCCAGAGCGTGTTCGAGCAGCTCCTTCAGGTCGGCCAGCGCGTTCACGTAGGTGTTTTGCTCAAACACCACAACCACCGGCACCTCTTTCCAGTGCGCTGAGGGCAAAAGGACTTTGAGCAGCCTGACGTGAGCGCTCAAAAGGGCCGCGTACACCCTGGTGACTTGATCTAGGTCACGTATCTCCAGCTCGTCCAGTGACATGATCTGCAAAGAGACGGGGGAGAAAGCGGGTTTAGGTACTTTGTGGCGAAAAACGAATTGCACATAGGAAACCGCTGGGCGCTCGAGACGATCACATTCCACTTCTTAATCATCATCATCATCATCATCATCATCATCATCACTTGTTGCAATATCACCCTTCGAGTAAGACGAAGATTACGCTTTGTCAACATGTCTCTCTGCCCCGCGTGCCGCAGGGCTCGAAGACAACTCTTGAGCCTGATGCGCATGCCGTGGGAGCTGCTGCTCTCCCGGTACGAGTTCATGGTAGCCCTCGCTTCGTTCCGCCGCAACATGGACCTGTTCGTCGAGATGGACATCGGGCAACTGAGGATGGCATACAGTCAGGTGGTGTCGTTCTCGCCCGCGAGGATACTGGTGACAGACTCGCTCGTCTCTCATTACGTGCTGAGTTCGAGGAACGAGCACTCGGGACGAGAAGCTCTGGCTTCGGCCCCGCGCGTCCCCGTGGAGCTTTCGGAGGCAGTGACCCTTGCCCTCGGAAACAGCGTGCCGAGACGTTTTGTGCACGATTGCATGAGCCAGCATGAGTGGCGTGGGCACGAGGAGATGGTTCTCTCTGCCTTCGCCTCTGCAGAGTCTGTGCGCGGCGGGCCCCTAAAGTACCTGGCCCTGGTAAAGGCCAGCTCCCGGAACGTGGCCTCTCTGCACACGGTGGTGGCGCTCGCCATTACGGGCTGGCTGATGGAGCTGTCGGGGCATAGCGCGGGGAGTTGCGAGTGCGGGGTCTGGGAACAGGCCCTGGAGCTCATCTCGTGCTCCGTGCCAGACGCGGAGACCTCCCTCAGCGTGCAGGACGAGAACCGCGTGAGCGCATACATCTGCACCCTGATGGACGTGAAGCCCGGGCCCGAGGAGCGAGCTCTTCCCGGGCCGGCTCCCGATTACGGGTACGTTTTTAGAGATCTTCTGGTGTCCGGTTTAGGGGGGACAGAGGAGGAAGGCGCCGATCGTGGGCGGGAGACCTACCACTAGCTTGCCTCCAGCGATCTCCACGGCGCAACACACTCCGGCGCAGGACCTGGAACCTCCTCCGAAGGTTGGGTCCAGACACAAGTAAGCCCTGGTCACGGTCGATCGGGCCACGTCTTCCAGGGCCCAACAGTTGTTGGACAGGAACCTGTTGATGACGGAAGCCTCGAACGGGACTGTGGTGTCGGTCTTGATGTCCTCGGACGAAGTGCTGCTGCTGCCTGTGACCTCGCTCTCGAAACCCTTGGGTGAGACCATGTTCATGAGCTCCTTGAGCTGCCCGTCCACCGAAATGTGTTGCGGGCAGTAGACGCCGAGGCAGCAGCAGGTGAGCCCCGGATCCCTTTCGTGGTATGCGCATTTGAAACTCTGAGACACCACGTGGTAAGCGGGGCCTCCCCGGTCGTCGCGGATGTCCGCGACCTTGTTCAGCCAAGGCGTGTTGTTGACGTGGCTGGTGATGTGAACCTGTTTCCGTCCTCTGAACGCGATGTTGGGCAGGACGGCCAGAAGCACCTTGGAATTCACGAAGCCTACTTCGTCCACCAGGATGAGGTCGGCGCTCTGTCCCCTGCTCGCCTGTGAAGAGAGGCAATAAAAATTGATAAGGAACAAAGAAAAAAAGAAAGGAGAAGAACACAGAGAAAGGAAATACGAAGGGAGAGGAGGAGAATTGAGAGACGCTAAGGGAAGCGCCGATGGACCGCTGGCCTTCAGAATTAATAGACGATCCGCAGTGGGTGAGCCACTGCGTGGAGGAGGAATGCGCTTTCGACGACCGATACATCCCGGGCTGTTACGTATGCTCAGCGCACCTCAGCAAGCACTCGTGCTCGGGATTCGACTGCGCCCTAGTGCGGGCTATGGCCGCCCGCGTCTCTTACGCCTCCGCGTCGGGGGAATGTTCCTGCCCCGTGGTGGCGCTAGCCGCATTTCGCAGGGAGGACCCTGACTTCAGGGGGCCCTGGTACTCTGGGACGGAGGCGACGGCGGGCTACGGAGCATTGGAAGTTGACCCGCGGACGGGCGGACCTCGCGGAGGTCCGTGGGTCGAAGACGAGTGCGGCGTATCGGCGCGGGTGCTGAAATCCTGCCTGCCGGCCATGATTGCGCTTTTCTCCACCATCCTCACGCGGGAATTCACAGACGAGTACCGGACCGTTGAGCGCGGGGAGGGTCAAGTCCCGTCGCAGCGCTGCCGATGGACCTCTCGAGTGTTCAGGCTCGCGGGCTGCATCGAGTTCCGGACCGTCGGCGAGCGGGTCCGTGCGGACCTGGGAGATCTGGGAACCGTGAGGGACGCCGCTCTCAAAAGCGCAGCCGCCGTGTCCACCCTTTTCTGCTCACCCGAAGCTAGGATCAAGCGCTTCGTGAAGAAAATGGTGAACAAGCAAAGCGACAAGCACTCGAGGAGAGACGGCTTTTACACTCTGGTGATCATGGCCTCTCTTTGCTTCTTCCCTTACTTAAAACTCGCTGTGCTGAGCGAAATGTTTGACAACAGGACCCTGGTGCTCATGTTTTTCGACAAGACCCTCGCCAGGCACAACCAGTGGTCCATGCTCTCTACCAACGTCCACCTGCACGTGAAACGGCCTCAGTTTCAGAGAGCGCTCGCCGACGCCGACCCGGGTAGACTCCTGCCGCTGGTCGTGAGGGCCACCTTGGAGGACTACGTTTCGCTATTGGGTCAGAGCAGCGAGCTGAAATGCCTCCCGGCCACAGTAGGGGCCGCGAGCCCGCCCTAGCCTCGCTCGGAGAAAATGGAAACGCGCTCCGAGGCCGCTCCCGAGGCAAAAGGGGGATGCCCTCTCCGGCGGGCTTTTACGAGGTCCACAGAGGCAGGGTCGAGGAGAAGAGAATCCGCGTGAGCGACGAGTCGCCCTCGTCGCAGCGATCCAGACAAATCCGCGTGGGATGACGACGTACTACCTTTCGTCCGATGTCTTCGCATCTCACGCTGAACATTGTACCTCGTGGCTGTTGTTTCTCTGCTGTGTTGTACCTACGCTACCTTCAATAAAATCTCCAACGAAAATGTGTCTGATGTGTTGGTTTGCATGCCTTGCCATCTTTTCAACCCCTTCATCCCGCCTTAAGAAAAGAATGAAAAAAAAAAACAAAAACAAAACAGCGCTTGTTCAAATTCAGGTTTGGTGTATCGGCTTTATTTTCCCAACCATGTCACCCCAATGATACAAAGAAACGATGAAACGAAAGACAACGAAACAAAAAACAAAACAAAACAACAACCATAGAACCAGCAACTCGCACACATTCCACAGCAGCACAAAGACACAGGAGGGCCTTAGACATCCCCATATCTCTTCTCTTTCAGTTTCCTCCCTTTCTTTCGCTTGGAGCACAGAGGTCTCTTCCATTCCACCCCTTTGCGCCTCGCGCGTTTCGCCTCTCTCGTCTCCACGTGGCCGGACGCGTTCTGCTCCCGTAGGGCCGCGCTCTCCAGAGGCAGCTCTAAGAATCGCAGAGCACGATCCGATTTGAGCTTCTGCAGCGCCTCCCTCTTCCACTGGAGGTTGACCACGGCGGTCAATGGCGCGTGTCCGAATCGCACCAAAGCGTCGTACGAGCTTTCTGGGTTGGCCCTCGCCAGCCTATCGGCGAAAAATCTCACAAACGCGATCTCGCATCGCAAGCAGTTCTGCGATGCGCTCGAAGGGCAGGTGGGCTGAGGCCACGGGTTGGGCCGAGTCCGATCCTCTTTGTCCTCTCGCAGACAGCCTGAATCCAACGTGGTCGTCATCAAACACGTAGATCCCGTCCCGAGACAGTTCCTCGGGCGAGTCTCCCATGAGCACGTATCCATGAGGAAGCTTGCGCAGTGTGCAGTACGATGTGATGTGAGCGAACAGCCAGACCAGAGAAGCGATCTTTCTGTTATAGGGCGTGGGTCTTGTCGTGTGTTTTAGCTGTCTGTCCACTCCCTCGCTCAAAGTTGCTCCGATCAGCGGAACCTTCGCTACCCGAGACACGCTCCTCACCAAGCTCCACGAGGTCTCCACCGACAGCCCCGACGCCACCAGGTGCTTGAACAGAACGATCCTCTCGGCCGTCCCGTTGTACCTGTCCGTGTATCTGCGGACAGGGTCCAGCGAGGCCATGCACACGTATGAGAGCAGTTTGTCGTTGGTACCCGTTGAGGCAACGGAGGCCAAAGAGAGCTTGAGCTGCTCCACCTCGAGGCCCGCTCGCGTGCGATAGTCCTCCCTCGCCGGGTCGGGGCAACGCATAGCCAGGAGCTTGGCCCTCTCTCGGCTCCTGTTCAGCGAACCGTAAAAGCGGTGCAGCCAGCGCACGGGATGGGTGCTCAGGTACCTCGGGGCTTCCAGCTCCTCCAGCGTGCGCACGTACGATCGGAGCTGATGAACCACTTCTTTCCCTAGGGCTATCTGTTTGTCCATCTCGTCCAGCCGCTTGATCGACTCCAGCTGCTCGAGGAACCTCACGGACCTCGGGCCATCGCCCGTACCTTCCGCGGGCCGCTCCGTCCCGGGAAACGCCATCCGCTCGGCCTGGCCCCGGCCACCTCCCCGAAGCCTTCGTTGTCGCCAAGTCCAGCGCGGCCGACGCGGCAGAGTCCGGGTCGACGGGGGGCTCCGCGCCCTCATGCCTCAGCGTGAAGTGCAGCAGGAAAACATTCTCCTGGTTTCTTCCCAAGTGTCCAGGGTAATGTCGGTTTCGACGTAGCACTCAGGCACTCCTTGGTGTCTGCGACCAGCCTCGGAATCATCGGGTAGCGCAGCACCAACGCGAAAAAGTCCCTGAGAGAGTCCAGCGCGAGCAACGACTCTTCGGTCGAAATTGTGCCGAACTCCCTGCTCAGCCTCGCGTACACCTCCAGGGCTTCGGAGAACGTGAGGGGCTGGCCCGGCCGCCTGGCGATGGCTTCTCCTTCTTCTATGCCTCGCACTGCGAGCCACAGGGTGAACTCGTTCACTCGCTCTCCGCCCGGGTCCGCTGGGGTCGAGGCGGCCGTGCGGGGCTCGGAGAAAGTCCGCGCGAATTCTAGCAGCGTTGCGTCCGCCTGGCCCAGCAGGCGAGCCGCACAGGCTCTGTCGTACAGCTCGGCCACGGACCTCTGAGCCGTCACGGCTCTCGCTTCATCTCTGGAGCCATCAGGGCTTCCAGGGCGCCCGGAGCCAGCGCGTTCGCGACGAGCCGGTGACCTTGCCACTCGGCCAGACAAACCATGAGTCCTATCCATCGCGGGTCCCCCGAACACGACGGGTGCTTCACGTCTGACCTGAGCCCCGCCTGAGGCCAGAGGGTTGTTAGTTGAGCGAACGTGGCCGCTCCGCTCTCTGAGAGGAACCGCCTGGGTTCACCGTAGACGGGTCGCGCCCCGTAGCTCGACGAGGACGGCGATGCGGCCAACTCGCGGTCCAATCGCTCAGGCAGTTCTTCGAACTCGTAGGCCCCTGCCTTTGTCACGATCACGCAACGGGAGAGCTCTCGGGCGCGCTTCAGCATCTCCCCTCTGCCTCCGCGCACCACCAGCGTGACACCGAACCGTCCTGGGGGCGCGTCCGTCGATAGCACGTCGCCCAGCGCCAGAGTGCAAAGGACCAGGTCCAAGATCTTATCCCCCGCCGGGTCTGCCGATCCGTGCTCAAACACTGGCCTGAGGCCGCAGCCGAACGTCAAAACGGTGTGAACGTGATACGTCAGGGGTGAAAACGAACAGGGTCTGTAATAGCGTACGAGCTTGCCTCTTTCCGTCAGATCGAAATGCCTTTTCCAGGCCGGGTTGGGTGCGGGTGCGAAAAAAACGTGGCCCTCCACGGCAGGGATGTCTGGAACCAATTCGATTTCCAGTCGAGAGTTCAACGTGAGGATACTCGAAAGGCCTCTCTCTCGCCAGTCGCACTTTACTCTCACGGGCGCGGGTGTTGGTACAGCAGGGTCTCCTTCTTCTCCTTCATCCACAGCTACCCCTTCTAGATCTTGGTCTTCTTCTTCTTCTTCTTCTTCATCTTCATCCTCTTCTACCCATTCGTCTCCATCGTTTTCAGCTCTCTCGGTCTGCACCTGTGCATTTTCCGCTTCTGCATTGAGCGTCAGGGAGGCAGCTCGGCGCCTCATCTCGACGAGCGACGCCTTTGTGTCCACCGAACGCCAAAACCTGTCTCGCTCGAGCACGAGTCGACCGTCTGGGCTCCTCTGCCATCTCGGAGGGCTCGAACGTAGACGGGGAAGCCATTCGCAAGGTCCTCGAGCTGGCGCTTTGAGTGGCTCTTCGGTTCCCGACTCCCACCTGAACTTCAGCTCGGCCACCTTTGAGCAAAACGATCCTGGCTGTCTCTTTGACCACGGCGAGGGGTCCTTCCAGGTCTCGGGGCCTCGTATCCCCCCAGGCACTCCATTCATTTCGCAGAAGTCCATGAGCGAATCTTTGTTGCGCATTCGCAGAGTCTCCTGCTGCTCCTCCGATGGTTCGGCGTCCTCGGGTGCGCTGACGAGCACGTGCAGGCCGGGATCGCCCCGGATCGCTGCGGACCTTAGGGTCCTGGGCTCGGAATGCAGCACCAAGTTGCCAGAGTGTCTCACCGGTATGACCCCTTTGGACCTTTCGACCAGAAGCGCGATAGCATCGTCCTCCCGCGGGCCGTCCGGACGTGACACCAGGTACCCCGTCCTTCTGCTCCTCAGCACGTCCAAGTCCCTCGGCAGCGCGTGGGTCCAGCGACAGGCGAAAGTCTGCGAGTCTGCCTCCGGGGTGTACACGGTCACGGCGCGACTCCTGAAGGGGCCCGTGGCTCCCGCGAACCAAGCCACCGCGCGCTGCAGGTAACCGTACAGACCGCGTCTCGAGCATCTGATCTCCAGCTCTGCGTGAGTGTTCCCCGAGAGCATGGCTCTCGCGAGCGAGTCGGCGAACTCTCGGGCCGAGCTCACCTCGGCCCAAAAGCTCCGGCTCTCGAGCTCCTCTTCGCCGTCGGCCTCCGGCTCGCGGCCGTCGTCCTCGGGAACCGGCTTCGCGTACCACCTTCCGGGCTCCGCTATTTCGATCAGGCTGGAGATGGGCATGCGAGATTCGCGCTGAAACCGACTGGTGCCTCTATTCGTGACGACGCAGAGGCCTCTGGTCCACCTTCTTTCCGAGGGGCACGTCAAAACGCGCGATCGCAGCACGTCGAACCCTCTCCACTCTCTTGGGTTCAGGGCCCTGGCGTGCCCGTCTTCCATCTCCACACGCCCAAGGCCCTCGCCGGGGCGGCCGTGGTGCGTGAACTCCTCCGGCGGAGCCCCGCAGAGCCATCTGACGATCTCGACCCCTGCGCCCTCCGGGCCCGCGGACCTGGAGCTCCGGGACACCGGGTAGTCTCGCTCCCAGTCGCTCGGCCGCGAGGTCTCGGCCGGGACTTTGGCAAAAGTCCACAGAGCGTCCTTCAGTCTTTCCCAGGAGCTCTCGCTCGTGGCGTAGCCCTCCAACGGATCCCTGCGCCCCCGACGCATGAACATCTTGTCGATGGCGGACGCTTTGTCCAGGCACTTGATGCGTGCCCTGGCCTCGAGCGGCTCGGGAGCGGGCCACGCGGGGTCTTCGTTCGTCAGCGCGTCGGTCCGGAACAGCGAACAGTTCTCCGCGACCACGGCCACGGACTCCAGCCTCTGAACCAACGGGCCTTCGCCCCTCAGGTAGAACAGGGGAGACTCAGAAGCGAACGCCACCGTGTGCCCGTCTATCACGGACACGCCGGGGCGTCTGGCGGATGTCGTCGACTCGGGTCTCGAGGCCCCTTCGCTCGCCAGCCTGAGAAAGCTCCAGTCCCCCAGGCTCGTCGAAACTCTGCCCGGGAAGCGCTTGACCCTCTCGAACACCAGCGCGGGTCCCAGCGTCTCAGAGTACGCCCTCAGGAGGAGGTCTTCCTCATCCCCCCGAGGCAGCAGCTCGCTCCCGGGGCAGAGCTCGGAAGTGCTCAGGGGTCTGGGCTCGCAGCACCTGGCCAGGAGCGGAGCCAGCCTGTGGTCCCGGGAGCAGAGGAAGGCTCCGATCGTGTTGACCCTGAGGCTGCGCGAGTGGCGGACCTCTGCGTCCGTTCCCCTGGTCCAGGCGGACGCGCCCCTGTGCCTGCTCAGCGTGAACAGCTTGCAGGCCGGGTGGCAGGTCAGTCTGCAGCTCTCGGCCAGGTGGCTCAGGAGAGCGTGCGCCGGGGGCAGAAGGCCCCGTCCGTGCAGGACGAACTCGTAGTCGAGCATCACGTCACCCCGGCTCATGTCTGGCACGCAAGGGTGGACGGCTCTGTAGAAGCGAGTCAGGCAGGCGCTCACGTCAAAGTCCTTTTCTGCCCCCCTCGTCGCCAGGACTCTCGCGCAGTGGCCCAGCATCACAGCCTCATCCAGGCAGGCTTCGTACGCGGAGCCGCACTCTCCGGGGCACCTGTCGGCCCTGTCCAGCGCGAAGCGCTTAGGGCGCGCGTTCGCTGCCAGGTTCAGGTTGTATTCGCGCAGGGGACGGGAGAGGGCGTCCTCCGAGACGCTCCCGCTTGACTCCTTCTCGGCCCTCGCCACCTCAACAGTGGGGAAGAACTCTCCGTCCCCGATGGCGCTGCGGCACTGTCGGTCCGCCGCCAGCGACCTGAGCCACGAACGCGTGTGCGGCGGCTCTCCTCCACACGGGCCTCGAGCGAAAGGCTCGTCTACGGCCAGCTCCAGCTCGCAACGCCCGGCCGTCCGGCGGGAAGATCTGAAAATGCGCGACAGCCTGCGCTCCTCGTAACCCCTGGCCTGATCGCTGCGCACGGCCCGTTCCAGGCTGGACGCGGCGTCAGCTGTGAGCGGGAAGCGCTCCAGTTCGTGGCCGGAGCGGCTCCAGATACGTTCCCTCCCTGTCTCCGGGGCGTAATTCAGCTGAAAGTAGCAGTCGCGCGTCTCGGGCGGCGGGATCCTCGAGGAGAAGTCGATCTCGCGCAAGTTGTCGGTGAGCCTCGTGCAACGGGCGCCACCTGATGCGCGGGAGCCCGGGCGCACGCCCTGCGTGTCGGGAATCTTCAGGAGGGCCCTGTGACGGCCGCGTCTCGAGTGAAACACCCCGCAGACCCTCAGTATGTTCAAGTCGGCGGGCCCCAGCGTGCGTATGCCTATCGTGACCCACTTGAAACGAGAGCTCGGCCCGAGCCCCCTCCCGAAAAGGACGATGTGGCCCGTCCTCTCGGCCGCCTCGCAGATCGACGGAGAATCCACGCGGGCCGGCGGATCTGCCTCTTTGATGCCCCTGCCGTCCGAGAGCGTCGCCCTGCTCGGGTTGCCCCGCAGCAGAGCCAGGTCCCCTTCCAAATCCTCGTGCATCGGGCGCTCGGGCGACTCGGACGGCCCAAGACTCGCTAGGCGAGGACAGGTGCCAGGTACGTGCTCTGACACGATCTGCCTGAGCTTCGACAGAATGGAGCAGTCGCTCGCCTCGAAGCGAATGCTGCTTTCCCTGGAACCTCGTTCGAAGCCTGCGTTTTCCATGCATAGGTAAGAAAGGACCAGTGCCCGCGCCTCTGTCCACTCCAAGGGCCCCGAGAACCATAGGCTCGTCGGTACGTCTGGGCCCGCCAGCCTCGCGAAGACTTCCAGCGCGTACAGCACTGCCGCGCAGCTCGCGCCGTCGAGCTGAGGAGGAGCGATCACGTCCATGCCCCCGGGGATCAGACACACGGCCCGATCGAAGAGGTACGCCTCTGACCTGAAGCCCTGCGGCATGACACCGCTGTACCGAGGGGTCCTGGAGACACGCAACGCTGGCGTCCTGCTTGCAGACGGTGATCTAGAGTTCCCTCGGACGAACTTCGGCGAGGATATCAGCAGGCGGGGCGCCCCTGGCGCGCCTGTCTCGATCTCCAGCACAGAGTGCCCGCTGGGAAACCATTCGGTGAGCCGTCCGCTCGGGCCTTCCGCAGCTGTCCTCGTCCTCAATCTGCTCTCGCTTTTGCTTTCGGCCTCCCGGGTTTCCCGTGCTGTCGTCTTCCCGCCTCTGCTCACACCTGCAGTGTCCTGGCGGCCCGTGCCCCTTCTGGCGTTTGGACTCGACTTGGGCACGATCACCAGAGCATCCCTGAGAAGGTGCCTCAGCACGGCGACGTGGTCGTTCTCCGCGAGCACCGAGAACGCCAGTGGCGTGGAAATCACCTCCCTCAGAGCCGCAAGGCCGGAGAATGCACCGTGGCGACTTTCCGCCGTTCCCTCGAGTTCCCGTAGAAATCCCTGCCTCCCGCTGGCGCCGGGGCCTCGCACGGGCCCCGGGAACCAAGGATCGGTAGGCTCTAGTTCCCTCAGGTCGAACGCGCGGTCGCCTTCTCCGGGTAGCACGCATTGCAGGGCGAACTGCGTCCCCAGCCCGCAGTCGCCCAAGGCCAGGGCGCACAGCGTGCGGACAACCTCCTCTCGGCAGCCGGGCGAGAAGACGAGGCAAACGCGAGCCTTCCAAGAAGACACCACCTGGTAGAGCGACAGGCCATCTGAAGTGTAGATGATACCCGGGACGACCTCGGCTCCGCTCACGTCCCTCTCCTCGACCTCGTAGCCCACGCTCGTTTCTGGCCACCAGTGGGAAGAGCCGCCCGATTCGATCTCTGAGCGCTTCGAGATCACCAAAGCGGGCTCGGCCCCACCGCCCGCGAGCGCCCTGAAGGCCACGTCCGAGAACACAGACAGGGTCTCCCTGAACACGGCGAACGCGCTGTCTGCGGGCCGCAGCCTCCTGGGAGGACGGGGCTCCTGCGAATCGCTGGATGCTCAGCAGTCTTCCATCCTCGTCGGCGGTGATCAGCGCACCGTCACCCAGCCGCGTCGCATAGAGCGACGACGAGGAGCTCAGGGGGCTCTGGCGCAGGCGCCGCCGACGTTCCTGCTCGTATGCGTGGCGGCACCTCAAACGGTAGCCTTCGAGCCACTGCGGATGAAGGCGGGCTCGCAGGTTTCGACCCCGTGTCCCGAACAGGTAGGCCAGCTCGTCGTCCGAGAGTTCCGCTTTGCCGGCGCAGAGGCACGCGTAGATGTAGCGGATGTACTTATCACACATGCGGACGATTGGCCCTGAACGTCCCCCTCCCAAACGTTTCGGAGGCGAACGGGCTTCGAGGGAGCTGCTCCCGAAGGCTTCTACCCCATGAACATGGCCGCGACTTTCTGCTCCGTGTGGAGCCGGGCCGCCGGACATGCCCGCGGATCACAGCAGGCAACGCTGGTCCAGGCTGTGGAGTCTGCGTTTCGGAGGTATGAGGAAAGGGCTCGGAGGGAGAGCGTGGAACGCAGGGAGCGTGAGACGAGCGGAGGGGAGCGCGGCGAGCACAGAGCCGGAAGGTTCCCACAAGACGACGTAGAAATGTACACAGAAGGCGAGTCGCTCGATCTGGAGTCTCCGTCCGAGAGGTCCTTAGTGAACCTGAGGCGCAGCGAAAGCGAAGAGAGCATGTCTGTGCACTCTCAAGGCAGCGAAGGCGAACCTGAGGGCGAACCCGCGGACGAACGCGAGTACAGCATTTCCTGGGTACCCGTGAGACGGGAAAGACGCCGGCGCGAAGACTCTCTGAGCGACGGAGGCCTCGGTCCGGGAGATCCTCCACAAGGGCCTGCCCGGTGCCTCAAGTGTGAAGCCTACGACGCCCACTGCAAGTCCGCTGCCGAGAGCTACAGACGGACCTTGGGCTGCTACACGAAAACGGTGTCCGAGCTCATGTTGGGCTTTAGAACCGTGCTGGAGAGGTATCCCGAGCTGAGGGTCGACACGGGCGACGAACGCCTGCACTTCATGGTTCAAGCTGCTCTGGGCCGTAACAACCTGGTCCGAGAAATGGTCCGCCTTTCCGCGAGGAGGACTCACGTGCGCACGCTCGGGGAGTCAGGGCAGGGAGAGTCCTGTCGAGAGTCTGCGGCGGCGACCGTGTGCGAAGCGCTGAACTCCTGCTACACGGACGGCGAGGCGCTGCGGATGATCCTGGAGCGCTACACCGACCTGTACGTGAGATACATGGAGGTGTGGAGGGGGATGTGCGTCAAGATTTCCAGGGATGTTACGCCGCTGGAATTTGTGGAAATCGTGCGGGACAGGCCCGGGGTGAGCCACGGCGAGCCGTGGAGTGAGGCAAGAGCGTACGTGGGTCGCTTGCTTGTCAAGGCGTCTTTGCTGGTGCCCAGGCGCGTCGGGGACGATTGCGCCCGGACGCTCAGGATGCTGGACGTCGAACTTTCCCGAGCCAGACCTCGAAGCTCAGAAGGTCGGGACAGGGTCCTCATAGGGCACGTGGAAGACGTGCGCGAGCTTCTCGACGAGGCAGGCTCCGGCATGTGGAGCTGGGATTTTCACTTGAACGACGCTTACTTCGACATCAGGAGCGACCTGGCGGTTCTCGAGAGCCTAATCGGAATCGGCGACATCTCCGTCAAGAGCCTGCTTTACGAGAGATCCCTACTGATCTCTCAGTTGAGAAAGGTCGTGAGGAACGAAGGCTCTCTGGAGCTCAGCCTGAGCAAGGCACGCAGCGAGCTCACGGAGGCCCAAGCATTGAGGCGCCGGCTTGAGGCCGCCGGCTCCTTCTTCTCCTTCTGAAGGTGTGCGTATGGGGGTGGGACGGGACACGGCGAGATACTTAACGCGGCGGGCTAGCGGGCCCAACTCGACCACCCCCCTTACCATGGACGTCGACTGCGATTACTTGACGGTCGGCGGTGTCGACGCTGAACCTGACGGCCGGAATGACCCCTGTCCGCATTGCTCCTCCGCGCGCTCCCTGCGCAGGGCCCTGGTGTACAAGCCAGTGCACCAGGAATCTGATGGGGTCTCGGCATCCATTTCGGTCAGGCCGGTCACCTTCGAGGAGGCTTCGTCCGGCCGAATGGTCCCCTACGTGCTGTGGCACGAGACAAGGGCCGGTCGCGGCATCGACCCGGAGGACGGGGACGAGACCGCGCATTACTACACGGTGCGGAACTGCCTCGCCTCGATCCGAGGCAGCGTCCACCTGAGAGACGCGGCGGAATACGGAACCTGGCTGTCAGAGGTGGACCAGTGTGCGGCGGCACTTGACCGGTTGCGAAGCGCAGCTCACGTCTGCTCTCACCTGCCCGACCTGAAACGATTTGTGCTCGAGCAGAAAAATGACGATGGCCTGCTGCACCTCGCCAGCAAGTGGCTCGTGCGGGGCGCACACGCAACCGTCGGGATCGAGATGTTCGGGCCTTTTTTTGTCGACGTGGCTTTCGCGGCGGTTCTTCACAAGATCTTGAGATCTGACTGGCTCGTTATGCGCAAACGGAACTGTGGCACCTGCAACGAACTGAAACCGGGCTGGGCTCAGGAGTTCTACGACACTCGCGAGGTCCCGCGCTCGCCAGACAGTGAGATGAGGTTCGTGGTCCACCCGACTTGTCCTTGTTGCAAGTCGGGGGAGGCGAAGGACCTTGGCGTCGTGGCTCGGGCCATTGTGAGGGAGATGAGGCTCTGCGGATACACCCCTTGGTCCGCTGTGCGGGCGGTGCGGCGCTGCGAAAGCTCCATGCTGGAGCTGTCGTGCTCCGAGTGCCGTCGGGTGATTTTTACCAATTGCGCATTTCTCATGGAGTGCGCCGCGGTGGAGGCTTCTCGGGAACGTGACTGGCTGGTCCGCAACGAGGCCGTGATTCAACTGTGCTGGGTCGTTCATTCCCTCCTTCCGCTCGAGAAGCAAGCCGCGTTCCCTGCGACGGACCTTTCGGCTGCCTGCTGCGTATTGGAAAAGTTTGCAGAATCAGAAGATGGGGGTGGAGGAGAAGAAGAAATCCCCAGACGAGGAGAAGAAGGAGGGAATGGGGAAGGAGAAGAGGATTTGCCGGTCTGCGAGACGCGCCAGCACGGAGGGGCTGCTGCGATGGACGCTTGGGCTTTTTCGGTAGCTGCGCACTGCGTCGCGTTTCAAACCTACGAGCGAAACGGCTCGCTGGATTTGGAAAAGATCGTGGTGCTGTACGCAAACGATCATCTCCCAATGCTCCTCGATGATCAGGACGCCCGGGGAGAAGGCATCCTGACGACGAGCGTGTCGCCGGACCCCAGACTGTTTGAGACGGCAGCACTGAACACCGGCTTCGTCTCTCCTGGGCTCGACCCGAGGGATCGCCTCAAGGAGCGGGACATGCGGGTCCCCCCCGCCGGAGAAGTGCTGTACGAGCTCCCTGCACCGAGGACATTCCGTCGCTCGGGTTCCGGGACCCCGGTCGCCCTGGCGGAGATCCCCAGTCACACCGAGGCCCGGGCTCAGGATCCCGAGGCGATAGCGGCCGCCATAGCGCTTCACTTTCCCAAAGTGTCGCCGTGCGCTCTCGACCGTCTGAGCCTAAAAGTGCCTCGACCCAGCTCGCTCAGGGCTGACGCCAGCTTGTTCTGGCCTGTGTTTGTCAACCCCACGAGGTCCTGCCACAAGCTGTTCAAGGCCCTGGCTCTGCCCGCGTCTCCGAGTCCCGCTTACGCGCTAGAAACGTTGGCGCGAGGATGGCGACGGGTGAAGGACCTCGAGCGACCAGACTCACCTCTGCCCACCGCCTCCGGAGGATGGGTCGCTGTGGAGCGCGAGCATTACGAACGTTATTTCGAGGGCCCCCTGGACCTCTTGACGCGCGCAGGGTTGACGAGTGAGAGCGAAAAGGATGCGATGCTAGAGGCTTTGGCGAGAGGCGTTTTGCCGTGCTTCGCGGCCGAAGGGGAAAGCTTACCCGACACGCTCGTGAATTCCACCCTGGCTCTATCGTTCGCGGCCAGCGGGTTGAGACTCTCTGCGCCTCGTCACCTTGGAGGAGTAGAGCGGGGTCGGCGAGGAGTAGAGGCGGACGACCGGTCCGCGGTGAGAGTCACCGTGGCGGGTCTGTTGTACTTTGCGGCGTGGTACGTGCTGGTGTACGGTAACGCTCTGCACTCTCGTCCCTGCGCTCTCGAGGTTCTGGCTCGCAACCCGGGAGGAACGGACGCAGACAGGCACTTGCGTGCGGCCATGGAACTGAAGATCGACCGACGCGCCACGACAGGAGACTGGGGAGAGGACGACGTAGGCCCAGACCCGTCTTGCCGCTACTCTGTCCGCGGGTACAACGACCGCAGCATCGTGAGAGCCATGCTGATCGTGTTTGAGGGCTTGCTCGATGCTCGAACCGTGCTGCGCGCGGCACAGCTGTACGTGCCCGAGCTCACGGCTCAGCTGCCTTTCTTCATGGCCCTGAACGTCGTTCCCGGTACGGTGAAGAGTGCGATCGAGGCACGGGACTCGTGGTTCGCTGCCCGCCTAGGAAATGCGGAGTCGTCCCCGGACGACCCGCCTTACGCCTACCTGGGCGACATTGCCCACGGGATTTGCAGCAGCCTGAGAGGCGCCTTAGATCGCTGCGACGAGCGGCCCGTCGCAGCTCCTCCGGCGAGCCTCGACGCTCGAGCTTCAGACCCCTGGCACGGCTGCCTCCTGTCTCTGAGCGAGAGCGACGACGACTGGGGTTCTATCCTCAGTTGCGCGACGCGCAACCTGGAGAGCATGTCTGTTCAGAGCGACCCAGATTGCTGGGAAAACGAGGTGGAACCAGGGAACCAGTACGTCGATTCAACCACTCGCCATCCAGGCACTGCAGACGGGACGGAACGAGTAGCGACCTGCTCTGAGAGCGCCCCTCGAGACCCCCCGGTCGCCTCCGGAGATCAAGACGTTCCGAGCGCGGCACTTGCGCAGCGTGACTGCCCTCGGTCGACGCTGGAAACGCTGCTGGTGGTGGACTCTCCGGATAGTCTCGGCTTTGCGCACCAAAAGGTTTTTCCCAGCGAAACCGCGGACGCGAACGAATGGCCGGGCTTTGTCGGGGTGAGCTCGGTTCCGAGTCTGAGAAAGCCTTGCCTGACGAACGTGTGGAATACGACTTTCACCAAGATGCGCAGGGACGCCGTGCCGAGCTCAGAACCTGCCGTATGCAGCTCGGCGTTGCCCCCGTGCAAAACCCTGGCGGAAGCGCTCTGGCTGATGTTCGTCGGCGCGTACAGACGCCGAGAGTCGGACTCGGCTCCCCTGACGGTGGAAGCCCTCGCGGTTGTTGTACACTTGGCCTCGAAGATCATCGATAGAAATTCTATCTCAGGCCTAGGGCCCTGCAGAGACATAAAGGCCCTGTGCGGCGACTTGTACGCAGCGCCGGAACAGTTTCTGCCCGTCGTCTCCATAGCGGCAGGTTTGTTCGGGCGCAACGTCACGGTCTGCTCGCAGGGGACCTTCTTTCACATTTGCAACAGCCATCACGGGAACTCGTGGGTGCAGGGCTTTCTGGAATGCGACGGATCATCGTGGCAGCTGAGGGGCCTGCCACCGCACACGACTCCAATCGAACTTCTGTTCGAGAGCGGACCGAATCACAGAGCGGGCTCGCTCCGCGCCTACGCGAGGCTACACGACCTCGACGTGATCGAGGTTCCTTCGGACGGTTACTGCGGATTCCACAGCGTAGCCCAGCTCCTGTACAATGACACGGCCAAAGGGGAAACCCGCGCGTCCCTGGTGACGAGGACGGCCGAGTTTGTGTTTCTCAACGCGGAAAGGGCAGACGTCAAAGAGACGTACCTGACAGTCAACGGACCCAAAAACGTCTCTGAGCTGAAGCGACTCTTGTCTGAGGAGAAGAGGTGGCTCAGTGTACAGGAGGTAAAATACATGCTAGAAGCTCACGGCAAACGCTTGGGACTCCTCACGGAGACGTCGTACCCGATCTACGATAGGGCTTGCGCTCACATCGTGTGGACCCGAAACCATTACGAGCCCTTGAAACCCATAGTGTTACGATGCTGAGCTGTGCTGTTTTCTGTCAGATCTATTTTTTTCTTTTCCTTGTTGTTTCGATGAGGTGATGGAAATAAAAATCAAAGACATACCAAATTCTGTGGTGCACGACTGAATTCTTTATTTTGTGAAAAAGGAATACACTGGAAATACTGTACATGAACACAAGTACATGAACACAACCGCAATGCAGTCAGAGGGTGACTTTCTTTGCTTCATGCGAGATGAAGTAAACTGCAAAAATGGTACATGGCGACTGCTCTCGGTAGAAGCGACACGGGTCACTACACAGTCAGAAGGAACATTCGGTACACTGCCCCCTTGCCGAGTGAGAGACGGTGCGTGCCCTACAAATTGAAGCAAATTGAAGTGGATGAAACCTAATAGTACATGCTGCTTTGAGTGTCCTCTTCCCGCTGAGGGAGCCCTAGAGAGCTTTCCCCCGCCCCGTCACCGTGCGTGTGCTCAGACCCTCTCGAGGTCCACCCGTCTCCAGCCACTCCTTCCCCGTCGAGTTCTTCGTTCTGATTGGCAAAGGCGGCGGCGAGCGCTCTGGTGACCAGGTCGCACCTCTCCAGCGGGTTGATCTGAGCGAGGGTCACGGGCCCGGCGACAGCGGGCTCGACCACAATCACCCGATTCCACTTGATGACTTGATTTTGTATCCGTACAACAAACGGGCCGTAGGGTTGAACCTTGAAGCCTTGTTCCGTGGGCAGAGAAAGCATTTCGTATCGTCCGTCTCCACCCAGTACGTCCTCCAGCGGGCTTCGCGGTCCCGTGGCTCTTTCGGAAAAGCCGCACAGCCCGTACACTTGGTGGATGAGCTCCTCGTCCTCGGGCAAAGTCCACTCTCTGAAGTAGTTTCTCATATCCCCGGCCTGGAGCCACGACACGCAGCTGCGCTCCTTACTGCGGCCGCCCTTTGAGCACATCGGAGAGCCGTAGGCGGAGTGCGGGCACGCTCCGAAAACGGCGATGTACGCCCGCTTCAGCTTGTCAGCTGCCGCATCGGGCACGTATTGTCGCAGGTTTAGCTGGGAGAGGGTTTCCCACACGGCGGCCAGACCTTCCAAGGCGCCCCATGCGGGCCCGTTCCCGTCCCAGACGTACAGCGTGTCGACAAGGCACGCCAGTAGGTCGACCCTAAATCCCGTCTTGACCCTCCAAATGCGAGCCGGCTGTATGCGCTTCATGGTGAAGCCGAGAACCCTCAGGGAAAGGATCTGAACTCTGAGGAGGCACTGTAGCACGTGGTAGGCCAGCAGTACCTTGTCGTCGTAGGCCCACGACACGAGCGACCCCTTAGAGCACCCGAGGTTCACAGATCCGGGGCTCTCGCCCACAAACACCCCGAGCGCCATTTCCTCCGTGTCTTTGGTCACGCAGTGTAGGGCGAAGGTGCGTGCAGCAAAGGAGTGGACTTGCAGGCGCGTGTGCATGTCCAGCAGATTCACCAGAGACTCGTAGGCCATGTGAATCCTGTGTATGATCAAGCCCTGGACGTCCTGGACGGTGCACACGGCGCCCAGGTAGTTGGTCTTTTTCCCGAGCACCCGAAGGAGATGTGGCGTGTCCTCCTTGCATAAGCTCGGCAAACTGTCCACGAGAATCTCCGTGAGCCTGAAACCCCGGTCCGGCGGAGCGGAGAGGTCCACGGTGAAGTACCACTGCTCCGAGAGCTCGCAGTTGAGCACGGTGCGCTCCACCGCCGGCACGTAGGCAAACCCCGTGGGCCATGAGAGCTTCATGCACCGGGCGTGCCCCCGTTTCGTCATATCCCCATCCCTGTGCGAGTACTCTCTGCCCATCCTCCACAGAAACCTTTGGCAAGTGATCGATCCACGTACCAGGTCCAACACAGCTGGCCCCCGGCGCATTTGCTTGTCCTTTGCGCCCGGGCCCCACGCGTCCCATCGCTCCGGCTTGTTGAGTCCGTGGCACAGCCTGCTGACGCAGTCCTTCTCTGGGTGACGTTTCACGGTGAGGTTGCTGATCAAATCGGTTATGTCCCTTGAAACCAGGTAAGTGACGGGGTGAAAGCGGGCGCAGTCTGACAGTTGTCTCTCCCGCCGCGAGAGCCCTCTGGACCTCCATCTCATGCAATTAGCCTTCTGCACCCGCTCACGTTTGGCCGAGCTGAGACTGTTCACCTCGCCACGACTGTCCTCCATTCGGATGGGGCCGTGACGCGACTGCATATCTACGCTTCCCGAGGGGTTGAGTCCTCCCGAAGCGACGAGCGCCTCTTCTCCGTCGCACCGGGTCGTCTCCGGCAAGGGGTCCTCCGATTTTAGGCGAAGAAGGGTTAGAGTCGTGTCCGCACTCGTGCTCTGCTCGGGGTAAATGGACTCTTGTAAGACTCTGTACACCATGTCGGTGCTCTGGAAATTGTCGATGTCAGTTCTGGCGAAGAAATTCGTAGTGTTGTCTGTCACAATGCAGTCCAGGGAGCCTGCCGTGTGGAGGGAGCCTGCCGTGTGGAGGGAGCTCGCCTCGTCCTCGCCGCAAAGTCCCAAGTCCTGCAGCTCGGCGAGGGCGTCCCGCTTTTCGACCATGGCACTGGGCGAACTGTGGCAGCCTCTGGGTGCGCGGCGGTCCAATCTCTCCCATTCCGCAGAGAAGAGGCCCTCGTTCACGGGGTTCACGTCCGCGTCTAGGTAGGTCACGGTCCGCGGCTTGCTCGAAGGTTTGCTCGACGACCCGCGAGAGAGAGCCAGTTCCCTTGTCAGATCGCTGCTCATCTTCAGAATGTGCTCCAGGCCGCAGCATTCTTCCAGCGTCCGCTGGCTCGAGGACTGGGATGCCTCTGGAAAAAGCGGCAGACAGGGATCCATCGTCATGCTTTTTGTGACGTGCGGATTGCTCAGCGTGTTACTCTTGCGCTTCCTCCTGCCGGTCTTGGTTCGGGCTGGACTGGTGGCACGGGCGCGTCCCGAAGCCTGGCAAGATAGAATTTCCGCGAGGGTCTTACAGCGCTCCGGTGTCGTCCTCGCTGGCCCCAGCGACGACAACTCGTCCTCCTTCAGGACCTCTATCATGCAGGCGAGCCCGGGCGCCGCTGCAGCCCCGTCGCACCGCGTCAACCAGTCGAACCGCTCTCTCAAAGAGCTGCGATCCCTGGACCCGGGCCCCAGCCACGCGGCTCGCGGCCAGCGCCCCGTCTCTTCGGACCGCGGCGGTCTCCCGAGGCAATCCAGCACCGTGGACCAGAGGTGAGCGTCCGCCATGCCCGTCCTGCAAAACTCAGAGATGGCGGCCTCCGTTGTCGAGCCATCGTCCGGGAGCGCTCCGGCGCGCAGCACGCTCAGCGCCAAGTTGGAGCACGCGGCACGAAAACTGTCTTCGTCGTCGGTCAGCGCAGAGGCCCTGTAAAGCCCGGGCATGGAAACCAATGGGAGCAGCGACATCGTCTCCCCTGTGTGTCGGTGGATGACGAAGGCGCATGAGAGCTTGGAGGTGCGGCTATGAGAGTCGTCATCCTTTGCGTTCTGGTACAGAACTCTGCAAGGATGGCGATCGGTGGAGCGGAGGTCTCTCAGGGAGTCCAACACGCAGACCAGCGCTCTGCGGACCACGACATCGCAGACCTGCTTTCCTCGGGTCTCCCTCAGCCAGCTGTGGAGCGGCAGCCACCCGGCCCCCGACGTGGTCACCACGTGCATGACAGTCGACGCCGCTCCTCCCGCTTGCTCCAGCGCGATGCAATCGAGCTGCGGGTAGTGCTGCCCGACCCCCGGCGAAAAGACCTGTCCTTCGTCTTTCAGCCTGACCCTCCGCCTCGCTCTGCACTGGTTCTCGTAAGCCCTCGCGGCCTCGTGCAAGGTTTGCTCCAGGTGTTTGTTGGAAACCAACACACTCAGGACGACGGAGACGTCCCCGTGGAGCGAGGTGCGCACCTCGCGCACCCTCACCAGCGGCTTACTCTGCGTCCTTTGGCTCGTCATTTCAGGTCTGGGCGTGGCCCTCAGCTCGTGAAACAGGCAATGGTTCCTCACGAAGCCGTAGAGGGGTTCGGGCATCCTCAGCTCGAAGCGGTCGGTCGACGGGGTCCACGACCAGCTCTCCAGCTCCGAGCCCAGGTTGAAGTAGTAGGGAATCGAAACGCCTAGCCTGGTGCTCTGCTTGTCCTGATATCTCCACCAGAGCTTGAGGATGCTGGCATGAAGGTGAAGCTCCTCTTCTGGGTCGTGAGGCGAGCGCCGGGATGCGTCGGGACCTAGCGCTAGAAGTAGGTTCCTGGCCACGTCCCTCAACTCGCCGGGGGATCTGTGAAACGTGTAGCGCCTCCTTTTCGTCAGGCTGACAAAGAGCATTACGAAGTACGGAGTGTGGAGGGTGGCCAAGTGTTCCAACCGCCGCAGGTTCAGCCACACTTCTTGCGGTGCTCGGTTATCGCCGCGATCTTCCACCTCCAGCACGGGGCGACACAACGTTGGTTCGAAACGTATTTTCACCCCTCTGCACAGCTGACAATCTTTGCACTGGCCTGAGACGAAAAACGAACTTAGTCCGATCGAGCCCCTTAGGTCTTGCGGGTGGTAGAAGTAATCTCTGCGCTCTGCTGCGAGGCGGTCCCGCTCCCCCGGTGGAATCTCCCACGTAGCCCGATTGCAGAGGTAACAGATGGCCTCTTCGACGCATTCGAAGCAGTCTCGGTCGACGTGGAGTTCCAGAGCACCTGCGTGCAGTGCTGCGGCTGCCACCAGCCACTTGGAGACGCCGTCCTTTGGATCCATGGGCTCAGCTGCGCAACTGACAAAAAAAACATAACACAGAGGAATGGTTGGGCAGGGGTGAGAGGCAGAGGAAAGGACTCAGATGACGATGATGATTATGATTTGTCACAGATGCGGTTAGTTTTTTTTTTTTCACTGCGTTTTTATAACTTTGCCTCGTACTTTTCACTCGATCGCTTCGCGCTTCGAAGAAAAGTCGGAAAAGTCTGTTAATATCCCTCACGTGATGCCCGCCATGTAAGCATCAGGAGCGCCCCCTGTCATCTTGACTCGGCGTCACAGTTTGTAAATGTTCAGCGAGTTGTCGCCGTCCAACACTGTGTGCGTTACCATCAGTCTGTACTCTCTGTCTTTCGCGTGGTAGTACAGGGTGTGTTGCACGGCTATGGCGAGGCAGCAAGCCCCGTCCGTCTTCCCGAGAGCCCAGGTCCTGAACTGGTCCCGAAAGCCTTGCGGCTCACACACACGGCGAGACCTGGAGCCGCTGCTGAAAGGCGTGGGCTTCAGGGTGCCCAGGGATGCCGGCAGCTCGTACCAGAAAGCGGGAGATCCTGCCCGCGGGGAACCCATCCTGCTCGAGGCCTCGGGGAGCTCACCGATGGCCGCCACGGCGAGCCCCACATCTCCCTCGAAGTACGTGTGCGCGAAGCAGGAGGCTTCACCCTCGGGCGGCTCGGGCAGAGTCCCCGGAAAACCATCCACGTCTACGATGATGTAGCGCACGCCGAGACTCTCGTTTTTGTAGTCTACGCTGCGGACGGCCGCGGGCAGCACGGAGACGTACCCGAAGAGCCAGGCCAGCACATCGGACTCGATCTTCACAGGGTCAGGCACGTGGTTGGACCAGACCACCGCCTGCATTCCCCTGATCTTCGGAACCGCCTTCATGCAAGCGCTCATCACGTCAAATGAGTTCCAGCGGAGGTCTATCACGCAGGCTTGCTCCGTTCTCATGCCGATCAGGTGGTGCTTGCAGGCGACGGCTTTCTCGCATGACTCCGGAGACATCAGGTCGAGCGCCAGGGCTTCTCCGAAAAGCCTGTTTCCGTATTCGGGCGCGGGTGCCGTGATGGCGCGCCCTATCACGTACAGGGCGCTGAAGTTGTCGCGGCCCGGGAAGAGCTCCAGGGTTATCTCCTTGGGCAGCGTGCTCTCAAAGCAATGCTGCTCTTCCTCCACCGAGGCCGGTCCCCGTCTCTGGACACAAAAATTAAACTGGTCCACCACACAGAGGGGTCTCTCTGCGGTGCATCCGAAGTGGGATGGGCGTGATTTGTACACGTACAGTCCCGGAGGCAGGGTCCTGGAACGGTCTACCTGGTAGACCAACACAGAGTCGCAGCATTTGGGGTATCTCGCGCTCCGGTTGCACATCAGCCACCTGTACGCCGCTGCCACCGGCTCCATTTCGTACGCCCACAGGACTTGGGACTGGGCTCTGGCGATTTCGCGGGAAGAGCCCTGCTCGCCCAGTTTGGTGGCGCACCGTCTGCGGCGTTCGGGGTTCGGAACATCTGCGCCGCCCCCTCCTCTGTAGCGCTGTTCCGCGGACGCGCTGAGCCGTTGCGCGCAAGTGCAGGGCCCTTCTTTCGTGCCGTGTCGCAGCAACGCGTCCACCGCGTGCCTAAAGTTGAACCTGTGGTAGGAGCAGTTGGCCGTGCCCTCTCCGAGAGACCTCAGGCTCACGCCTTCAGTTCCGGGGGCGTACAGCACGCCGCCGATCACCGGCACGGGGTCTAGCGCTAAGGCCCTGTACAGGGAGCAGCACAGCTCCCGCTTCGCTTCCATCGTGGACCGAGCTTCCTCGGACGGCGGAGGGGGCCACGGGCGTTACGTCGACGATGTCGCGAGGAGGGGGGGAAGCTCCTCGAGAGGGCCCTCACGACGCCTTTGCAGGGAGGGTACCCGTCGAACTGTTGATGGAGTGTAAAAGAAAGCGTCAGAAGGCCTCGGTGGAGGCCGCTCTCAAGTCTACGAATCTATACAGGAGAGTTTCCAAGATCAGCTACGTCGGCGGAGCGTCCAAGGTCGGCAGAGCGAGGGTCGACAAGCGGTCGGGGTGCACAAAGTGCCTGTCGTGTCTGGTGACCTTGGTCAAAGGCAGCAAGCAAAGGAGCAGAGCCGGCGTCAAGCTCCGATGTCCTTGCGAAGCCAGGGTGTGCGAGACCTGCTTCGTGAACGACCCGCACTGGTACCTGACGGAGCCTCACTTCAGCAGCTGCCCGTCCCTCCGCGGGTTCATCTGTTCCGCGTGCGCCTGTTTTGCAGGACTCGTCGAGAAACCATGTTGCCTCTGGATGTGCCCGGGCTGTTCGGACGGGGTCCGAGAGAAGGGCGTCGCCTGCTCGCTGTGCTCAAAACCTGTGCCTCGCGGGAAGCCATCCGCGCATCGCTCCCTCTGGTGCGAAGCGGCGGATCCGGGTCGACGGGCTGCGGAGCCTTCCTCGGACGCCCCGTGTTTGGACGAGGGCAAAGTCTCAGACGGCAGGGAGCTGATCAAGGCTCGCGTCTTGGAGCGTGCGGCAGAGAGAAGACACCTGTCGTCTGCCGACCTCGCCGTCCTCTTCCCGGAGTGCGAGCCTCGGCCGGGTAGATGCTCGTGCGAGGCAAACGGCGACTCCAATCCCATGTGCCCGCGCTGCACCCCCGTGCTGGCCGTGTTGGAGCTGCTGGCCAGGAACCCGAAACCGCTCATGGCATCTTTCGCGGAGCGTGCGGTGCCGGGACGAGCCCTGGCCCGTAACACGTACGACAGGGCCCTGCTCACGGAGATGCTGAATGACAGAGGGCTCCCTTGGTGCGCTAATCGCAACTCCTGCAAAGGAATGCTGGTAAACGTGCGGACGGGCCCCTTGACGACTCTGATGTCCCCCGAGGCTTACAAGCAATATGTTCTGGAACGAGATAAGGCGCAGCGCTCGGGCGACGGCGAGCCGAACATCGTGCCGCAGCCTTCCTGCTGCGTCCTGTGCCTGCTGTTTAATCAGTCCGCCGCGGTCACGCAGATGTGCGGTTCGCAGGGCCTCCGGCTCGAAACCCACCCCACGGACCCCGTGTACTACTTCAACGTGAAGTTCGCACCAGACGTGGGCCTGCCTGAGGTATCGGTGAGAGACTACCAAGGGTTCCTCGTCAACTTTCAAGGTTCCGTGGGAAGCTACAAGCCCGCGTTCTACTACAACTGGAGACACATGCTGGAAATGTTACGCAGAGATGCCTCTGGAGCAGTGACCCTCATTCACCTCGGACAAAGGCAGCTTTAGACTCTTGTCTCTTCGAGGTACGATAAGCTGTGCTCGAAAAGGGCGACTGTTTCGTAAAAGAAAAAAAAAAGAAAGAAAAGCTAACCATTGATCAATTAGGATTTAAAGCATGAACTCACTTACTTGGTCCTGAGCTCTAAGCTCTGCGATCCAGGTTCAGCAGCACGAAGCCTCGTGAGATTCTGCAAAGTGGAAAGTCCTTTCGCATTTGGGAGCTCTCCCAAATGTGGCCCTGATAAAATGAGGGGAGTATGCAAAGGAAAGATTGTCCTCCTCTGTGTTGCTCTTTGCAGTGTGACAACTGGCTTTGCACGGGCCTTTGGTAGAAATCTGCCACGCTGCACTGAGTCTTGGTCTCTGTGGTTGGACCTCACTGTCCTCTTTGCCCCTCCCTCTTTCCCTGCAGCGGGTGTGTGGGAGGCTTACAATCAGCCTCCTCCTCCTTCAGAAGGATGGCTCCACCTTCTAACTTTTCCCCTTTTTCTTCCAGTGTCCTCCTCCTCCCTCACTGTCTGACTCTGCCTCGCTGAAGTCTGACGGGAGTGCGGCGGACCGGAAACAGAAACTAGACCAGAAGATTTGGATCACAGGCCCTTCAAAACTTGTTCCGTGCAAACCAAGAGTGGTCAAAGTAACCTTACGCGAGTTTAACAAAGACTGGAGGGAAGTTGCTCCGTGAAGAGCGCGACAGTGAAGGTTCGAGAGAGAGAGAGAGAAAAAAAAAAAATCAATTCTTCTGCCATGGAAAAGTACTGTAAGACCAGCGTTTGTCTGGGCAAGGGGGGCTTCGGCAAAGTGTTTCTGGGAAAGAGGCGAAGCGACGGGATTTCCGTGGCCCTGAAGATAATCCCGCTCTGGCGTACGAGATGCTGCGAGGTTGATGGGATCAGTAAGCCATTCGAAGCTGTCGCCTTGGAAATGGTCTCCAAAGACCCTCCGTTTCCTGGGATCATCCGCATGCTGGACTTTTACGAGACCCAGTATAATTGGGTGATAGTCACGGAGAAGCCAGAGAACACGCAAGATCTGTACGAATACATCACGATCAGTAAGCGTCTGCACGAGGACACGGCCAGAAATTTTTTAGGTCAGGTCATCCAGGCCTTGCTCCACTGTCACAGCCGCGGTGTTGTGCACATGGACGTAAAAGACGAAAACCTGCTGGTGGACCTGACGACGCTCAAGCTGAAACTCATCGACTTTGGCTCCGCCGAATTTCTTGAACCCGACAAAGTGTACGACATGTTCCACGGGACTGCGGCGTATGGGCCCCCCGAACGGCTCACCCAAGGATGCTACAAAGCTCTTCCATCTGAGGTTTGGTCGTTGGGGATTCTTTTGTACGACATGGTGCACGGGGACATACCATTTCAAAACGACAGGGAGCTCCTACTGGGCAAGCTTAGATTCAAAAAAGACCTCTCTGAGGACTGTGTGGCCCTGATAAAATGGTGTTTGAGCAGGACGCCCGAAGAGAGACCGATGCTGAAAGACATACTGGCCCACCCTTGGATGCTGAAGCGAGGCTCGGAGGCACACGAGGGCGACGCCACGGCTGGAGCCCCGACGCCCACGCGAGGGGATCTCCAGCAATCGGAGCCCGGCTCTGCTCTGGCGGCCCGAGCCCACGATGTCGATGCCATGGCCGGAGCCCCGACGCCCACGCGAGGGGATCTCCAGCAATCGGAGCCCGGCTCGGATCTGGCGGACCGAGCCCACGATGTCGACACGCCGACCCGTCGAGGGTCCGTCTCGTCCGTGGGAAACGAAACGCAGCTTCGTCCGGCGATGGCGACGCTCTGCTCCGAGGGCTTCGAATCAAACTGGAGGAGATTGTCGTCCTTCGACCAACTTCCCAGTCGTCAGGGGAGTATCGCCGCAGAGACAGGACGTACCGCGGCTTGTTGCCACTCAGAGGTCTCGCAGAGCGGAGCACATCGTCCGGGTCAGGGAGAGCTCCCAAAAACGGAGTAGGATGTAGGATGTTGAACAAAATGGCTAACTGCTCATGTTGTATAGATGCCAGTTCCATGATAACTCAGTAGAGTTTGTTCCCTGATGCCTACTGTACAGTTTTTTTTTTGCCTTGTTCGAATAAAAGTCAAACTGGAACCTCAACGTCGCATATTCGCTTTCTTTTTTGCTCATGGGTTTTGTCCCAACATGACTATTTGAAGAGACATTTTTCTAATTATTGGATACATCACACAATAATCTTTTTTTAAAGATTGAAAAATAAAAAATAAATACATTGGTGTGTACATTTTTAATCGTATAATGGTCAGCATATACACGTTAGATAAAGTGATGACCACACACAAAGGTTACATGATTTTGGTCAGCATATACACAGGTTAAATGAAGTGATTACCATATACAAGAAATGGCAGCCAGAGCTGTCTGCTGCGACGTTACTTTTATGACCCAGTCCTCCCGCTCGCCAGCAGAAGTCGATGGTATTTACTTACCAAATACCAAAAGAAACACAATTAGTTGTAGCGTTAGATACAAGGGGGCTTACAAAGAGGCTCTGACCCAGGTTTAGGGACACTGACCTGAGTTCTGAGACTCAGACCATCGGAGGAAGCTTTGGACCCTAATCTCTCACAAAAAGAGTCTCAGTAAAAATCTGCTAAAAATGTATACTAAAAAAAAAATAGTTCCGCACGCTGTCTTGGAGGTCCGTACGACCCCAACACTAACTAAAACAAAACAGTAGCTCCGCGCACTGTCTCGCGGGGTCCATGAGACCCAACGCCGACTGGAACGAAACAGTGGGTCCGCGCGCTGTCTCGCGGGGTTCGTGAGACCCCGTACAGAATTGGAACGAAACACAGGCTCCGAGCGCTGTCTCGCACGGTCCGTTAGACCCCGAACAGAATTGGAACGAAACACAGGCTCCGCGCACTGTGGCTCAGAGCGCTGTCTCGCACGGTCCGTTTGACCCCGAACAGAATTGGAACGAAACACAGGCTCCGTGCGCTGTCTCGCGGGGTCCGTGAGACCCCGTACAGAATTGGAGCGAAACACAGGCTCCGAGCGCTGTCTCGCACGGTCCGTGAGACCCCGAACAGAATTGGAACGAAACACAGGCTCCGAGCACTGTGGCTCCGAGCGCTGTCTCGCACGGTCCGTGAGACCCCGTACAGAATTGGAACCAAACTGTGGCTCCGAGCGCTGTCTCGTGGGGTCCGTGAGACCCCGTACAAAATTGGAACCATACAGTGGCACCTCGCGCTGTCTCGCACGGTCCGTGAGACCCCGTACAGAATTGGAACCAAACTGTGGCTCCGAGCGCTGTCTCGCGGGGTCCGTGAGACCCCGTACAGAATTGGAACGAAACACAGGCTCCGAGCACTGTGGCTCCGAGCGCTGTCTCGCACGGTCCGTGAGACCCCGTACAGAATTGGAACCAAACTGTGGCTCCGAGCGCTGTCTCGCGGGGTCCGTGAGACCCCGTACAAAATTGGAACCATACAGTGGCACCTCGCGCTGTCTCGCACGGTCCGTGAGACCCCGAACAGAATTGGAACCATACAGTGGCACCTCGCGCTGTCTAGCGGGGTCCGTGAGACCCCGTACAGAATTGGAACGAAACACAGGCTCCGCGCGCTGTCTAGCGGGGTCCGTGAGACCCCGAACAGAGTTGGAACGAAACACAGGCTCCGCGCGCTGTCTCGCGGGGTCCGTTAGACCCCGTACAGAATTGTAACTATACAGTGGCACCTCGCGCTGTCTCGCGGGGTCCGTGAGACCCCGAACAGAGTTGGAACGAAACACAGGCTCCGCGCGCTGTTTCGCGGGGTCCGTGAGACCCCGAACAGAGTTGGAACGAAACACAGGCTCCGCGCGCTGTCTCGCGGGGTCCGTGAGACCCCGTACAGAATTGGAACCATACAGTGGCACCTCGCGCTGTCTCGCGGGGTCCGTGAGACCCCGTACAGAATTGTAACCATACAGTGGCACCTCGCGCTGTCTCGCGGGGTCCGTGAGACCCCGAACAGAGTTGGAACGAAACACAGGCTCCGCGCGCTGTTTCGCGGGGTCCGTGAGACCCCGAACAGAGTTGGAACGAAACACAGGCTCCGCGCGCTGTCTCGCGGGGTCCGTGAGACCCCGTACAGAATTGGAACCATACAGTGGCTCCGCGCGCTGTCTCGCGGGGTCCGTGAGACCCCGTACAGAATTGGAACCATACAGTGGCACCTCGCGCTGTCTCGCATGGTCCGTGAGACCCCGAGCAGAGTTGGAACGAAACACAGGCTCCGCGTGCTGTCTCGCGGGGTCCGTGAGACCCCGTACAGTATTGGAACCATACAGTGGCACCTCGCGCTGTCTCGCACGGTCCGTGAGACCCCGAACAGAATTGGAACCATGCAGTGGCACCTCGCGCTGTCTCGCGGGGTCGGTGAGACCCCGTACAGAATTGGAACCATACAGTGGCACCTCGCACTGTCCGTGAGACCCCGAACAGAATTGGAACGAAACACAGGCTCCACGCGCTGTCTCGCGGGGTCCGTGAGACCCCGTACAGAATTGGACCGAAACACAGGCTCCGCGCGCTGTCTCGCGGGGTCCGTGAGACCCCGTACAGAATTGGAACCATACAGTGGCACCTCGCGCTGTCTCGCACGATCCGTGAGACCCCGAACAGAATTAGAACCATGCAGTGGCACCTCGCGCTGTCTCGCGGGGTCCGTGAGACCCCGTACAGAATTGGAACCATACAGTGGCACCTCGCGCTGTCTCGCACGGTCCGTGAGACCCCGAACAGAATGAGAACCATACAGTGGCACCTCGCGCTGTCTCGCGGGGTCCGTGAGACCCCGTATAGAATTGGAACGAAACACAGGCTCCGCGCGCTGTCTAGCGGGGTCCGTGAGACCCCGAACAGAGTTGGAACGAAACACAGACTCCGCGCGCTGTCTCGCACGGTCCCAGCGACCCCGTCTCGATTTGGAACCAAACAGTGGCACCTCGCGCTGTCTCGCATGGTCTGTGAGACCCCGTACAGAATTAGAACCATACAGTGGCACCTCGCGCTGTCTCGCGGGGTCCGTGAGACCCCGTACAGAATTGGAACCATACAGTGGCACCTCGCGCTGTCTCGCATGATCCGTGAGACCCCGAACAGAATTAGAACCATATAGTGGCACCTCGCGCTGTCTCGCGGGGTCCGTGAGACCCCGTACAGTATTGGAACGAAGCACAGGCTCCGAGCGCTGTCTCGCGGGGTCCGTGAGACCCCGTACAGAGTTGGAACGAAACACAGACTCCGCGCGCTGTCTCGCACGGTCCCAGCGACCCCGTCTCGATTTGGAACCAAACAGTGGCACCTCGCGCTGTCTCGCGGGGTCCGTGAGACCCCGTACAGAGTTGGAACGAAACACAGACTCCGCGCGCTGTCTCGCACGGTCCCAGCGACCCCGTCTCGATTTGGAACCAAACAGTGGCACCTCGCGCTGTCTCGCATGGTCTGTGAGACCCCGAACAGAATTAGAACCATACAGTGGCACCTCGCGCTGTCTCGCGGGGTCCGTGAGACCCCGTACAGAATTGGAACCATACAGTGGCACCTCGCGCTGTCTCGCATGATCCGTGAGACCCCGAACAGAATTAGAACCATACAGTGGCACCTCGCGCTGTCTCGCGGGGTCCGTGAGACCCCGTACAGTATTGGAACGAAGCACAGGCTCCGAGCGCTGTCTCGCGGGGTCCGTGAGACCCCGTACAGAGTTGGAACGAAACACAGAGTCCGCGCGCTGTCTCGCACGGTCCCAGCGACCCCGTCTCGATTTGGAACCAAACAGTGGCACCTCGCGCTGTCTCGCGGGGTCCGTGAGACCCCGTACAGAGTTGGAACGAAACACAGACTCCGCGCGCTGTCTCGCACGGTCCCAGCGACCCCGTCTCGATTTGGAACCAAACAGTGGCACCTCGCGCTGTCTCGCGGGGTCCGTGAGACCCCGTACAGAATTGGAACGAAACACAGGCTCCGAGCGCTGTCTCGCGGGGTCCCAGCGACCCCGTACAGAGTTGGAACTAAACAGTGGCACCTCGCGCTGTCTCGCACGGTCCGTGAGACCCCGAACAGAATTGGAACGAAACACAGGCTCCTGCGCAGTCTCGCGGGGTCCGTGAGACCCCGTACAGAGTTGGAACGAAACACAGGCTCCGCGCGCTGTCTCGCACGGTCCGTGAGACCCCGTACAGAGTTGGAACGAAACACAGGCTCCTGCGCAGTCTCGCGGGGTCCGTGAGACCCCGTACAGAGTTGGAACGAAACACAGGCTCCGCGCGCAGTCTTGCGGGATCCGTGAGACCCCGTACAGAGTTGGAACGAAACACAGGCTCCGAGCGCTGTCTCCCGGGGTCCGTGAGACCCCGTACAGAGTTGGAACAAAACAGTTTCTCTTTGAAAGCTCAAACACGAACCTGTTTCTGTAGATCCGTGACCTGTGGGTTACAGTGGGCCACACGCTGGTTTGCCTTCTCTCTTTCCTGGGGATCAGCAGCATCACTGTCGCAAGAGAAAGCCCTTAAAATGACTGTGCGGATTAATTGAATATCAAATATCAAATATCAAAAACATTAATTCGTTTCAAAGAAGTTGGATTTGCCGAACATGCCACGTTGACCAACCTCAGAGTTCGTCATTGTTTTGGTGCTCGCTTCAAAGTTCAGCATGTCGAACGGTTCGAGCCACTTGATGTTAACTGGCTGTCTGGAATTGGACAGAACCAGACTGCAGGAGAGCAAAACCAACCAGTGTATCTTCTCTGGAGACCATTAAATTAGCGAGCTAGCAAATAGCAATTTCAACTTGAATTTTAGGCAAACAAAAAAGAACAGCAATACAACTACTAGCATGCCGTTCCAGTTTGGCTTCTGACTATAAGAAATACTTACTTATCTGTACTTTTCTTTACTCTGACTTCTGGTCGGAACTAGCTAGCTACTACTGCCGGAAGAAGAAAACTACGGAAGCCGAAATTGCTTCCGTTTTTTTTTTTTAAAAAAAAAAAGCAGAAAACCTCTTAGGTTTGTTCATTTGTTTTAACTTTAAAATATCCTGCTAACATTTCTCTTGACCTCTCTTGAGCACATTTAAAAAAAAAAAAAGAAACGTAAACACAAACGATACACTAAAACTTGCTAAAAAAAAAAAAAAACTTGGGGACAATCGGACCCCATGAGGCAGCGGGTGGAAGGGAACCTGCGAAGCGAGACCCCCGGTGGGGGGCATGAGTGGAAAGTGAATGCTAAAAGAAAAAAAAAAAACTTGGGGACAATCGGACCCCATGAGGCAGCGGGTGGAAGGGAACCTGCGAAGCGAGACCCCCGGTGGGGGGGCATGAGTGAAAAGTGAATGCTAAAAAACACAAAACAAACAAAGCTCCAATCCCCTCGGTGGCAGAACACAAAAAAAACTTGGGGTCAATCGGACCCCTTGAGCCAGCGGGAGGATGGTGGGTGCTAAATAAGTGGCATCCCCAGGTAGCCGAGGGCAATAAAAAAAGAATGGGGTATTAGTAACCCCTGGAGGCAGGGCATACAAATGAACAGTGGAAAACAAGACCCCTAGTGGTCAGGAGGCATAACAAAAATGAAGAAATGGCGGCATCTGGTGGACAGGGGCATAGAAAAGAAAGGGGAGTTTTGGCGACCTCTACTGGTCGGGGATATAGTGGGTGCCTGAAACGTGCAAAAAAAAAATTCAGGAACTCGACCCTCTTCGATTGCGGGCGGGTGTACGGGGGTGTACCTGTCTGCTGTCCAGACCAAAGGGGGTATGCGTTTTTAAAACGACCCCCCCCCACCTCCTTTTAATCCATGCTTTTCTTCCCCCTAAGACAGCACAAGGGTTATATATGGAAACAGCGGACAGAGAAGCCCATCAGCTGCGGGTGGTTGGAGATGAGAGTGTAGGAACAGCCAATGTCCACAAGGTGGAGCCGCGACACAAGACAACAAACTGCTACAGGTGCAACAGGAACAACCACACAGCAAATGAGGACTTTTTTTAAGGAGAAGAACGCCCTGTGGCCTGCGCTTCTCGGACATTAAGCCCAGCTGAGAAGAAATATTCTCAGATAGAAAAAGAAGCATTGGGACAGGTTTATGGTGTGAAGAAATTTTACCAGTATTTGTGGGGCCGCCACTTTACACTGGTGGCTGATCATCGTCCCCTTGTGACGCTGTTCTGTGAACATAAAGGTCTACCAACTTTGGCAGCTCCATGCATCTAATGGTGGGCAATCATTCTCTCTGCTTATGACTACCACATTGTTTATCGCAAGTCAAAATAGCAATGCAATGCAGATGTTCTTTCCCTTACCGGAAACTAGTGATCATGGAACAGCAGGAACCTCAGCGCTAATTCACTCACTGTTGGAAGAGCATCTCCAAGAGGCGCCACTTAGTGTGCAACAGGTGGCACAAGCAACACGTACAGACAGTGAATTGTCACGAGTCTACAAGTACGTAATGAAAGGTTGGCATGGAAAACAGAAAAAAAACCTAAAGCCATTCAGTATGAGGAAAAATGAATGTTCAACAGAACAAGGTTGTGTGATTTGGGATACAAGGGTTGTCATACCTACCAAGCTGCGGGGGAGAGTCCTAAAAGAAATCCATTTAGGACATTAAGGCATCGTCAAGACAAAAGCTTCAGCCCGTAAATATGTATGGTGGCCCGGTCTTGATTTAGATGTAGAGCGTATTTGCAGAGAATGTGAGACATGCCAGCTGGACAAACCAACCCCCCCCCCTCCCCCCCAAGTTCCCCTACATCCATGGGAGTTTCCTGGAGAACCATGGAAAAGACTGCACATAGTCTTTGCTGGACCCTTCATGAGTGCCATGTTTATGATAGTGGTCGATGCGCACATAAAGTGGTTGGAAGTATTTTGCATGTCACACATCACCACCCGGGCTACCATCACAAGACTAAGAAGATTGTTTTCTTTTTTTGGACTGCCAGAGCAAATTGTGACTGACAATGCAACTACATTCACATCAGCAGAGTCAGTCACAATTTGCTCTGCTGATGTGAATGTTGTTGCATTGTCAGTCACAATTTGCTCTTGACAATGCAACTACATTCACATCAGAGTTCAAAACTTTTGTAAAAATGAATGGGATTTACAGTACAGTACTTACTGTGTACTTAAGAGGTATTTACATGGTACTTATTGTATAACTACTGGGTACTTACAGGGTGTTTACATGGTACTCTATATGGAATTTACTAGATACTTACAGGGTGTTTACATGGTACTTTATATGGGACTTACTAGGTACTTTTTTGTGTCTACTGGGTACTTACGTGGTACTTGCTGTGTATTTATGTGGTACTATTTGGTTCATACTTATGTGGTACATACTGGATATTTGTAATATACTTACTGGGTATTTACATGTTGTGCAAAGGTGTCTTTTGAGGCACTTACGACATGTAAGAACAAGGTAAGTACAAATAAAGTACCTTGAATTTAAGTCTGCACTCGTATGTTTCATGGTATTTACCATGCAGAAACTACCCCTTAAGTACAATGAAACTGGACTGTAAAAGAAAGTCAGTTCTATTTCCACTCTATTACTTGGTACTTTCAGTAGTAAATGCTGGGTATGTTCACGTATTACCTTCCTGTACAGTGTACATTCACACTTGGTCTTCTGACCTTAGCAAATGAGACAATGCTAACAAACACATATTCTGGCCTGATTACTTCTTGTAACATGTGGCAAATTAAAAGAGAAACAAGACAGCAGTGAAAACAACAATCTTTAATATTGTAGTGGCGGTCATGTGCATTTTGGGTCTGTTAGCAGCAGGGGATTGTGGGATGCGGTCTCCTGATCAAAATAGGGCTCAACATGAGCGTTTCTTTTTGCCCACGTTTCTTTTCAAATGGCAGTTTTGTTGTTCCATCTTAGTTTATTCTTCCTGTTAGGTTTGTTTCTTGTTGTTGCTCCATGAGTGTGGGAGGGGGAGAGGTTGATGAGCCCTGTGCAATGTTCAATGTTGAGTGTGTTGAAAATAAATGGGCTTACTATGTCGGAAAGGAAATTGTGCTCCCAGCTTCTTTTTCCGCCTCCTTCTTTTCTGAGACTGTTCGGAATAGTGCGGTGTATGGGACACAGACAGTTCTCCAGCGCATCCAGTTGATTGACTAATCAACTGGTTGACAGCTTGGCTCCCGTTTTATTCCCACTACAATTGACGCAGTGAAAACAGCAGTCTTTAGCATGATACACTTCTGCAGCATACAAAGTGTCATCACAATGAATTTTGTTTTAGGTTCTCAACTAAACAGTAAAAAGGAGCATTCTAAAGAACATATTATTTCATATTATTTCTTTTCTTTCAGACTTTTGTGTTGTTCCAAGAATGATTCGCTCTCCTTTCCATAGCTCATGAGTTTGTCACCCACCATGAAAACAGGAAATGGCCCCAGATCCTCACCTTCTCCAGCCAAAGTCATTTCTGCAATAGTTGCAGTCAAATCAATTGTATTTTTGTTTATGTTACACTGGCGACATGTGAGGGTTTGTGCTTTTTTTTTTTTTTTTTTTTTGCAACACAGGCAAGACAAAGGAGATGATAGTGGAGAGGGTGAGCAGCTTCAAATATCTGGGGGTCCACCTCAGCCAGGACCTCACCTGGACACTAAACACATCACAGCTGGTGAAGAAAGCTCATCAGTGACTGTACTTTCTGAGGAGGCTGAGGAGGTTCGGGATGTCCCCAAAGATCTTCAGTAACTTCTACAGCTGCATGGTTGAGTCCATTCTGACCAGCTGCATCACAGTGTGGTACGGCAGCTCTACCGCCATGGACCGCAAACGTCTGCAGAGAGTAGTGAAGACTGCGTCCAAGATCACCAAGACTCCTCTGCCCTCGCTGCAGAGCATATACAAACGCAGGGTCTGCAGGAGAGCTGCCTCCATTGTCAAGGACCCCACCCACCCGCAACGAGGACTGTTCACTCTCCTCCCCTCAGGACGGAGGTACAGGAGTGTGAAGTGCAGGACCACCAGACTCAAAAACTCTTTTTTCCCCTCAGCCATCAGACTCCTTAACAGCTGACAGGAGTCTGAAACAAACAAACTGCACCTTTGCACATCCTCACTGTCCGCTACTGTTATTGTCACTTTTGCACTTTAGAATTGCCACCCGACATCTTGTGTTTTTGTGTGTATGTTGTGTGTGAATTGTTTCAGTTTCCTTTCCTTTTGGCATTCAGAGCAGACAGCAAAGAAAGAATTTCATTGTACAGGGAAACCCGTTTCTTTACTGTGCATATGTTAATAAACCCTTTGAATTAGAATTTTTGTCCGTCAAAATTCCTTCAGCAGAATTTGGTAACGGTGCAGGACTTCTTCAAGGTTTGTAACTACAAGAAAAATCACAATACAACTCAAATGAGCATAAAAAGCACAATGACTTTTATGAAGTACAAAACATATTTTAGTTATTTAATCATTCCTGTATTGAGTTTGATAAATCTCTGTGAATTCTTTTTTGCTTTGACTGCAATGCTTGAAATGGATGAATTATCCTCATTTATAAACATGACAGATTATTCACATTCACTTTTTTGATGAAGTACAAAGTTTATTTTAGTTACATTAAACAAAAACAACAACAAAAAAGAAAATAAAGGAAAAAAATCAAAATTGCCATACAACATCTAATTTGCTTAGACAAAGAATTACAAAATTAATGTTTCAATTGGCAATTGCTGTGTCTATGTCTTCTTTCTAAATATTATTTGCTCCTACAATTTGCAGCATAAAACACATAGCAGTGTAAAAAGAAAAGGAAAATGAGAAATAAAGAAGCAATTTCAACTCAGTTACTCACAAAAATATGTTTTCAACTTACAGTGACATTCACTGTTGGGTGGTATGGTTGTCTCTATCATATTTGAAAAGATAAAATAAAAAAGGAGAAAGAAAAGGAACGAGGAAAAGGCAATTAAACTGTTCATTCATGTTCATTCATCCATTTAGTGGACATATTACTATTATATAACTATTACTTATTTTGTGGCTTCACCTGGGATGAATATAATATAGCTTGTTTCATATGAACTTATCTGATTTTAAACTTACATGAACTCTGATGGCTAATTTGCATTCTTCAGAGTTTGTGAGAAAGCTTAGTTATTTTCCATCATGTTTTTATTTACACTCTCTCCCACTAACTTTGAGTCTCTCACAACCCCAAGCTTTCATTAACGGTGCGACAGAAATAGCGAGCAATGTTGAAACTATCCAGCTGTACAGTTTTGAGCCAGATACCAGCTCGGACGAAGAAAACAAAGACCTGTATGAAACTATTTGTCTGTAAGTGATGCATAAGAATGGAGTGGAGCAGGGAGCTTGTGGCCCACCGGCTGTAGTTTTTTTGTTACAAGCTCTTTCAGACAGGATTTTTTTTTATCTGTCACTGATCCACCACTTTATTGAATAAGGAATACTCAAAAACGCGGTTTTAATCTCAATATTCTTAATAAATTCTTCAAGGGGACCATGAAAACAATTTTTTTTTGGAGTGGGGCTTTAACAACTTTTTTTTAATTTTTATTTTTATTTTTTAATCTAATTCTTATTTTATTGACCTGCAATTATTTCAGAATTACTGTTGGGGTCACTAGATATGGAGTGCTATACTGTTCATAATTAAATAAATAAATATGACCATGTGAAAATACACAATCAACCAATTAATCTCTCATAAATATATAAAAAGATCATGAAATGGTGAAAAACTTGCCATTAGCCATTATATGATTAAATATATTTCATTTTGCTTTCAATTTCTGATCATAATTTTTAAAACAGCATTTTAAAATATTCATTTTAATTATGTTGAATATTATTATAACCTTGGATTTCAAAATCAATATTTTCTGAAGTATCTTTTTTTATTTCATGTTGCTGTTTTTCAGAATGACTTCTTTATTTCATGAGAGCTTTTTCAGCAGAATGAGTCTGTCTGTCAATCAGTGAAAGTGGGTGAAAACGCACATTGGCTGATCAATGGAAATCGACTCACATTCCTAGATACCTGCTCTCTGGTGTACCAGTCAGAGAAATAGTTCAGCTATATCTGCACGGCTTTGCTGACATTAAAGGATCAAATAGAGACAAACAATCTACCTGCTGCAGAAGATGCAAACATGGACGACTCAATTTTTACTAGTTTGAGGGTTCATGTGGACCAAACCACAGAGGAGCTCCGGTCGTCCATGTCTCGAAGTCCCCCGTTGAAACACTCCTGACTCTAGCCCGGGGGTCGGCAACCCGCGGCTCAGGAGCTCAGGAGAAAAAATATTACATTTCAACATCTCTGTGCGTCATAGCCTGCGACACACGCAGGCTATGACGTGTGTCATACCAGCAGACGTGTGTCTACCAGCAGGGCGGCTGACCGCCAGGCAGGTGGCTCATGTCAATCAAACCACCGTCAGTTCCGTGCATTGCTTTGTAACAATTCACCCTCCACTCAGTGAGGGGAACGTCACAACGCCGTTCTACGGCTGGGGCATTAAATATCAAGACAATCTGCTCTCTAATATTACCAAGAAAAAAACTCACAACAGTTTGTTTGTGTGTATTGTGTGAGCATGACAAACGTACATTAAACACTTCCCCCATCACTCAAACATCAAAAACCCAATTTCCCCAAACATACAATGTATACAAAAACCTACAGTTCAAACCCAAGTCCCACAGTTTTGCTAGCAAAAAAAAAGATGTTCTGGAGGATAAATGAGAGTTCGACAGTCTCACGCGTTAGGGGGGAGGCCGCTCCGCCTCCCTCGCGGGAACGCATTCCACCCATCAAAGAAGCTGGCACAGATCCTCGTACCGGACGATCCGAGCTATTTGGGAAAATATATTCAGTAGGCAAATAATCCGAGCTGGGAAAGGTAATCCGTATGAGAGATCGCTTGCTCCTCCGCACTCAGCTGTGCATCCCCCCCCCCCCATCTCCTTACAAATAAAAAGTGTGTCGTCCTGTCACCTGGCTGTCACCTATCAGCTGGAACCGTTCAACCAATGAGGTGACGACAAGTACAACACATGATGACAAATTTTCATTGAAATAAAACTTTTAAATAAATAACCAAGTTTTCAATCTTCACGTCATGCGCTGAAACTCATCTGTAGTGGCAACCATCACAGCTTGATGAAGTTGAAAGTGAACATTCTGATCTCCTGCTATAACAAAGTACGATGGTTGTCCAGGGGTGACGTTTTGCATCATTTTGTCATCGGTTTCGATCACGTGAAAACATTCCTGAAAAGCAAAGACCTGAACTACCCGCAACTGGAAGATGCTGAGTGGCTGGAAAAGCTGCACTTTTTAGATAGATAGATAGATATTCTTTATTGATCCCACATTGGGGAAATTCAATTGTCACAGCAGTTCCAAGAGGCAGAGAAAAGTGACAGCAATGTGCAAAGGTGAGGGGTGTTCCCTCATGTGCAGGTATACAAAAATGTGCAAAAATAGAAAAAGAAAGTACAAAGTAAGTAATAAATTATGTACACTATTACAACAACATAACACATGTTATGCCTAATAATAGAATTAAATAAATAAAGTAAAAACACGGAATATACAGATGAGCTATGGATGTGTGAAAAAAACGGTTTGTACATGCATATTTAAACTGTGGCATTGTACAGTCTTACAGCTGTTGGGATAAATGACCTGCGGAACCGTTCCTTCCTGCATGCGGGGTGTAACAGTCTGCCGCTGAAAGAGCTATTCAGCGCCTCCACTGTCTGATGTAGTGGGTGAGAGGTGTTGTCCATGATGGATGTTAACTTGGCCAACATCCTCCTTTCACCCACTTCCTCCACAAAGTCCAGTGGGCAGCCCAGGACAGAACTGGCCCTCCTGACCAGCTTGTTCAGTCTCTTCCTGTCCCGGTCTGTGCTGCCTGCTCCCCAACAGGCCACGGCGTAGTGGATAATAGAGGCTACCACAGAGTCGTAAAATGTCCTTAAGAGAGGCCTGCACACTCCAAAGGACCTCAGTCTCCTCAGAAGGTGGAGGCGACTTTGGCCCTTCTTATACAGCGCATCAGTGTTTAGAGTCCAGTCAAGTTTCTTATTGAGGTGAACACCCAGGTACTTAAAACTGTCCACTACCTCAATGTCCGAGCCCTGGATGCTCACCGGTGTGTATTGTGGTGTTCTTCTCTGGAAGTCAATCACCATCTCCTTTGTTTTACTGGTGTTCAAGCACAGGTGATTACGCTCACACCAGTCCACAAAGTCCTTGATGACTGACCTGTACTCCAGCTCGTTCCCCCCTGACACACAGCCAACAATGGCTGAGTCGTCAGAGAACTTCTGGAGGTGGCAACTGCTGGTGTTGTAGGTAAAGTCCGAGGTATAAAGGGTGAAGAGGAACGGTGAGAGCACCGTCCCCTGAGGAGCACCAGTGCTGGAAACCACCACCTCCGACACACAGTTGTGTAGCCTCACATACTGTGGTCTGTTGGTGAGGTAGTTGGTCGTCCATGCGGTCAGTCGTCCGTCCACTCCAGCCCCTTCCAGCTTCTCTCTCAGCAGAGCTGGCCGTATGGTGTTGAAGGCGCTGGAGAAGTCAAAGAACATGACCCTCACAGTGGTTCCAGCGTCCTCCAGATGAGTCAACACCCGGTGCAGCAGGTAGATGACAGCGTCATCCACCCCGATGTTCGGCCTGTAGGCAAACTGCAGCGGGTCCGTTGCGGTGCTGACCACTGAGCGAAGGTGGCTGAGGATGAGCCTCTCCATGGTCTTCATCAGGTGGGAGGTCAGGGCTACTGGTCTGTAGTGGTTTGGTTCCTTAGCGTGCGCCATCTTAGGAACCGGAACCACACAGGAGGTCTTCCACAGGACTGGGACCGTCTCCAGACTCAGGCTCAGGTTGAAGATGTAAGTGACCACCTCACAGAGCTGGTCAGCACAGTCCCTGAGCAGTCCGGGTCCGATGCCGTCAGGACCTGCAGCTTTCCTGGTCTTAAGTCGCCTCAGTTCTCTCCTCACCTGATCAGAAGTGAGGCAAAGGGGGGTGGAGGTGTGGGGCAGAGATGGTATGGCTGTGGATGGGGGTGGTGTGCAGTGATGAGAGTGATTGGGGGTGGGGGTTGGTTTAGCTGCTGGGCTGGAGATGTGTGAAGTGGAGGGGGTGGAGGGAGGGCTGGAGTCAAACCTGTTGAAGAACAGATTTAACTCGTTGGCCAAGCCCTGATCTTCATCAGATGCCACCGTGTCTGCTCTTTGTCCGTGACCACTGATGGTCTTTAGTCCTCTCCACACCCCTCGAACGTTGTTGTTCTCCAGCCGCTCCTCCAGCTTCCTCTTGTAACTGTTCTTGGCCTGTCTGATTTTGTATTTGAGTTCGTGCTGAACTCTCCTCTGCTCCTCTCTGTCCCCTGAAATAAAAGCCCTCCTCTTCTCCTTCAGTAGGGCTCTCAGCTCAGGGGTCACCCAGGGCTTGCTGTTGGAGAAACACCGCACCCTCCGAGTTGGTACAGTGTTCTCCACACAGAAACTGATGTAGTCAGTGATGCAGTGGGTCAGGCTGTCGATGTCATCTCCATGGGAGCTGCAGGGTGTCTCCCAGTCCGTGGTCTGGAAACAGTCTCTCAGTCTCTCCCTGGCCTCATCAGTCCACGCTCTCACTGACTTCTTCTTCTGGAGTGGCTCTCTTTTTGCCCTGGGTTTGTATTCAGGGAGCAGATGCACCAGGTTGTGATCAGAGCGGCCGAGTGGGGGGAGGGGGTTGGAGTCGTATACGTCCTTAACGTTCGCATACATTAAGTCCAGCGTCTTGTTCTCCCTAGTGCGGCACTTAACATACTGAGTGAAAGTGGGGAGAATGGAGGAGAGCGAGGCATGGTTGAAGTCCCCGCTGATGAGAAGCAGTGCCTGCGGGTGCCGGGTCTGCATGCGCGTCACCGCTCCGTGGAGTCACTCGCAGGCTGCCTCCGCGTCGGCCGATGGAGGGATGTACACGTTGGTGGATGTGACTGTGAGGAGACACCTGAACGAGCTGAATGAAAGTCTGCGGGCGCCACAAATGCTTGAAGCTGTTCTGTCATTAGAGCACAGCTGACTGTCTTTACCAGAGACGTACAGCCAAAGAGAAGAGGATGCTGCTGCGTTGCACTGACTTGCTTGGCAGTTGCACAGCAATCAAACTTAACTGTATTAATTTGATTTCATACACTTTACCTTTTCAAAAGGCCGCTGTTTTCTTTTTTATAAAAGCAGGCTGCATTTTATTGCACTCGGTTTAGTTCCCAGAGAGGGGCGCGTCACACACGTTCCATTTTATTGTTTTTTTTTCGAACCCTCAAAATAAAAATGACATCAAAAATCGGATTTCTTTATTACATTTCTTTAATTTTATCAAAGCAATGAAACATAATTCATTGATATTGTAATGAAGTTAAACTTGCAGAGCAGTCACGTGACGCGTCGTTCTCCGCAGAATTCGCTGCAGGGCAAATAAACATTTAATCATTAATGCTCACTATGTATTTGTAGCAACAGTCATTTTGATAGTAGGCTAATATAGCTAATATAGACACATATTGCATGTGTTGCCTTCATTAAAAGGCTTAAATAGGGCTTTTAATATTTTGCGGCTCCAGACATATTTGTTTTTTGTTTTTTTCGTCCAATTTGGCTCTTTCAACAATTTGGGTTGCCGACCCCTGCTCTAGCCATACACCCAGAGCTCTTCTTTGCTCTGCAGCTAACAGCTCTGCTGTCTGTGCTCACAGATCCAGTCTGACGTCACATCGTGCCTTACACTGTGCTGGCTCTCGGGAGGCGAGCTGGCAGCCAGACAGACCGACTGGCTGTGGAAAGTGGAACAAGCCTGTAACCTTCTGATATTTTTCTTTTTTCATTGAGACGATGATTATAAATCAGGTCCTCTGATTTTATTTTTCCCTCTCTGGGAAAATATTAAACCTTTCCTGTGATGACATTTCTGACCGTGGTCGGAAAAGGCAAGCAGAGATCTGGGGTTTGATTTGGGGTTCATTTCCCTGTTCTGACCCTCTACAGTGGGTTAATAAAAAAAACAGTCTCTGTTCTTTTGGAGGAGACCTTTTTTTATTATTACTTTTCCGGCAAACTGAACAACACACCCTTAATGTGCGCTCACACACAAACACACTCTTGCGCTGCATGCTCTGATAGAGGTGTTGTAGTAGGTTTAGGGGTTGTCATCTGGACCTGTTTTTTAAAGTTAGAAGACGTTTCGCCTCTTATCCAAGAGGCTTTGTCAATTCTGACAGAATTCCGACCACAAACCTACTACAATGGAACCAACCTGGATGAATGAGAGTCTTCATAGATCTGATAGAGGTGGACAAAACCGCTGAGGCGGCCATCATCAAGACGTAGTTTCACTGCAGGAGCTGAAGCAGAGGCTCTCTCTGATGATCTCATGAACTCAAACATGAAAACATTGTTATTGTGTAAAACTATTCAAAATAAATGAACCTAATGTCTTAACATTCTCCGTGTGCATTGTGCATCCATGCGTTGTAAGTGAGATAAACACAGACACCACTCCATGTGGCTATCAGGCTAAAAACATTAGCTGGTAGCTCCTCCCACACGCGGCATGCTGCGTTCATGGAACTCCAGTTCATAGAAGCTTAGTGGAACTCTAACAGCCACCCATCCTAACTTAGGCCACTACTAACTTAGGCCACTACTATATTTTCACAAGAAGAGGAAAACCGCAAACCCGACCACAAAATCACCCAAATTATGCACACTCGCCCAAAGCCATTTTTATCCGCAAAATTAGAATCAAAACTGCCCAATTTCTGGTAACACTGTGGACGTGTTGAGGTGCATACTCCCCCTAGTGTTGGGGGGTGGGCATTGGGCTGTCACGTTCGCTGAAGCATCTTCGATCGATGTAGTCAGGGTGCTGCTGCTCATGTCTGAGTAAAGGAGTAGCCAATCACAAAAGTGTCTCTGCCTTGTCTAGTTTGATTGACAGACAGAGTCTTTCTGCTGAAAAAGCTCTTCATGAAATAAATACGCCATTGTGAAAAACAGCAACATGAAATAAAAACAAAACTACTTTGGAAAATATTGATTTTGAAATCCGAGTTTCTGAAAAAAGACGTAGAATTATAATAATATTCAACATCATTAAAAATTAATATTTTAAAATGCTGTTTTAAAATAATGGACAGGTTTTTAAACCAAAATGAATTATATTGAATAATATAATAGCTAATTTATAATCTGTGTGCAGGTTTTTCACAATTTCATGATCTTTTTTATATATTTATGAGAGATTTATTGGTTGATTGTGTATTTGCACGAGATCATATCTATTTATTTAATTATGAACAGTACTCCATAACTAGAGAGGGGTCAACACTGTGTCAGTTTGGGTAACGTGTCAATACACTCCTTGATCATCATCCCTTCACTGTGCTGGTTTACTGCACAGCTGTTACGGTTTGGCTGACACAGAACAGCCAGGAGCAGGAAGGACACTTTTGAATTTTAAAGGAAGCAAAACACAACAAGGGGCAAAAAGACAGCAGACAGAAAGAACACTCATGTTCTTATAAATGGTGTAACACATTTTCATTAGGTAACATAGTCAGAGGGAGTAACAATTACTAAATACAGTCACAAGTCTTAGTTCACCTCAAAATTATTCATTATTCATAAAAACTGTTCCTCTGTGGGTTTTTATTTTCATCTGTTCCTCAGAATATCTTTGAATAAAGCTTCATACTAAGCTGTGTTGTTGTGTTCCTCCTCCATCAGCATAGCTCCCACAGATCTGGGCAAGGCAGAATACAGGTTTCCCACCAACACCGGTCTGTGTCACACCGTGCACAATGCAAATCTAACATCAAAGACATCATGCAAATAAGATTCTTAACCTTTTGCACTGTATGGATTTTACACAGCATGTCACACAGCCTATTCACAGCAGTTGGCGCACTCTAGCCTTGGTCATAACCTATTGCCTGTCCTGTGTGTCCTCTGTTGTTGACATGGCTATGTCAGATCATTATTGTGTACTTTGTAATATCACCGGTTTTACTCAACATGAAGCTCCAGTGAGAACTGTGAGGATCCAAAACTCCTGATCTGGCTGCAGATGTGATTTACATCAAACTCCTGCTCGGGTTTTACCTGCAACATGTGATACGTTGAGAAAATGTTAATAAGGTTTTGCCATTTAAAGATCTTGTACAAAGTCATATCATGCAAATATGATGTGAAACTGAGGATAGTTAAATATTTATCAGCAGTAAATACATACATTTATAGTTTTTTGGGTTTTTTTTAACTAGCAAATGTTTTTTAAATAAACCTTTAAAAAACATTTCAAAAACTCAAAATAGTAAAAACAAGGAGACAAAAAAGTGTTCAAACTACATTTGAGACACCCATTTCTTAATCAGACAGCTGGAGTATGACTGAGCTGTTCATGTTTTCTTATTTTAAAGGTCGTTCGCCACTCTATTTTTGTGTCCGCGCTTGGATACTGCAAAACCCCACCAGTTTCACAACAGCCTGTATCATGCTATTTTTAATTTTTTTTATAGTAAAAAACATCCATGGATGTGAACATGTTTTATATTAATAAATATAAAATATTACATTTGGCACACAACGATTTTTTTAGGTTAAATATTCATTTTATTTCCTCGATTTCCTTTCCAACGAGGAAGTGAGACGACTCGATCTTAGGCTCCGCCTTTTGATCCTTGTGGTTGCCGCCCATTTCATGATGCCAGACTAGAGTTGGCCTCTGCAGAGTGTCTATGTTTCACCCACGAAAACAAACAACATCCAAACTGTTACAAAGATGGATGCACATATGTTTATATAAAATGAAAGCATTGAAAGTGTTAGTCTGCTGGTTTTCGTGTTGGGAGGAGCACAGGTTATTAGAAGAATACTCAGACATGCATGAATGGATCAAAATACTGCTCTGTGGATTCTTTTCGTGAGGAATGAAGATTATAAAACACCTAAAAGCTCAAAAAGCTGATTTTGCATTGTATAGGCCCTTTAATCCTTGGTGGCATAGATTCAAAACAGTACTGGAAACACTCCTCAGATTGGTCCATATTGTCATGAGAGCATCACACAGTTGCAGCATCACTGCAGCAGATCGTCTTGCATTGAGTTGCTGCCTTGTAATTGGCCGATTAGAAATTTGTTTCAACGAGTAGTTGTACAGGTGTGTCGAATGAAGTGGCCACTGAGTGTTTATAACTTTAAATTGGATTGTATTTCTGAATCCAACATTAATCCTAATGCTTTACCCTCATCTTTCCAAAGCATAGGAGCAGCTGTTGATCTACATTGTAGGATCTTCTGATTTTTTAACTTTTTTTTTTTTTTTTAATACAAACAAAGGATAAAACAAAATCTGCCTAAAAAAAATTGGGTATCATACATTTAAAAAAAATAATTGGGGAAATTTTCAGAAAATATTCACACGTTTTTTTTTTTTTTCTTAATTTGTATTTGACACTGGTAACACAGAAATATATGTTTTAACAGTAATTATCTGTCTGATCACTGTTTGTCTTTTATTATTTAAAGTACAGCAGTTGAACACAGGCTGCCATTACTCTACAGGAGTGTTTTAATGATAAGAAAACTACCAGCTGCCAGACTAGAAATCAAACCTGTTTTTGACACGAAACAGAACAATCACCATCTGTAATAAAGTAGGTGAGACAAGTTTTTACTGTAACTTCTATGCAAACATGACAGTTAAATATGAGGAGGCAGTGATGCTGTGATCACTCCTACTCAACACATCACAGCAGAAGGTTGAAGATCAGACTGAAGCTCAGAGAAGAGACCCTGCAAGTGAGTATTTGCCATTTTCAAATTATTACATACAGAAAAAAAACAATAAAACAGTTTGATCAACCAGTAAAACAAACAGTTTAACGTTTTTTATTCATTCAAATATCCCAATATGTTTGTGATCAAATGTATGGGAGTTTTGTCAGAACATAGCAGTTACTAAAAAAACTGAATAAAGAAAAATGATTAAAGAGAGGGGATTTATATTGTGGAGGTTTGCAAATGTATTATTATTAGTCTAGGGAGCGTTTTAATGCGTATTTTCATACATTTGTTTTAGGTTTTTTTATGTTAATTTCCCATTTTTCCACTTATTTGTTAGTCAGACACTGAATCCCCCCCCCCCCACCAAAGGAAAAAAAAACTAAAGATAATATTGTGTTAGTTGTAATTTTAGTTTGTTCTGAGGCTTTAGTCTTTATTAAATGTGATCTTTTATTAAAAATTGCAATTTGACATCAGAAATTTGCAGGACAATGGGACACATTTTTGTCCCATTTTATTTTAACTGTGTTTAAATTAAAGGATATATTTACTTTAGTGAATGACATACAGTCCTATAACCATATTAATAGTTGGCATGATTGATTCTTGAGAAAATGTAATGGAAAGTTGTTCTTTTAAACATAATTTATATCACATAAATGTCATCATGCAAATATCGTTTCACAATAACACATTTGAATTTTTCTCAGCAGGAAATGTAAATAAACTAAGCAGGAACAAATGTAAATCATTAGTTTTTTGTACTCTTATGTGAAAATAAATACCTTTTAAATTGATCTTCCTTAAAAATACTACACAACAAAAATGAACAAGGCAAACTTCTGTTAAAACTTTATTTGAGAAGATGATTTTAAAACATGACATCAGGAGAAGAACTGAACTGTTTTATGTTAGGTTTGGAGTAGCTGGACCCAATAACGCAGACAGGGACTTAGTTTGATTTTGTGAAATTTATTGTAGGATTAAGAGGAGTTTAGCTTTGGATCTTTGGCGTTGGTTTTTGAGTTCTTTGATGTTGGTCTTGGTTCTTTGGGTTTTGTTCTCTGGGGTTGGTTTTGAGTTCTTGTGGCTTTGGTTATTGTGGCTTTGGTTTCCACAATGTTTCCACTAAATTGAAATATTAAACTTTTTAAAAAATGTTTGTTTCTCGAAGGTTAACTGAATATCTTCCAAGCAAAGATGAAGCAGAGTTTCTTCTTCCTCGTCTTTGTGGGTGAGTGCATCATTAGCTGCTCTCTTCAATTTTTCAAACTCACAGCGCCTGTATTTAATCTCAAAGTCACCAAGAAGATGAAATGTTCTCTCCTCTTTATTCTGACTTTCAGGTCATTTTTGTCTCTTCACATGTCAGATGTATGAATATTACTTTGTTGATGACAGCATGAATTGGACTGAAGCTCAGCAGCACTGCAGGACACATTACTCTGATCTGGCTACAGTAACAAACAGGACAGACTTGGACAAACTCAGAAACATGGACAGAAGCTCCATGGCAGCTTGGATCGGTCTGTACTATGAAGCAGGAACCACAGAGACCTTTCACTGGTCTCTGCCTGGACTGGAGTTCAACAAAGTAAACGTAAACTGGAATGATAAAGAACCAAATGGTGGAAAAAGAGAGACGTGTGTGGCTCTCTGTAAAGACTGTAAATGGGTTGATATTAAATGTACCAACAAAATCAATTTCCTCTGCTATGATGGTAAGAAAGTAAACATTTCTCTTTGCTCCAATTATACACATTTTCACACAAGATAAATTAATGTCACATAAACATTACAAACTATTTTTCTGTATCAGAAACTGTGCTTAGAAAGGTGAAATGTTACATCATTTGCTACAAAAATGTGGAGTTAACTTATTACCAACTTGTGTTTTTGTAGTTACAGGGGAAAACCCTCCAAACAAAAGATTTGTCTTAGGAGAAATGAAGAACTGGTTTGATGCTCAGGATTACTGCAGAACTACATACACAGATCTGGTCGGTGAACCACAGCTAAATGAGCACTCTGGTGAAAATAGTCTCTGTAAGAGGCAAGACTTGGTGGAAATTCATAATGGAGAAAAAACTGGCTTGTCTTCAATTCTGAAAGACTGCAATCAAGGGTACATATTTATTGGGCTGTTCAGAGCCACTTGGACCTGGTCGGATGGCAGCAGCTTCTTTTTCAGACTCTGGGATGAGGAATATTACAATGACACTAAAAAAGATTACAACTGTTCTATGCTGACTGAGAATGGCAAATGGAGCATTGATGACTGTGGGAAAAAACAGCCCTTCATCTGTTACCACGGTAAATGTTTTACCCTCGAAAATTTCTCGAAGATTTTCCATCAAGAATCATTTAATTACAGCTTATCTTTAAATCAACACTTTTGTTTTCTCATTCAGTTAGATAAAAATTGTGTTCCTCTTCTCAATAGTGTTAAAAACAAAAACAAACAAGCGCAAGAAGTGTCTGTGACATCATCAGAGATTAATATCTCCCCCCATCCCCCATCAGATCATGTGATCCTGATCAATGAGAACAGGACCTGGGAGGAGGCCTTATACTACTGCAGACATCACCACCATGACCTGGTCACCATCACTAACCTGGATGAACAGAGATGGGTTCAGGAGAAAACCAAGAAGGCCTCCTCTCCCTTTGTGTGGACTGGACTGCGCTACACCTGCACTCTGGGGTTCTGGTTCTGGGTCAGTGACGAGGTGGTCCACTACAAGAACTGGAACTCACCTAAACAGGTGAATGAGTGTGACATGTCAGGAGCCATGGAGACGGGAGGAGAACACAAGTGGTTCAAGAAACATGATGAGGAGAGGTTCAACTTCATCTGTTCAAAGTGAAAATCTGTTCACTGATCACATAATTTCTATATTATTTGGTTATACGTTCCTCTAATAAGACAATGTAGATTAATTATTATGTTTATGCCCTTAGTGTTTTATCTGCTGATGTTATTTCTTTTCTAAAGCTGTCCATCTCATTTTCATGAGAAGTTTGACTTCATATGTTCAAAGTGAAAATCAACTCACTGATTACAGGCTTTTTCATTCGTTGTTATTACGGAGTTCTTTTTTATTATTGTTTTAATTAAATGCTCTGAAATGTTTAAAATAAATACTTTGCAGTTTTTTCTATTCTGTTTGTTCCCTTTCGGGGTCAACGGGGCTGCTGGAGCCTATCCCGGCCACTTGTGGGCAAAGGCAGGGGATGCCCTGGACAGGTCGCCAGTCCGTCGCAGGGAATGTCTGCAATCACACACCAATGCACTCTCACACTCTGTGAAGGAAATTGTTTTATTATTATCATTGGTTTAAATGTGTATGCTTAAATGTTAACTCAGATTGACCTTTTTACCTTTTTAGAAATCTTTGTGTGTTTGTTCATCTGCTTCTCATCCCAGCAAGGCTGAGGGGATTTTACGACACACTGTCCTTAGCTGATAAGGACTGTTTGAAGTTAGAATGCACCAAATGGGTCATTATACAACACCCCCAATGCACTTTTTTCTGTCTTGAAATTGTTACCTCCTTCTTGTGTTCTTAATAAAAACAGCATGAGGAGAGACAGAACCTTTGATAGAGAAGAGCAGCGTGGTGGTTGACTTCTGTCACACTGGTTCTTCTTCTCCCTCGTGCATGAGAAACTTGATTTTTGTTGTGGTTTATTGTTTCTAATTGTGCTTTTCTTTAATGTCTAGATGCATTTATCTGAGATTCTTTGGTCCTTCAAGCCGGATGACAACATATCTGTGTCCTTGGGGCAGGACCATGCTGATTGAAGCCTGTCGACAGCCCATGAGACTAGGTCTCCGGAAGAAAGCCCGTCGTAGTGAATTCTACGCCGGCCAATCGACTTGGTCTGATCCCTTTTTTTGGCGTGAATATGTATATATATATATATAATTGTGTGCATGTGTGAAAGGAGTGAACTTGTTCAAAACAGTGGACAGCTGGAAACCTTGCGGTGTTAACACAAGGCTGCTTGTTGAATTAGAACAAGATTTTATCTCATTAGGCTTTAGGTGAAAAGAATCCAGAGTCTAAAACGAGTTTTGCTCCTGGGAGGACCCTAAACGTGTGACCGGATCAGACAATAGCTCTGCCCTAAAAGCTTGTTGCACGGGGAGTGAAATTCGGTCCTGTGAGACATTCTCTGTTGGTTCTGATCACACTCTGTGACTAACGTAAATAAAAAAAAATTTAAAAAAGGGGGGGGGGGGGCAGAATCCAGCAGTTTTCTCACCTCCTCCCTATCAGGAGCCAACTGCTCCATCTTTGACGGGTCTTTACCCGCCACTGACTGATTTAAATAAACTAGAAAAAGAAAAAATTAATGTTAGGAGGAAAAGGGAAAAAGCTTGAATGGAGTCAAACTATGGGAGTTGGTTTGGACTGAACTTGCAGAGACATTTCCAATGATTGAAGTGCCCAATCCGAGAGCTGGAGAAGATGGCCAGAGGCCTACACTTCTTGTTTTTAGGACCTGGACAGTGGAGGATGTTAAGAAGGCAGTAGAGGGAGTTATCTCTCACAGGGAAAATCCACAGGATTTTCATGAGCAAATGATGGAAATTCAGAGAGCTTACCATCTGAATGGCATTGAATGTCAACAAGCATGGATGACAGCTATGAAAGCAGACTGGGCAAAAGTAAAGGGAAATTGGAATCCTATGGATGATGATGATGATCCACCCAGACCTCTTCCGCATAACAGTCTAGAGTTGATTCAAAGTCTTACACTTTTAGGACAAAGAATTAGATAAGCCTTTCCAATGAGACCTGATTATGGAAAGATTGGTCAAACTAAGCAAAAAGATGGAGAGTTAGTGTCTGATTTTAGAGTCAGATTTGAAGAAGTTTTTAAAGCTAACAGTGGACTCAGAGATGATGATAATGATGATGGTTCCTATAGACAGCAGCTGAAACAAGCTTTACTGCAAGATATGAGACCAGAGATTGCAGACTGGATAAGGAAGCATTGCATAGATCTGCCTACAGGAGCACTGCAACAGTTTATGAATTTTGCTGTTCATGCAGAAAAAGTGATGGTGAATAAGAAGAAATTAAGGAATCAAAGTGCAGATCCATTTTGGCAGGAGGAAAGTAGTGATGTGTTTTTTGGAAGGAATATGAACAGAGGAAGAAATCATGGATGTGGCCAAGGGCGTGGTCATAGAAAAGGAAATTTTAAAGGAAGTTTTAGAGGAAGGTTTAGAGGAAGTGGCAACAGAGGATCAGAGCAGGTTGATGATGGATGTTGGATTTGTGGACAGAGAGATCATTGGGCAAGAGATTTTCCTGAAAGGAAGAAATCAGATTGACTAGATGGTAGAACAAAATGACAGGATAAAAGATAAATCTGAACTAGAAATTCATCCAATTTGTGATGAATTTTTAGATCTCACTGAAGTTTGTCTTATGGAAAAGCCAGAAATAACTCTTTATATTCAGGGACAACCGTTGTTGTTGTTTTTCTTTGTGACTCAGGGGCTTGTAGAACTGTGATAAGAAGTCATTACCAGGATTTTCCTAAGTCAAATAAAACAATACAAATGAGATCTGCAGATGATCAGATTGAGACTAAACACTTGAGTAAACCAGTTTGTTTTGAAAATCCCGACACTAATGAAACAACAAGCATTCCTGTGGTTTTAGCACCAAACTGTCCTTTTAATCTTTTAGGGAGAGATGTCATGATAAGATTAAAGATAGGAATTTACCCCACCAGAGAGGGGGGGATGCAAGCACAAAGTTGTCCAGATACAGACATCTGTGTGCTTGAAGGCAGAGGTGAACCACACTATTATTGGACTTTAGATCTACCGAAAACTGATCTTGGACAGACTGCAAAGAACTTAATGGAAAAAGCAAAAGCTACACTGTAAAAAAAAAACGTAGTTTTTACGGTAAAACTCTGGCTGTGGTTGCCAGAAAAATACCGTAAAAACTAAGGTGAAAATTTTTTTCATTTTACGCCATGAACGCATTTTTGTTGTAGATTTTACGATAAAAAACTGTCGTACAGTCAATATTTCACTGTGGAAAAAAATGTTTTTACTTGATGAAAAATCAAAATTTCACTGTAGGGTGTTGGTGGTACGCTGTCCATCTCCACATCTTCTGAATGGCTTGTCATCTCAACACAGCGGAACAGAAGCCATTCATTCTCATCAAAGTGAACAAGCAACAGAAGCAGCATCTCAATGATTTCTTTTGAGCATCCGGTGGACTGACCTTTTTCCGTCTGAAGCTTGAGAAGAGCTTTCAGCACATGGTTGCGTTTTTTTGAATCAACACATTTGAGAAAGTTTAGCAGACGTGCCCCCTTTTTGTCAACATTAGCAAGGAAGGTCTCAATCAGATTAACACCAGTCAGTTTTTGGAAATGTTTTTTCATTCCAACTTCATTGAAGAGAAAAGGCCATTCCTCGCAGAGTTTCTGGATGCTTGCCCCTTTGTTGATGTCTTTACGCTGCGTATAGTAGGTGCACTTCACTAGTTCTTTAACAAGATCTACGCTGTAGTTCATTTTCTTGAACAGCTTCTTCATTTCTTCTTTTTTTTCAAGCTGACTCTCCACAGTTTCAGAGAGAGGCAAATACTTCGTCTCCCAGCTAACACAGCCATAAGTGTCTTGAACACTTGCTCTTTGTTCAGCAGGTATTTCATCTGTGTCATCCTGATCTGACGCTGCTTTGCGTTTTATAACCTTTGGTGTGTTGGGTCGCTTGACATTTTCAACTCTTGACTGAAGTTGCTTTACTAGAGAATGATATCCTAGTCCAATAACATTACCATCAATCACATCTTGAAAAGACTTTGGATACCTGGCCACCATTTGTTTTGCTATTTCAGTGGTGTTTTGTTTAGTTGGATTCCTACAAAGCTTCATCATTTCAGAGACAACAATACGAACCATTGCTCGTCGTTGTCTTGCACTTGGTCTTTTCTGCCTTTCCAAGTTCTGTATCAGCTCTTCAGGAAACCTCTCCCAGGGTATTTCAAATCTATCTACCCAGTTTGGCATTGTTGGTGTTTGGATTCCTGAAGGTGATGAAGTGATGGTGGAAGATCCAGGTGAAGAAGAGATTAAAGGTGAAGATGAAAGGACACGCAATGGAGAGGAATGTCCAGCACTTGGTGTTGAGGTGCTTGAGGCTGTAAAATAAAATATAGCAATAGATTAAAGTAACAAATACTGCTGTAATGTATTAAGTGTTGTTGAAAAAACTTTAATTTGCTTTTTTGTTCCAATAAACTCGTAAGGAAATGATTCTAATTTATTACTTTTTGAAGATCATTCATGATATTTTTAACAGATGTGCGATTAATTAGGTTTTTTTAATTGATTCCCAGCATATTTTTTAAAAACTTTTTTTCTGAATAGCAAATTTATTAAAGCATGGTTAAATAATACAGATGACAACATGTTTGGATTGAGAAAAACTACTTTTAACCCCCCCAACCTCAATAATCATGTTTAATAGGTTTGATCATGTTCAATAATAATCTTTTCAATTTACCATTTTGGGTCCAGGAAGCCACCAATCTTCTTGCTTGTATGGGCTTTAACACAGGCAGCAAATCATTTTCTGTGACATACTTCAAATCATCTCTAGTTGTTGCACCAAGTGTTTTCAAAGTTTCTTCCACCGACTTGACAAGTTCATCAGGAAGGTCTGGAAGCACTTCCGTTATTGCATCCCCCATGTTCTTCAGCAATTGTGATTCAGCCATATCTGTGAGGAGATACAGACATACATTTGGTCTCCAGCCCGGCTGCATCAAGGCATTCAGTCTGACAAGATGCTGTGCTTCAGTGGAACAATCTGGTATCCGTTTTTCACATAAGATGACAATGGCCACAAGTCAATCAGTTCACTGATGAGTCTGCATTCTAATCTTCCAGTGTCATTTTTTATAGAGTACATGTTGTAGGAAGAAAGAAATTCTGCAACATGCATTTTCATCAGAAAATGAACAACAGAATCATCTTTAACAAAAATGAGGAGAAGTTCACCAAACTCCACTGAGTCATCATACTTGGTGACAACAAACTGTCCCTTCCTGTAAGTTATTCCATTGTACATGACATCAAGTGGGATCTTTGTGTTTCTTTCAGGGGAAATAGCAGTGTATTATTTCTTAGCAGGCCTGCGTGCTCTTCATCTCTGCTCCCTTCCTCCCCCGCAGCACCTCCTTTGGAAACAAAAGTGCCATACAAGCGTCTTGAAATGAGTTTTTGTGATGAACCGGAGATCACATGACTAAAAAAGAAAAACACGAATAGTGAAACGCGAATGTGAACACTGTAATCTCACAGTCACCAAGAAGATGAAATGTTTTCTCGTCTTTATTCTGTCTTTCAGGTCATTTTTGTCTCTTCACATGTCAGATGTATGACTATTACTTTGTTAATATCAGCATGAATTGGACTGAAGCTCAGCAGCACTGCAGGACACATTACTCTGATCTGGCTATAGTGACAAACAGGACAGACTTGGACAAACTCAGAAACATACAGAGAACCTCCATGGCAGCTTGGATCAGTCAGTACTATGAAGCATAAACCACAGAGACCTTTCCCTGGTCTCTGCCTGGACTGGAGTTCAACAAAACAAAGGTGAACTGGGATGATAATGAACCAAAGGGTGGAAAAAAAAAGACACCTGCGTGACTCTCTGTGGCATAGACTGTAAACGGGTGGATATCAAGGGAACCAAAGAGACATATTTCCTCTGCTATATTGGTAACAATATTCTCTTTGCTCCAAATATAAAGCGCTTCATACAAAAAACCTAAATGGCACAAAAACATCACAAATGTTTAAATTTCAAATTGGAAACTATTTAGGATGTGCCAAAAGACAAACAGATGACATTTTAAATTAATTGCCAGAATTGTCTTTATTGAGACCTTTTTTTTTACTTGTATTTGTTTACATGCAGATAGAGACTCACTAACTGCAGTAGACAAATGTTTAACTATAGGAAAAAAGTGGGACTTTAAGGCTCAGGAATACTGCAGAACTACACTCACAGATCTGGTTGGTGAACCACAGCTAGAAAACATCGAGGAGAAATCTGCTGGACAAAATCTCTGTCTGAAGCCAGACTTGATGAATGTTGATGTAACACAACAAACTGACTTGTCTTCAGTTGTGAATAACTGCACTCATAAGTACATGTTTATCAGGCTGTTCAGAGCCACCTGGACCTGGTCGGATAGCAGCAGCTTTTTTGTCCATCCTGTTGGATTAAGAATATTACAATGAAACTAAACTACACTATGACAGTAGAGTTGCTCGAGCCTATCCTAAACAGGTCGCCAGTCTGTTGAAGGTCTCATTTGAAGGATCTTGATGGTAGAAGGAAACCCATATTAAACCAAATATTTCAAAATCTAAATGTGACTCAGCAATTTAAAAAAGAAATTCTGCTTTTTTGAAATTGTCATTTTTTAAAAGAAACAGAGAATATTCTGTTCTTTTGTTAAGCTTAAGGCGAATATCAGGGGTTTGGGTTGTTTAAATGGTTTTATGTTAGTTCTGTTTTGTAAGAAAACCTTTAAAGAAATAATTTGAAAGCCTGTTTGTGTACAGAGTCATCACCTTGGCTCTATAATGTCAAATCTTTCTCCTCATTTTTCTTTTTTTCCTCATTTAAACTTTTGGTTTTGGATCTTTTTTTTCCATTTGTTTGGTCCTTACAGTGTGTTGTAAGTTTACATTATACATTTTAAATGTTTCTGTCATGGCGTCCTGACTTCTGGTTCCTTCGTGAGACTTGATGACAATTAAGTAATACCAGGGGGATGTAATAGCTGGATCTGTGGTAGCCCGCTCCTCCTCTGTTTTTACGTCTCCACTGCAGTTCACATCAAGACAAGTTCAGGTCATCTTACACAGCATGTCTGATCTAAATGGGTCTCTGGGACTAAACTGACTGTTCTGAAAAACAACCAAAAAAACAGATAAACAAAAAAAAAAAAAAATCCCTGCAGTTCCACTGAGTGAAACATTCAGTTTCTAGAATCAAAGGGTTTGCTGTAAACCTTTTTCAGTACAACACTAACAACAGAAAAATAGACACATATCAGGTTTGACACCTATTTTATTGATTTATCACTTTATCTAAGATTCATTATCTTTGTTTTCCCTGTTGGCAGATGACAGATTCTCTGAAAATTGCACCTAATTATCTGCATTATCTGATTGTAGCACTTTCTATATTCTGCTGTTAGGGGACCCAATTTTTTTCTCCTCATTTACATGTAATTTTACTTTATTTTTCTGTACATATACATCCTCAAAGACTTTTTATAAAGTCCAATACACAAAAACAGTTTGCCGTCACTGTTAAACTGACTACACTGGATGAAATGTACAGTCATTTAAGACTTCCTTCCATCACATCAAGCCTTTTCTCCAGCAGCTGCTCTGGCTTCCAGTAGCTTTCAGGATTCAATTCAAACTTCTTCTCTACACGTTCAAAGCCCTCCATAACCTGGCTCCATCTTATCTTTCTAATCTCCTCCATATTAGCCCTCCCTCTCGCTCTCTCTGGTCTTCTTCTTCCCTTCAGCTTTCCGTCCCTCCAGCCCGTATGGTCACCATGGGGAGCCGTGCCTTTAGCCGCTTGGCTCCCTGGAACTCTCTCCCCCTGGACCTCCATAACATTGACTCCTTGTCAATTTTTAAATCCAGACTGAGATCCAGAGAGATCTGTTTAATTTGCTTTGTCATAAATGTGCACATTTTCATTTGTTAACATAGTCAGAGGGAGTAACATTTACTAAATACAGTCCAAAAAGGCACAAGTCGAACAATTTTTCGAAGCTAACGATGTATCCTATGAAAATCGAGTGGCAACCCTGCTAACGGTTATGGGCGCATCCTTCTAAGGAATCTGGTGCAGCCTAGTAAACCTAAGGACAAGACGTTTGATGAGATTGTTACAATATTAAAGGATCATTTTGAGCCTAAGCCGATATTGGTGGCAGAGAGATTTTGTTTTAACCGATGTAATCAGAAGCACAACCAGCCAGTGGCAGAGTATACGGCGGAGTTGAAGAGGAGTGCAGCCCATTGTGAGTTTGGTGCCAACCTGGACTCCTCTCTGCGTGATCGTTTTGTGAGTGGAATAAACAATGAGGCTTGCCAGAGAAGATTACTCTCAGAAACCGACCTTACTTTCACCAAAGCTTTTAAGATTGCCTTAAATATGGAAACAGCGGACAGAGAAGCCTGTCAGCTGTGGGTGGTTGGAAATGAGAGTGTAGGAACAGCCAATGTCCACAAGGTGGAGACACGACACAAAGCAAGAAACTGCTACAGGTGCAACGGGAAAAACCACACAGCAAATGAGTGCTATTTTAAGGATGCCAAATGCCATTACTGCATAACTAAATGGGGCACATTAAGAAGGCATGTCGCTCAAAAGCTCAAACTAGGAGCAGAGAAAAACAAAATGCAAAGGGAAAAACACTTCACCACACAAAGCATGTGGAAGTGGAAGATGATGCTGAACTTGGACTGTTTAACATTTTGACCGCAAAAAATGATGACATCGACTTGTATAGGGAGACATTTATTGTTGCTAACACAGAGTTAGAGATGGAAATAGATACTGGAGCTGCCAGGAGTGTCATACCACAAGTTAAGTACAAGGAGAAATTTTCACATTTTCCACTGCAGACTGCAACAGTCAGACTCAAGACTTACAATGGAGGTCACATCCCCGTTTTAGGCCAGATTACAGTACCAGTGAGCTATGGACAGGAGACCAAAGAGTTATCCTTGTTAGTGGTGAAAGGGGGTGGATCAACTTTGTGTGGCAGAGATTCACTAAAGGATTAAATCGTTAACTTGACCCACATGTAAGTCACTCACAGAGGTGCTGGAAAAGTACTCAGAGGTATTTACAAATGAGCTAGGCATGCTTAAAGACATAAAAGCAGCAATAGTGGTGAAAGCTGATGTGCCGCCCAAATTTTGTAAAAGCAGGCCCCTTCCTTTTGCTATGAAAGAGCGAGTAGAAAGGGAACTTAAAAGACTGGAAGATGCCAAAATAATCTCTCCAGTGAAGCATAGCGAATGGGCAGCACCCATAGTGCCCCTACAAAAAAAAAAAAAAGATGGATCACTCTGGTTATGCGGAGATTACAAAGTGTTAGTCAACCAAGCAATAGAGACTGAGTCATATCCCTTACCACGTTTAGAGGAGCTGTTGACAACCCTTAGTGGTGGTAAAATCTTTTCCAAGATAGATTTGGCTGCAGCCTATCAGCAGGTTTTACTTGACAATGACTCAAAGATATATACGACCATCAACACTCATAGAGGACTATATGTATACAATCGACTTCCTTTTGGAATCAGCTCTGCACCCACCATTTTCCAGCGTATTATGGACAGTCTGATGAAGGATTTACCAGTTGTCGTTTACCTGGATGATCTGCTGGTCACTGGAAAAACAGAGGAAGCTCATCTGTCAAACCTGCAAAAAGTTCTACAACGCTTACAGGAAAATGGACTGCGGGTGAAACGCTCAAAGTGTGCGCTCGGCTGGAAAACGATTGAGTATTTGGGACATGAACTGGATGAGCATGGGGTCAGCCCCTCAAAAGAGAAGGTGAGAGCCATTCAAGAAGCTCCAGCCCCTACCAATGTCAGCGAGTTACAGGCGTTCCTGGGATTATACAATTACTATAGGAGGTTTGTACCGCAACAAAGCACAGTGTTAGCACCTTTGTACAACTGCTGCAAGCAAACGTGACATGGAAATGGACGGAGGAGCAAAACACTGCTTTCCTTAAATGCAAGGAACTACTAGCAATTGACCGAGTTCTAGCTCATTATGATCTTAAAATACCACTCACTCTGGCCTGTGATGCTTCAGCATATGGTATCGGAGCAGTCATCCAGCATACAATGCAAAATGGAAAAGAACGCCCTGTGGCCTACACTTCTCGGACATTAAGCCCAGCTAAGAAGAAATATTCTCAGATAGAAAAAGAAGCATTGGGACTGGTTTATGGTGTGAAGAAATTTCACCAGTATTTGTGGGGCCGCCACTTTACACTGGTGACTGATCATCGCCCCCTGGTGATGCTGTTCGGTGAACATAAAGGTCTACCAACTTTGGCAGCTGCACGCATCCAACAGTGGGCAATCATTCTCTCTGCTTACGACTACCACATTGTTTATCGCAAGTCAAAAGAGCAAAGCAATGCAGATGGTCTTTCTCGGGTTCCCTTACCGGAAACTAGTGATCATGGAATAGCAGGAACCTCAGGGTTAATTCACTCAATGTTGGAAGAGCATCTCCAAGAGGTGCCACTTAGAGAGCAACAGGTGGCACAAGCGACACGTACAGACAGTGAATTGACACAAGTCTACAAGTACGTAATGGTAGGTTGGCATGGAAAACAGGAACACAACCTAAAGCCATTCAGTATGAGGAAAAATGAACTTTCAACAGAACAAGGTTGTGTGCTTTGGGGTACAAGGGTTGTCATACCTACCAAGCTGAAGGGGAGAGTCCTAAAACAAATCCATTTAGGACATCAAGGCATCATCAAGACAAAAGCCTTAGCCCGTAAATATGTATGGTGGCCCGGTCTTGATTTGGATGTAGAGCGTATTTAGAGAGCATGTGAGACATGCCAACTGGACAAACCAACACCCCCCCAAGTTCCCCTACATCCATGGGAGTTTCCTGGAGAACCATGGAAAAGACTGCACATAGACTTTGCTGGACCCTTCATGAGTGCCATGTTTATGATAGTGGTCGATGCACACACAAAGTGGTTGAAAGTATTTCGCATGTCACACATCACCACCAAGGCTATCATATTTATATTATCTTTATCTTATCTTATCACAAGACTAAGGAGATTGTTTTATTCTTTTGGACTGCCAGGGCAAATTGTGACTGACAATGCAACCACATTCACATCAGCACAGTTCAAAACTTTTGTAAAAATGAATGGACTTCATAGGCAAGGCAAACCAAGTTTATTTGTATAGCACAATTCGTACACAAAGTAATTCAAGGTGCTTCACAAAACAGAAAAATGCATTCAAATAACAATACATCATAGAAATAATCAACGTAAAATTTACTTTGAAAGAAAAGATAAAATTAGAAAATTGGTTTAAAAATAAAGGAAGGAAAGGACAGAAAAGTGCAGATAGGACCTCTCAGTCATATCCACGGCTAAACAGAAATGTTTTAAGTCTAGATTTAAGCATGAACATAGAAGAGGCCTGTCTCACGACTTCAGGGAGGCTGTTCCAGATTTTAGCTGCAGAATATTGAAACGCTGATTCCCCTTGTTTTGTTCTGACTCTGGGAATCAACAGGAGGCCGGTGCCTGAGGTCTTCAGAGTGCGAGATTGTTCATATGGCACTAACATGTCAGAGATGTACTTTGGTGCACGGCCATGGAGAGACTTGTACACGAGCAGAGCTGCTTTGAAGTCTATTCTTTGAGGTACAGGGAGCCAGTGCAGAGACCTGAGCACAGGACTAATGTGATCATACTTCCTGGTTTTGGTCAAGACTCGAGCAGCAGCATTCTGGATGTACTGAAGCTGTTTTACAGCTCGTTTGGAGAGGCCGGTGAGCAGGCCGTTACAGTAGTCTAACCTACTGGAGACAAATGCATGAATAAGTATCTCCAGCTCTGGCTTTGATATAATGTTTTTGATTTTGGCAATGCTTTTCAGATGGTAAAATGCCGCTGATGTTACTGACTTGATATGGCTGTTAAAGTTCAGGTCAGCGTCCATGATTACCCCTAGATTTCTGACTTGATTTGAGGGTTTAAGAGACAGAGAATGAAGGTAGCTGCTGACACTTTCTCTTTGTTTCTGTGGGCCAAAAACAATAACTTCGGTGTTGTCTGAGTTTAGCTGGAGAAAGTTGTTCTGCATCCATGCACTGATCTGTTGGAGGCAGTGGCTGAGTGAATCCACCTGATGTCAGTGACACATAGATCTGAGTATCATCTGCATAGTTGTGATAAGAAATGTTATTACTGCGTATTAACTGCCCTAGTGGTAGCATGTAGAGGTTGAACAGAAGGGGTCCCAGGATCGATCCCTGGGGCACACCACAATTCAAGCCCATGTAGTCTGAGACACAACTCCCAATTTTAACAAAGTATTTCCTGTCTTCTAGATAAGACTTGAACCAACTTAGGGCAGATCCAGAGATGCCAACCCAGTCTTGGAGTCTGTGCAAAAGGATCCCATGATCAACAGTATCAAAGGCAGCACTCAGGTCTAGCAGGATTAAGACAGAGACTTTGCCATCATCAGTGTTCAGGCGGATGTCATTGGTTACCTTGATAAGAGCAGTTTCTGTGCTATTATGGGGTCTAAAACCTGACTGGAAAACATCAAATGAATTGTTTAATAAGAGAGTCAGTGAGCTGTTGGTAGACAACTTTTTCAAGGACTTTTCCTAAAAATGGCAGATTAGAGATAGGTCTGTAATTATTCAGTACAGTGGGATCAAGACCGCTCTTCTTCAGGAGGGGTTTAATGACTGCAGTTTTTAAGGCCTCAGGAAATATTCCAGATTGAAGAGACATGTTAACTATTTGAGTAATTGGTGGCAACACACTGTTCAGGAAAGACTTTAGAAATCTAGTGGGTAACACATCAAGGCAGCATGTAGACGAGCTCAGACGGGTGATGGTCTCTTGGACAGTTTGGTCAGTGACAGGTACAAAGTGAGTCAGCTTAGAGTGAGTAGGTGGCCGTTGGATAGTTATATGTGTTGTGGAGTTGATGGCCTTTTTAATGCCCTGAACCTTGTCATTAAAAAATACAGCAAACTCATTACATTTAGGTGTACAAACCAGTTCTATTGGTAGCTGGGTTGGAGGGTTAGTTAATCTGTTAACTGTTGTGAACAGGATATGAGAGTTGCTGCTGCAACTTCCAATGATTTCAGAGAAGTACCTTTCCCTTGTTCTGCATAAGATCTGGCTGTAAGCATACAACTCCGCCTTATACATTCCATAATGAAACTGGAGTTTTGACTTGCGCCACTTTCGCTCAGCTCTGCGGCACTGTTGTTTCTGTGCCCTGACTAGATCATCGTTCCTCCCGGGAGCTTTCTGTCTATGTTTTCTCAATTTAACCTTCAAAGGGGCAATGGCATCCAGAACATTCAAGATGCTAGAAGTAACAGAATTCAGAATTTCATCAACATTGGCACCAGAGGCTTTTTCAGGGTGTATCATTTCTACAAACTGTGCCCTAGTGCTCTCATTTATTTGTCTCCTTTGGACAACTGCAGGGCCAGGCGGTAGTTTGGGAGCAACAGACAGGTCAAAGAATACACAGAAATGATCAGTGAGGGCAACATCAACCACACTGACATTGTAAATAATAACCCCCCTTGTGATGAGCAGGTCCAGAGTGTGCCCTCTGCTGTGGGTGGGGCAACTCACATGCTGAATTAGACCAAAGGTTTCAAGGACAGCATTGAGCTCTTTTGCATTTCTGTCATTGACATTATCAACATGAACATTAAAATCACCTGTAATGACTAGACCATCAAAGTCTGTGCACACAACTGAGAGCATTTCAGTGAAATCATCAATGAAACTTTGGCTGTGCTGAGGAGGTTTGTACATAACTATGCAGGGTAAGGGAGGAGTTTGTTTTAACTCAATCTTAAAGGACACATACTCAAATGATGAAAACACACCAAATGATAGTCTGTGGGTTGCAATATTATCTCTAAACAGTGCAGAAACACCTCCACCCTTTTTATTTTCTTGTATTTCCGATTCATGTTTGTAGTTGGGGGGGGGGAGGGGTTGATTCGACTAGATCTATGTGTCCTGTGTTTGTGTCAAGCCATGTTTCAGTTAATAACATAAAATCAAGATTTAAAGAAGAGATAAGATCATTGATTAAGAATGATTTGTTGCATAAAGATCTGACATTGAGTGCAGCAAGTTTGAGATTAGTTTCCTTGGGACTGGTCAAAACCTTCCTGCAAGGGATGTGAACTAGATTTCTTTGATTGGACAGTCTAACTTCCCTTTTTTGCATTCTACGTGGTGCAAATACAGGTATAGCACCAGAAGGAAGCTGTTCATCACAGGGCCCCAGTTTGACATAAGCTTTCCTAGGACACTGGGGGCCCGTTTCATCCTACCTCTGGGGGATAGCAACTCTAGAGGCGCGCAGGGGAGGTCGAAGTGAGGGTAGTTTGGGTGATGGACCAGGAGGAGCGGGAGCTGGACGGGATTTGGGTGAACGACGGAGGGGGCGTGTTGGAGGGGGTTTGGATGAAGGACGTGTTGGAGGGACTTTGGGTGAAGGATAAGGAGGGGGCGCTGGAGGGGTAGGAGAGCTCCTGTGTGGTGTGAGGCTCACAGGTGTTAGGGGAGCCATCTTAATTCCTGACTTAATGAGGCTATCAAAATGGCTAGGTAGGGCCATGGGTGAAAGTGAGGGGGACGAAAAGGAAAGTGAGTCTTCACTGGGAGTAGATGTAGCAGGGGGCGCCCACAGCTGGTTAGATGGTGGTGGCAAATCTGGTGGTTGTTGCTGTGGTTCTGCAGCTGGGTCCTTAGCTGGCGGTAGTTGTTGTGGTGCTGGTGCAGGTGAGTCCTTAGATGGAGGTGGTTGCTGTAATGCTGGTGGAGCTGAGTCCTTAGATGGAGGTGGTTGTGGTGCTGGTGCTGCCGGATCAAAGTCTTTGGCCGGTGGTGGTGGAGGTAGTTTCTGTTGCCGTTGTGCTGTGGTTCCTGGGACGCTGGCTCGGTCCTTCCTTACTGCCTTTTCAGGGCCTTGGCCTCTATGCCCCAGAGCGTGGAGGAGGGTCTTCACTAACTCTCTTGCTCCACCTCTGTTCAGGTGTGGGCCTCTTCCCATGAATAGGTCCTTTCGCTTCCAGAATATATTGAAGTTCTCAATGTAATGGAGTCCTCTGGAAGCACACTCTCTGGAGAGCCAGTTGTTCAGCTGAAACAGACGGCTGAACTTGAGTGACACCCCATCGATGTTAGGAAGAGGTCCACTGATGAATGCTTCAACCTCTACTTTGTCAATCTCTTCAAATAACTTCATGAAGTCTTTTTTCAAACGTTCAGATTGTTCTTTTCTGATATCGACAGCACCTACATGGATGATTATTCTTTTAACTCCTTGGTACAAGACTTTAGATAAGAGTCCTGTAATCACTGGAACAGTAGAACTTGGGCAACATAAAGTTTGCATTCTTCTGTAGCTGACTCCACTGATGGCACCATCTCCAAGCAGCAGCGTATCTCTGACCTTGATGTTTGGTACAGATTTTCTTTCTGCCTGTGCTTTTTTGCCAACACTATGACTCCTTCTCTGTGGTCCAATTTCACTTTGTTCTTTAACTTCACATTGTGTTAGGGGTAAAAATCTGTGAGCTTTATTTCGGATGTTCTGTCATCTTTACGCTTTGGCTTAACACAGAGTTCCTCCGCACAAAGTTTCGGAAAGGACACAACATCACTCAGGTCTATGTCACTGTTCTTCTCGTTTGTAGTAAGAGTAGGCTTCTTACCACCCGATGTTACTGGAAGGGTCTTGTGAAGTCCATTTTCAGCTTCCAAAGTAAATATCCTTGTTTGTAGCTCTTTTATTTCTTGTTGGTAGATCCGACAGCGTTCACAGTGGGAGTTTGTTTTTCTTCCTCTTCCGGACATGTCGCTGGCTTGTCAGACGTAAAAATATTTATTTGTATAGGTGGAAGTCACAAAAAGGATGACCAGTCTGATATTCCAGGATGTGTGGATGAAGTAAAATGATTAAAAATGATTAATTAAATGATTAAAAAGCAAATAAAGCAGGAAGTGGCAGGAGCAGAGAAAAAAGCGTCTGCACTCTTTTGCAGGGGGAGGTTGCTTCTCTCACAGAAAAAATGTCTTGCTGGTATGAAGGGATGTACAACGCCTGTCTTAGCATTGCCTTCTTCCATACCCCTTCGTTGTCGATTAAACATACCTCAGCATCTCCTCTGCGCTCTGCCACCCCATTGCATTGTGTGCCGTCACCTAGCTCCACACAATGTGTCTCTGGCTGGAAACTGTCATCAAACTTTGTGAACTTTGTAGCAGTAGCAGTTTATAGTTTTTTGGACGCATGCACATACTGTTAGGATCCTGGTCTTCCCCCACACCTACCAGGGAATCTTATTCACACCTGCCACTCATCTTCTTATCAGCCTGCAGCCTTCTTATGAACTCCTCACCTGTCAGCCCGTCTGCTTCATGCAGTAGAGTTCAGACCTATGTTACACTCTAAGCCAAGTCTTTATGTAGTTCTATGCCAAGTGCCTCATGCTGCAAGCTTATTCTCTCTATGTTTGCCTCTCCAGGAATCACCTCCAGCTACGCCTCCACCTTAGGTCACCGTTTGTCACCCTTTAGGAATCAAAGCAAGGTTCCATTCCGTCACCTGTCAAAGCCACAAATCTTTCAAGCCTGAACTCTCCACCACCACTGGGACTCAATAAAGATCACTTGTTCAGCCACTTTATGTTTCTGTCCTGCTTCTGGGTCCAGCTACGCTCAACATAACACATACCAAGGCAAACAAATCATTCATATTTCATAATGCGTTTAATTCTAAGGGTGCACACTTGGTTTTAAACAGAATCTCACTCACCATCCAAGTTTTCCTCCACCAACAGCCAAACCAGAGCAACATACACATCAGCATTCATATCCACAGGAAACAGGAAGTGACTTCACATGTCAAATTTTTTTTTTTTTTGCTTTGTTCCCATTTTTGTCATTTTGTTTCAAACCTATTTCTGTATTTGATTCATTTTCTATTCTGTTTTTCCCTTTCGGGGTCACGGGGCTGCTGGAGCCTATCCCGGCCACTTGCGGGCGAAGGCTCTGGACAGGATGCCCTGGACAGGTCGCCAGTCTATCGCAGGATAGAATGTCCACAATCACACACCCATTCAGTCTCACAGTCATACCTATGGTCAATTTAGAGTTGCCAATCAACCTATGAAGCATGCTGGAGAACATACACGGGGAGAACATACAAACTCCACACAGAAAGGTCTCGCACTGATGTTGTGTTTTTCATGTCCCCTAGCCAGGACTTGAACTGGGGGCCTTCTTGCTGTGAGGCAAGAGTGCTAACCACTGTGCCACCGTGCAGCCTGTCAATTAACAATTAACCTGCATCTTAGTGACTGGTCATGCTGGCACCATTGATTGATCAAAGGTTGTGAAAACAGTAATCATTAAGTAAAGTCACTTTTACAGACTTCTTTGGAAACATTATAGATATATCCAGGGCTCTATTTACAGTTTTTCTCCATTTGTTTGGCTAATTTCTTGAAACAGAAATTACATTCTCAAAACTCTAAGATCATTTGGAAAAACAGTCTCACAGTTTAGCAGAACACAAAAACTCACTTGCAAAACCTAATATATCTCCCAAAACTGTTCACTCGTGCTTCAAAACTAAATTATTTCCCGTGTAAAGAGTCAGTGCTACCAAAATGGCAGAGATCCTTCTCAATTGCTTTGGCTCATTTCTTGATCAGACCGGACATTCTCAGCACTCTTGGTGCTTTCGTCAAAGCAATGTGGATGGTTCAGCACAACGCCATGGTTCACCTGCAAAAGCTCATATCTCTCCCAAAACAATTCACTCATGTGTCAAAACTAAATTTCCTTCTCATTTAAACAGTCAGTGCCCCCAAAATACTTTGTCCCTTAAGCATTGTGTAAGCTCTGCAAGTCAAAATGATTAGATGTTTTGTCACTATAGCAGAGGACCATTGAAATGTCCCTCATGTCCACCTTTCAGTCTTAGCTCAGTCCTTTATTAACAATGGTAACTGTAATGTTTTTGTATAGCTAACAAAATATAATTTTGTATAAAACTGAAAAATAGAAAAAAGGATTTTAGGGTAATAGTAGCCTCTTTGGTTTAACAGCCCACATTGCACTCATACTGCCAAAGAAATTGTAACCATTATTCACACACATTTCAGTCAGACAACTCTTGCAGTAAGAAATATTTATTTGACATTTTCCACATACTTTAGTTGGCATTCACATCTTTTGGTTTGGCATAAGGCTCCGTTCAATTCCATGAGAGATTTCCATAAAACTTTCGGGTAACAAAACCCCCAACACTTAATTATCCAGAAGAAGAAAAGATGTGTATGTATAATCAGTGTGTAATAAAATGGGGTGTGTTTTCGGCAGCATTCCATTTCCATTTCATTTCCCAGTATGACTGCTATGTGTGACCCGGCACCATTGACCGTTTGGGCCGCCCCCGTTTGAGTACAGCGCCACGAAGGGAACATGCTATCTGTTGGATCTGCTATGTGTGACCCGGCACCATTGACCGTTTGGGCCGCCCCCGTTCGAGTACAGCGCCACGAAGGGAACATGCTAACTAGTGGATCTGCTATGTGTGACCCGGCACCATTGACCGTTGGGCCGCCCCCGTTCGAGTACAGCGCCACGAAGGGAACATGCTATCTAGTGGATCTGCTATGTGTGACCCGGCACCATTGACCGTTTGGGCCGCCCCCGTTCGAGTACAGCGCCTCGAAGGGAACATGCTATCTAGTGGATCTGCTATGTGTGACCCGGCACCATTGACCGTCAGGTCGCTCCCGTTCGTGGAAACCATACTATCTGATAGAACATACTATCTGAAAGAGAGAGGGAAATAAATAAAAGGGGAGCCAACATAAAATTACTCATACCTGATCTTAGAACGTAAGCTCACTTCCCCCAAAAAAACGGTGTGCAGAACTATAATTTAAACCGCCAAACAACCCTTATGATACACTAACTTAACATCCAATCCAAAGCTTCCGATGGCGTAGTATGACATGCTGAACAGCCATTATTTGAACTTCTATTGAACTAAGAACAAGCTTGAAGGCCATAACTTCTTCCATTGTGGCAACTATAAATACACGAGCTTAAGTACATCCATTATTTCAAAGCTCCCAATGACAGTACAACGAACGAGCTTAATAGCCATAATTTTCTCCATTTGGCATACCAATTATAAGCGCTCAAGGAACATCATTAAATTGAGATCCCATCCAAATATTAAGAACGAGTTCAACGCCCATAATTACTATGCTTCAACGCCCATAATCACTATGCTTCATTGGCATACTACAAAATTGGCTTAAGAACCAAATTCGAGCTCCAGCGCATACTATGATACAACTTAGAACATCCTAAATTTTGAGGCTTCCACCTGGCTATAATTTTCTTTTAACATCTATAATCGAAGAATTTACATTCTGCTGTTGACATTGATTGATTAATTCAGTCAGAAGTGTCATTGGAATGCAGAGGAGGTCCACCGCCCCATCACTTTCAGTGCAGCAATAGGTGCGTCGAGCAGTCATCGTTGCAGCACCAGATCAAGGAATGCAGGGGTGACATCACTTCCTTCAGGAGGCCATCGAGGAGTAGGTGATGGGAAGAGTAGCCAAGGAGATTTGTAGATGAGGAAGGTCAACATCCCACGTAGCAAAGGATAACAGCTTGGCTGGATTTGATGCTTTGTACTTGATATTAGTGGTTCTCAAATTGGTGGACAACAAAGTACAGACTACTGAAATTGTAATTAGCCAAGGGCGTCTGGATACTGAAAAAGAGAACTTGAGAGCCATAAGGGATCATAGGTTTTGATTGTATTTAGACTGAACCTTAAGCATTTAGAGGCGGAGTATAACAAGCCACTAAATGGGGAAGCATCTAGCAGACTGTCATCTGCTTAAGCAAGGCGGATAGAAGACTGACTTGTGGACACAAGATTTAACTCTTGAACTAAGCTTGACAGCGCAAGTGATATATTTCCTACGGTCAGGGTAGAAATTGCTCAAGGTGTTATTTAAACATTAACCAAGTCAACCGATGACACAATACTATCATTCACTATTGAAACAGCCTTAATATAATCTCCAAGGATGAAATAACCAGGACGACACCTTATAAATCATCAGAGCTGTAGATTCTGGCGGCCGGACAAACACAAACCACTCTTAAATCCTTTCCCCCAAACCAGAAGGCACAGCCTCAGAAGAACAAGTGGAGGGAGCCTGAAGACACGACAGTCATCATAACATAACTACTCCAAGCATAGAGAGGGAAGGAACAAACGCAAAACACGAAATCCAGAACAGGAACACGGGGCCCAGGATGGAACTACCCAGAACAAGAACACAAGATGAATGGATGACCATAGGACCAAAGCCACAGCAAATGTCAGGTGGCCCAATCATTGACAAATCATATTCAAACCAAACAATGAATAAACAACACGCTGCACAAAAGCCAAAGATGACATAATGGGGAGAGACAAGCAGCAATGAACCATCCGATCCATAGAAGAAAAATAAATCCGGAAGGGTGGAGGACCATACAGTATAGACAACGTGGAACCCAGATTTGAAAATACCCCCCCCCCCCCCCCCACAGAGATCCAAAAGACCAGGGATACAGAGGAAATACGGCCACTGAGAAACCATCAATAACTCGCAAAATGAGGGGGACCTATCGCCTACAAATATCCAGTACAGAGCTTCTGCTAAGAAAGTTGAAAGTATGAGGACTGCCACGGCAGCTGAAAGGTAAACCGACAAACGTGTCGAGCGCCAACTGAATGCCAAGAGACGCCGAGAGGCATAGAGGCAGAACAGGGAGAACCACAGCGATAAGACATCCACAGCCTTATATCGTGCTCCGAGGAAAAATCGTGGAGACAGCATGGGCAGCTGAAGAAAATATATACTAATCCTGAAGGCGCATGAGGAACTAGGCCACTGATGCCCAGAAAGATGAACTGTGAGGCGCCAACGGGTCCAGATCACGTCACGTGAACCTGAACACTTCGTAGGGGCCACCCTCAGTGGTGGCTTTGAAAACGATGCCCCGAAGGAATCCATCACACAGCCCCCACAAACCTCCAGACCAAACCAGAGAGAGAATAACAAATTAACTGTCCAGCCGAGAAAAAAGGCAGCGACGAGACTGACACACTCACTAATGCGGCCGACGCAAGTCCCCGAGCCAGGGCAGGACCCACTGGGGTACACAGAGCGGGGAAAAACAGGCGAAGCAGAACCAGATGCAGAACGTGCAGGGGGCAATGAACGAGTGATTAAAATGAGCCAAAGACGCTGCATAAAAGAGACCAAGCATAAGGAATTTGTCCACAGAGGAGAGACAGGTCCAAGAGAGACAGATTCACATTCAGACTAACCAGCAGCTACAACAATGAAGAAAATAAACAGAAGAACCGCCATAATAATGAAGCCAGCATCTAATTAAAGATAGTCAAGAGTCACCTTCAGCACCTAAAGAACAAAACAGCAACAAAGAAAATGCAAAAAACCACAAATAATTCAGCCAGCATGAGAAACCTAGGCCAGACGAGGACCGCCAGCCGTCACAACCACAGAAAAGACCCCACAACTCCCGAAACAATAATCGGACGACGCAGAATAACAGCAGAAAATGAATCAGAAGTGCATCATGAAGCGGACCACGAGTCCCAAAAACTACAATTCCCAGGGTCCTTAGGGGCGCGACGTCACCATACACCGAAGTAAACAGAAAACAAGACTTAGCCTAGAAAAAACGACACAGGAAAAAACCGCACGCCGCTCACCGTAGAAGTCCGGCTGACCACGGCAGACGATAGACCCGGACAGCTCCAGATCCGGGTCCATGGACAACCCGAACACCGCGGAAAGCGCACCCCCTGCAGATGCACGCGACCGCAGCGAAACGAACGCGCTGGGCGCCGTTAGCCGCCCGGTGATCGCCGCAAAACTAAATTTTCTTCTCATTTAAACAGTCAGTGCCCCCAAAATACTTCATGCCTTTGGCATTGTGTAAGCACTGCAAGTCAAAATGATTAGATGTTTTGTCACTATAGCAGAGGACCATTGAAATAAACCTCATGTCCACCTTTCAGTCGTAGCTCAGTCCTTTATTTGAGCCAAACCAATGGAGAAAACTGTAATACAAGTTCATGTTTGGAACAATAGTTACAAAAAAAAAAAAGGTTAAGTTGTGAACTCACTGTTTGTATGTTTAAAGCATTTTCTTTTTACACTGCCATGTGTTTTATGCCAATGCAAATTGTAGGTATAAATTATATTTATAAAGAAATACACACAGCAATTGCCTATTAAAACACTAGTCTATCTGCGTTGGCTGTTTGCACCACATTACCCATGATGCATTGAGTTACAGTGACAGCGAATCAGCGTACAATGAGTCTTCCGTGTTAAACGTATTGAAACCACAACGAACACACATTGAACAGTTTTTAAATCTTCTAATTTAACTTTTATGACATCTTTTAGAAAAAACAGCAGCAACTTCCAGCTTTTTCTGCCACAATTTTCCAAAAAGGCATGTGAGATTGTGGATGGGCTGTAGATCAATACAGACTGAGTTTCTTCTTTTTTAAAATTTTGGATGTGCCGCAGGATTTTTTGTCAAGGTTAAAGTGTTCCGTGGCTCAAAAAAGGTTGAAAAGCACTGTCCTATGCTATGGAAAGATGTGCGCAAAGCATTAGGATCAATATTGGAGTCAGAAATACAGTCCAATTTGAAGTTATAAACACTCAGTGGCCACTTTATTCGGCACACCTGTCCAACTGCTCAATAACGTAAATTTCTAATCGGCCAATTACAAGACAGCAACTCAATGCATTTTGCCGTGGTCAAGACGATCTGCTGCAGTACAAACCAAGCATCCAAGTGGGGAAGATAGGGGTTTTTAGTTACTTAGGAGGTTGTTGGTGCCAGACAGGCAATAAAAGATTGGAAAAACTTTGCCTGGCCTGACAACTTTGGGATGCTATCATGATAATATGGAGCAAACTCTCTGAGGAATGTCTTCAGTACCATTTTGAATCTATACCACCAAGGATTAAAGGGCCTATACAATGCAAAATGAGCTTTTAGGTGTATTATAGTCTTCATTCCTCATGAAAAAAAAAACCCAAACCCATCCATTCATGCATTTCTGAGTATTCTTCTAATAACCTGTGCTCTGAGCACCAGCCCCTCCCAACACGAAAACGAGCAGGTTCTCATGAGCTGACATAGACCAGTGAAAACAGCCTCTTCTGAGAAGAGTCTGCACTGCCAGCGCTAACACAGGCTAAAACACACACAACCACTTTTTTTCCGGGCAGCTAGTTGCAATTGGCAATAACACTTTCATTTCATATAAACATATGTACATCCATCTTTGTAACAGTTGAATGTTGTTTGTTTTCATTGGTGAAACATAGACACACTGCAGAGGCCAACTCTAGGATGGCGACATGAAATGGGTGGCAACCACAAGGATCAAAAGGCGGAGACTCAGAGCTTTCTTGTTGGAAAAGAAATCAGGAATAAAAATTATGTTTGACCTAAATAAGTAATTGTGTGCCAAATTTAAAATATTATCACATCCATGGATAAAAGGCTACAAATAGCATGATACAGGCCCTTTAAGACAGTTCTAAAGGGAAAAGTGGTTCCAACCCAGTAATAGCAAGGTATACCTAATGAAGTAACCAGTGAGTGTAAATCAGTTGTGTTACATTTGCAAAACAGGGGAGAGACATGCACTGAACTCTTCCCTTTTTTTTATTGTTAATAAAGCTAAAATTGTTTTTTTTAACTTGTTTAAAACATTGTTTTCTTTAAAGGAAAACTGTGTTTTCAAACATAGTTACATTTTTTAAATAGCGTGTACTTAAAAATGTTAAAAGGTAGCACTTTGAAAGACATACCAGTTACAAAGAAAAAGGGAAAAAATCATTTACATATTTTTCTGTTTAGTAATGTGACAAGAAAAATTCAAATGTGGTGGCATGAAGGATATTTGCTGGATATTTTGAATAAGAAAACATGAACAGCTCAGTCATATTCCAGCTGTCTGATTAATAAATGGGCATCTCAAACAATGAATAAACAACACGCTGCACAAAAGCCAAAGATGACATAATGGGGAGAGACAAGCAGCAATGAACCAACCGATCCATAGAAGAAAAACAAATCCGGAAGGGTGGAGGACCATACAGTATAGACAACGTGGAACCCAGATTTGAAAATACCCCCCCCCCCCACACACACACACACAGATCCAAAAGACCAGGGAAACAGAGGAAATACGGCCACTGAGAAACCATCAATAACTCGCAAAGTGAAGGGGACCCATCGCCTACAAATATCCAGTACAGAGCTTCTGCTAAGAAAGTTGAAAGTATGAGGACTGCCACGGCAGCTGAAAGGTAAATCGACAAACGTGTCGAGCGCCAACTGAATGCCAAGAGACGCCGAGAGGCATAGAGGCAGAACAGGGAGAACCACAGCGATAAGACATCCTCAGCCTTATATCGTGCTCGAAAGAAAAATCGCGGAGACAGCATGGGCAGCTGAAAAAAATATATACTAATCCTGAAGGCGCATGAGGAACTAGGCCACTGATGCCTAGAAAGATGAACTGTGAGGCGCCAACGGGTCCAGATCACGTCACGTGAACCTGAACACTTCGTAGGGGCCACCCTCAGTGGTGGCTTTGAAAACGATGCCCCGGAAGAATCCATCACACAGCCCCCACAAACCTCCAGACCAAACCAGAGAGAGAATAACAAATTAACTGTCCAGCCGAGAAAAAAGGCAGCGACGAGACTGACACACTCACTAATGCGGCCGACGCAAGTCCCCGAGCCAGGGCAGGACCCACTGGGGTACACAGAGCGGGGAAAAACAGGCGAAGCAGAACCAGATGCAGAACGTGCGGGGGCAATGAACGAGTGATTAAAATGAGCCAAAGACGCTGCATAAAAGAGACCAAGCATAAGGAATTTGTCCACAGAGGAGAGACAGGTCCAAGAGAGACACATTCAGACTAACCAGCAGCTACAACAACGAAGAAAATAAACAGAAGAACCGCCATAATAATAAAGCCAGCATCTAATTAAAGATAGTCAAGAGTCACCTTCAGCACCTAAAGAACAAAACAGCAACAAAGAAAATGCAAAAAACCACAAATAATTCAGCCAGCATGAGAAACTAGGCCAGACGAGGACCGCCAGCCGTCACAACCACAGAAAAGACCCCACAACTCCCGAAACAATAATCGGACGACGCAGAATAACAGCAGAAAATGAATCAGAAGTGCATCATGAAGCGGACCATGAGTCCCAAAAACTACAATTCCCAGGGTCCTTAGGGGCGCGACGTCACCATACACCGAAGTAAACAGACAAATGGGTGGCAACCACAAGGATCAAAAGGCGGAGACTCAGAGCTTTCTTGTTGGAAAAGAAATCAGGAATAAAAATTATGTTTGACCTAAATAAGTAATTGTGTGCCAAATTTAAAATATTATCACATCCATGGATAAAAGGCTACAAATAGCATGATACAGGCCCTTTAAGACAGTTCTAAAGGGAAAAGTGGTTCCAACCCAGTAATAGCAAGGTATACCTAATGAAGTAACCAGTGAGTGTAAATCAGTTGTGTTACATTTGCAAAACAGGGGAGAGACATGCACTGAACTCTTCCCTTTTTTTATTGTTAATAAAGCTAAAATTGTTTTTTTTAACTTGTTTAAAACATTGTTTTCTTTAAAGAAAAACTGTGTTTTCAAACATAGTTACATTTTTTAAATAGCTTGTACTTAAAAATGTTAAAAGGTAGCACTTTGAAAGACATACCAGTTACAAAGAAAAAGGGAAAAAAATCATTTACATATTTTTCTGTTTAGTAATGTGACAAGAAAAATTCAAATGTGGTGGCATGAAGGATATTTGCTGGATATTTTGAATAAGAAAACATGAACAGCTCAGTCATATTCCAGCTGTCTGATTAATAAATGGGCATCTCAAATGTAGTTTGAACACTTTTTTGCCTCCTTTTTTTACTATTTTGAAATGTTTTTAAAGTTGCACTTTAAAAACAATTTGCTAGTCCAAAAGACCCCAAAAAACTATAAATTTACATATTTTCTGCTGATAAATATTTAAATATCCTGTGTTTCATGTTATATTTGCAGTAGTTTGATGTACAATATTGATCAAATCTGCAACCAGATCAGGAGTTGTGGATCGTTTCCTCACAGTTCTCCCTGGAGCTTCATGTTGAGTAAAACTGGTTATATTAAAAAAAAATACACAATAGTGATCTGACATAGCCATGTCAACAACAGAAGACACACTACATGACAGGCCATAAGGTTATGACCAAGGCTAGAGTAGGCTGTGTGACATGCTGTGTAAAATCCATACAATGCAAAAGGTTAAGAATCTTTTTTGCATGATGTCTTTGATGTCAGATAAGAGTTTTGATTTGCATTGTGTTTGGTGTAACACAGACCGGTGTTGGTGGGAAACCTGTATTCTGCCTTGCCTAGATCTGTGTGAGCTTTGTTTGCTGATGGAAGAGGAACACAACAACACAACTAAGTGTAGTATCTTCAATGATGAGACGTTGGTTTAGGTTGGCTCTTTATTCCGCTATTATTACAACTTCCAAACAATCACAATGCAGCACGTGCTTATCCTTAACAGTGTAACATTCACGGCCTTACAATAAAATCACACTTTAGTGTTATGAAGAATAACTAGCCAATATGCCACATTACCTCCCCTTTTAACTGGGACAAATTAACAACATAGGACGTTACCTTAACAGCGCCTAAGACAAAAGCCAGAAAAATGCTTAACAACATCAAGTTCTTCAAAATAGACGAAACAGGTTTCTTACGGTCTGTTCTATCATCAATAATCTCAAAAAGAACTATTTAAATATCAAGTTTGAAATCTAAGGGGAGGTTTAATTTCACGTTTTGAGCGTCTCGAAACCACTGGCTCCGGTGACTGGTTAGGAAAATCTCCCTTTTATGGGGAACTTCCACAGCTCGTCTCCACTTCCAGATTTGCTTCTTCTGTCGAGACCACTTGGTCTGCCGCAGGTACAGCTCGCTCACGTAGCTTATCTCCATGCTGTCTGTGAACTGTGTCCCGCTCTCTGACTTCGTAGGAAACTGGACCAGTCTGTCGCACCACGATACCAGGAATCCAATTGTGACCCCCACTCACAGTGCTACACAGATACACTGCATCTTCCACTGCAAACGAACGATCTGCTGCACTGTAATCATGGCAGTCTTTCTGGTGATATTGTCTCTTCCTCACCCGCGCCTTGGTGCACGGGTGCAGAAAATCCAGCCTGGTACGAATGTGTCTGCGCAGAAACAGATCATCAGGGGATTGTCCCGTGATGCAGTGAGGAGGAGTGGATCTGTACTGCAACAAAAACAAGGAAATCTTATCATCAATGCACAGATGGGTGTGAGCCAGCCTCTTCATTCCAGCTTTAAACGTCTGGACATATCGCTCCGCCAGACCATTTGATGCTGGGTGCCCTGGTGCACTCGTAGTGTGTACTGTTTAGAGAGTCTGCACTGTTTAGAGATAATATTTCAACCCACAGACTATCATTTGGTGTGTTTTCATCATTTGAGTATGTGTCCTTTAAGATTGAGTTAAAAAAAACTCCTCCCTTACTCTGCATAATTATGTACAAACCTCCTCAGCACAGCCAAAGTTTCATTGATGATTTCACTGAAATGCTCTCAGTTGTGTGCACAGACTTTGATGGTCTAGTCATTACAGGTGATTTTAACGTTCATGTTGATAATGTCAATGACAGAAATGCAAAAGAGCTCAATGCTGTCCTTGAAACCTTTGGTCTAATTCAGCATGTGAGTTGCCCCACTCACAGCAGAGGGCACACTCTGGACCTGGGGGGTTATTATTTACAATGTCAGTGTGGTTGATGTCGCCCTCTCTGATCATTTCTGTGTATTCTTTGACCTGTCTGTTGCTCCCAAACTACCGCCTGGCCCTGCAGTTGTCCAAAGGAGACAAATAAATGAGAGCACTAGGGCACAGTTTGTAGAAATGATAAACCCTGAAAAAGCCTCTGGTGCCAATGTTGATGAAATGCTGAATTCTGTTACTTCTTGCATCTTGAATGTTCTGGATGCCATTGCCCCTATGAAGGTTAAATTGAGAAAAAATAGACAGAAAGCTCCCTGGAGGAACGATGATCTAGTCATGGCACAGAGCAACAGTGCCGCAGAGCTGAGCGAAAGTGGCGCAAGTCAAAACTCTAGGTTCATTATGGAATGTATAAGGCGGAGTTGTATGCTTACAACCAGATCTTATGCAGAACAAGGGAAAGGTACTTCTCTGAAATCATTGTAAGTTGCAGCAGCAACTCTCATATCCTGTTCACAACAGTTAACAGATTAACTAACCCTCCAACCCAGCTACCAATAGAACTGGTTTGTACACCTAAATGTAATGAGTTTGCTGTATTTTTTAATGACAAGGTTCAGGGCATTAAAAAGGCCATCAACTCCACAACACATATAACTATCCAACGGCCACCTACTCACTCTAAGCTGACTCACTTTGTACCTGTCACTGACCAAACTGTCCAAGAGACCATCACCCGTCTGAGCTCGTCTACATGCTGCCTTGATGTGTTACCCACTAGATTTCTAAAGTCTTTCCTGAACAGTGTGTTGCCACCAATTACTCAAATAGTTAACATGTCTCTTCAATCTGGAATATTTCCTGAGGCCTTAAAAACTGCAGTCATTAAACCCCTCCTGAAGAAGAGCGGTCTTGATCCCACTGTACTGAATAATTACAGACCTATCTCTAATCTGCCATTTTTAGGAAAAGTCCTTGAAAAAGTTGTCTACCAACAGCTCACTGACTCTCTTATTAAACAATTCATTTGATGTTTTCCAGTCAGGTTTTAGACCCCATAATAGCACAGAAACTGCTCTTATCAAGGTAACCAATGACATCCGCCTGAACACTGATGATGGCAAAGTCTCTGTCTTAATCCTGCTAGACCTGAGTGCTGCCTTTGATACTGTTGATCATGGGATCCTTTTGCACAGACTCCAAGACTGGGTTGGCATCTCTGGATCTGCCCTAAGTTGGTTCAAGTCTTATCTAGAAGACAGGAAATACTTTGTTAAAATTGGGAGTTGTGTCTCAGACTACATGGGCTTGAATTGTGGTGTGCCCCAGGGATCGATCCTGGGACCCCTTCTGTTCAACCTCTACATGCTACCACTAGGGCAGTTAATACGCAGTAATAACATTTCTTATCACAACTATGCAGATGATACTCAGATCTATGTGTCACTGACAACAGGTGAATATGGGCCAGTGGATTCTCTCAACCACTGCCTCCAACAGATCAGTGCATGGATCCAGAACAACTTTCTCCAGCTAAACTCAGACAACACCGAAGTTATTGTTTTTGGCCCACAGAAACAAAGAGAAAGTGTCAGCAGCTACCTTTATTCTCTGTCTCTTAAACCCTCCAATCAAGTCAGAAATCTAGGGGTAATCATGGGCTCTGACCTGAACTTTAACAGCCATATCAAGTCAGTAACATCAGCGGCATTTTACCATCTGAAAAACATTGCCAAAATCAAAAACATAATGTCAAAGCGAGACCTGGAGATACTTATTCATGCATTTGTCTCCAGTAGGTTAGACTACTGTATCGGCCTGCTCACTGGCCTCTCCAAACGAGCTGTAAAACAGCTTCAGTGCATCTAGAATGCTGCTGCCCGAGTCCTGACCAAAACCAGGAAGTATGATCACATTAGTCCTGTGCTCAGGTCTTTGCACTGGCTCCCTGTACCTCAAAGAATAGACTTCAAAGCAGCTCTGCTTGTGTACAAGTCTCTCCATGGCCGCGCACCAAAGTACATCTCTGACATGTTAGTGCCATATGAACAATCCTCAGACCTCAGGGACTGGCCTCCTGTTGTTTCCCAGAGTCAGAACTAAACAAGGGGAATCAGCGTTTCAATATTCTGCAGCTAAAATCTGGAACAGCCTTCCTGAAGTCGTAAGACAGGCCTCTTCTGTGTTCATGTTCAAATCTAGACTTAAAACATTTCTGTTTAGCCGTGTATATGACTGAAAGGTCCTATCTGCACTTTTCTTTCCTTCCTTTCTTTTTAAATCAATTTTTTTTTCTTTTCTTTTAAAGTAAATTTTACGTTGATTATTTCTATGATGTATTGTGATTTGAATGCATTTTTCTGTTTTGTCAAGCACCTTGAATTACTTTGTGTACGCATTGTGCTATACAAATAAACTTGCCTTGCCTTGCCTAGAGCAACAGTGGTATTTAAGCAAGGAAAAAAAAACTTTTTGAAACATAGTGATGGTACAAATTCCACATTCATGAGCAGAACAGACTATACTTTCTGCTATTGAGGATGAATGTGATAATCATTGCAAAAGACAACCGCTTGATGATTCTTACTGCCACAATAGAAACATTCTCCCCTAACCCAACTCTCCTGTCTTTCTTTGAGTGGTAAATGCCTCCTTTGTAGCTGCATTGACTCCTCAAGGGTTAATGAATGCGCAGTGAATTCGGCAGGGGGGAGACCGGAGGGGGGCACGACCAGGGTTGTTGTGGGTCTCGGAAAGGCCGGTTGAGGCTTGCAGTTCCAGGAACAGGGGCGTTCATGGAGGCGAGAATCGATTCTAATGGAGAGCATAATAAAAGAATCAAGTGAAGCTGGTTCTTCATAGTGTAACAGTTCATCTTTGATTGGGTCACTTAGTCCATTGTAGAAAACTTCCTGTAGGACTCTCGTGTTACTACTTTTTTCCGTAGCTAGGATGCGGAAGTCAGCGGAATATTCAGCCACAAAGCATCTGCCCTGTCAGAGATTGTCATTGCAAAGGTTGTTTGATATTCAAACATGGCATGAGATTATCGGTCACTGTAATTATGAATTAGGGTTGTGCCGATGGACGATGATCGTCCATCGGGATGGGTGACTGACATCCCAATGGAGAGACCACCATCGTGATGCCACGCCCCCGCCACGTTGCGAGTGGACCCCATACGCCGCGGTTACATGAACAAAATATCTTGATGGGATCAATGGTCGGATTAGAATCCAACCGTGTACATGGGCCCAGAAAAATGTTTTCAGAATATAAAAACGTTCACTAAGGTCACACTTTCCGTCGGAATAAAAACCGGAAGGATATAAATTCCGCCGAGCGGCTTTTTTTTTTTCAAACTTTATTGAATGTAACAATTCTATACAAAACGAAGTTAAACAGCGCCGAGCGGCTATATATATTGACATGTCAGCTCGGTAAAATACGAGATGATCTTCTAAACGTGCTTTTAATAATGTTACGGTTATTATGAAACACCTGTTCGCTCATCATTTGAATCTTAATCCGTGTTGTCAGCGCTTTTTCTGAGCGCTGTTGTTAGCCCATGTTAGCATACTGCTATGCTAACATGGGCTAACAACATTAGCTTTGGGTGGCGCTGCATCCTGTGAATAACATCAGCCTTTATTTAGTCGGGACACGACTGGAAACACAAATCCACGTCATTGTTTGAATGTTTTCTAAGGACTGAGCGACATTTCTGCTTTGAAGCTCAAACCGCTGTGTCTGCTGACGATCCGAGCTGTGCTCAGACACACACGTTTAGACCCGGTTCTGAGTTCGGTAGCTAGTACCCCTAGAGCTGCGGGACGGATCGCAGTCTTAAATCTCCCACACATACCGCTCATTTACCCCCCCCCTTCCCATCAAACACAAAGCTGTAAGTCCGCACTCCGCCAGTCCACTTCGCTAGTTAAGTGCGGGTGCAGACTACTTCTTTTCTATTGTTACTTTCTTTGTTTGTTACTTTTTTGTTGAAGTCACTTCCCTCAGTTTATACTAGATCATCGCGGATGAGTCATTAGTTGGGAAATAAAATGAAAAAAGCAAAATAACGAATAGCAGTTATATAACAACGAAAAATGTTTAAACCCCCCCCCCGACGATGTCATCGTCCATCCCGATGGTTGACAGCAAACATCGTCAACGGCCAATTTAGGGGACATCGCCCAACCCTATTATGAATACATTCAGAAATTGCAGAATGTTGTTGACGGGATGACTATTAAGGGTAAAGCAGAGAAACAATGTGAAGTTTGCATACAGGGAAATTTATTTAAACAAGGAACAGAGCACCTTACAGAAGAGCAAAAGCTGCCCTAGAGTTAGTCACACTGATTTAGCAGGACCAATAGACCCAGAGTCCAAAGAAAGGCACAGGTTTGTGTTGTCTTTGTGTATTTTCTGAAGCACAAGAGCGACACAGTGTGAGCAAGTAAAATGTTTATTGCAGATACAGCACAGTATGGCAAAATCAAATGTGTAAGATATGACAATGTTACAGAATTTACAGGGAAACAGTATCAGTCACTTCTTAGCCGAAATGGCATCAGACACGAGACCTCAGCTCCATATTTGTCCCACCAAAATGGCATGGCTCGGAGAAACTGGTGAACACTTTTTGACATGGCAAGATGCAAACTAACAAAAAGTGGTCTATCGAAAGCACTATGGCCTTTTGCAGTGCAGACAGCAGCTGTGGTAAGGAACAGATGCTACAATAATCGCACAGAGCAAACACCTTACTACATGTTGACAGGGCGAAAGCCAAACCTCTCCAAGATGTAAGAATTTGGAACCGCATGTTTTGTTTACAAAAAAAAAAAGAAATGAAGGAAAACTAGATTCAAGAAGAGAGAAATGAATTTTTGTTGGGTAAAACAGTCCAGTGTACATGGTTAACTTCCCAGAGAAGGGGAAAGTGCAGCAACACAGGCTTTTGAAGTTTGTGAGGAAGAGTATGACTGAACACCAAACACAAACAGATATCCCACCTGACGACAACAGTGAAGTGAGGAGCAGGGCTATTGACACAGAAACACATCCAGATGTGGGACAGACACTTGTACATAGTCCAGTACCTACTATCACACCTAAGGCAGACTAACTGTGAGACAGAAAACAAGCCTAAAAGATACCCCTCCAGAATAAGAAAAGCACCAAGTTTCCTTAGTGACTACATAACTGGAGAGGATGAGGACCAAGTGTTAACAAACATAGATCGTTGTTACAGACTTGTGTGAAATTCCTCTAACATTTAGAGATGCTGTTACTTCATCCAAGTCTGCAAACCCTGGTGATGGAATTGCAGTGTAGAGTGAAGTGTGAAGTGTACAGACCCCCTGCAAGATGTTCCAATCACCAACCAGAAGGTTCCAGCCCTGGGTCTCAGTTGCAGCGCCACATCTATGTCAACCAACTTTCTAACTCTTTGTAAATAAAAGTGTTAGAATGAATTCATGAAAATTGCTGTTTAGGAATTATCTATTTATTATTTATTTGCATTCAGAAAACCTCACGTGTTTTTAACATGTCAAATATGAACTTCATTCATTCCAACAGATGATGTGGCGGTATTTAAACTCTGAGCTGAATGTCCTCATCCAATCAGGTTCCCTGGACAATTGGGGCACCAATCTGTAAACACAGATAGGAGGGGAATAAAGAATGACAGAACCTCCCATTGCAGCAGAAAACAAAAGAAAAGGGACAGAAAACACTCAAAATGCACAAACAAAACAATATTATGGCCTTAGCCGTAACACTGAGAACAAGCAATAGATGGGCAGTTTCAGAATGGGTCCAGATGCACTTATTTATATCATCCTCTGGGTGACTGTGATAATGCTTATCTGTAATAGATGTTGTTCCGTGGTGCTGTGAATTTCACCAGCATGGTACACCGACTCCACCTCCAGCTCCATTATCAACACATTACCCCCAGAGTGAGATGACCACTGGTTGTTCTCAGAAGCCTTCACAACAACTATTGGTATCAAAATGCTCTATCATCACTGACTTGTATTTCAGACACCTCTAGCAACACTAACAAGATAATTGTAGAGGTAACAGATCAAAGCATCACATTTTCTTCCATGGACACAAATGCCATGGTCAAGGAAATCAAGCACTTGGTCCAGCTTGTGATTTTTTTTACATTTTGTTGCGGTTTTTAAGCTTGACACATTGTGGGAAAGTGTCTCTGTTGGGTTAAAACAACCTCCAACATCAGAATAACTACATAAGAAAAGAAAGACAGCATACCAAGGTACCTTTTACGAGGAGAGCGAACAGAGATCATACCCAGCAAACAATCTCTGTCCACTCTGGCGCATATTCTGTCGCCTCTTCTTTTATTAAGTTTGTTGGTTATTCCCTAATTTACATATGTGCTGAGCTCCAAGAAGGAAGGAAACAGAACACAGCTGCAGCGCTACCAGAAAGTATTAATTACATGTATATCTTTTCACAGCCTTCCCACATCATCTTCAGACCTGCAAAGCCTTTTCTCATGGATAACTAACACAGAGCGTCCTTCGATTCATCCTAGACACAGCTAACACAGGTTCTCAGGAGAATGCTGGAAGGACGCAAAGATAATCGGCTCCCCAGAGGTTTCACCTCCAACTTCCTATGAAACAAGTTGGACACACACTTCTGCCAACATGATTATAACACCTATATAGCTAGGTAACGCATAAAAAGCAAATATGAGATAATTTCTATACATTTTTCCAACAGTCTCCATGTTTGTTTAATACCTTTGACCTGAAATGTTAACGTTCTGAGCACCAAACTTACTCTCATATGTCTGGTAACTGCTCTGTAACTGCTCTGTCCTCAGTGTCCTCAGTTAGCTAAAAACATGTCTTAAATTGTTTTGAGTGCAGGTCTGTATCCCTGTCATTCAGTCATTAATCCTGATATGCAGCACACAATTTGTCACTACTGTGATGTCATCAATGTGAGCCTTTGTAGTGATATCAGAACTAACACAAAACAAAGCTACAGCTATTATCTGAGTAATGGATAAAGTCAGATGAGGTGTTTCTTATCATAATGGGTTACGTAAAGGGCTGATCGTGTTAGACAGTGAACTGTGGAATAAGATAAGTAAACATATATTATGGTATTAATAAATAGTTTGTGGTCAATGTTTTTTTGATTGCTTAGAAAAGTGTTCCTATTGTTTTTATGTGTTAAATTAGGGCACTCAGTTTAGTTTTTTTTACAAGTTTGTTTCTTAATTTTTTGAGATTGAAAAAAAATACCCCCTGTTGGTGTAAAAGTGACAAGGCAGAACACAGGACTGGACTCAGATGCAGAGCTTAAGGATTTAATTGCTTGATTCAAGAGATGAGCTTGCTTTGGCAGGTGAAAGCACATGACAAACAGGCACAGGACAAAGGGAAACACAGGCTATAAATACATGAGGAGGGGAAGCACAGGTGGTAACGATCAGGGATGATGAGGCAGACACAGGTGTGGGGAGCAGACACAGCAGGAAGGGGAAGGTCTGGAACGAGAGGTAGTTAGACTTTCAAAACAAACAGGAAACCCCACACGAGACGACAGGAAGCTTGATGAGACATGACAAAAAGTAAAGGTTGGAAGTCTGCTATGTTAAAAAAACTTAATAAAGGCACTTTTTTAGTAGGAATTTATTATTTTACTCAGATGTAATGTCATGAAGTTAAATGAAAACTTCTAGATAGTTCACTTTTTAGGGTTGATTAAAAATAAATAAATCAAGAATTAATTACAGTTCACAAATAATTAATAACATCAGATTGTTTCCTGGTTTTCAAAAGTGGCATGACAATTACACCACAAAAACCTTTTTTTTAATCCTAAATTTTCTACTATTCAATAGGGTTTCTTGGCATAAAAAAGACCTTTATCCTTTAGCCAGAGCACAATTTATTTTCTGAATTGACATCACATAACTTTCTTATTGATTCTCTGTCATGCAGCACTGACAGTCTTTTATTTCAAACCATGATGTATTCTTATCAATAAGCAAATTCCATAAAAGCATGCATCATATGTTTATACAATTCAAATGCTGTAAGAGGTATGGCATCAACAGATATGTGAAAGTCTGAAATGATGATTATGTGAGAGCAGAGCTGAACAGTGCTGAGTGTCAGTCAACCAAACATCCTCGTCCAGGAAGCACGGCACACGTAAGTTTCAACTCTGCTTACAAATTTGAAATAATGTGTCCAAAAGATCTATTACCGTAGGATTATTTATAAAAATGTATGCAAACTGAGGAAACTGTTAAAATTCATCATTTGTTTTCAATGTACCGTCAATTAATGTTGGTTTGTAATGACATGATCCAGAGTACTTTGAGTGCTTAAGAGCCTTTGAACGTTTTTATTGTAGCTCTTGAAGATATATAAAGCTCCATAGACCATTTCTGTCCTCTTTCCAAGTATATTTTCCCTTTTCATTAGTAACATTATATGAGGAATCAAAAAATGCCTGTTTTCTGTCCATCAGAGTTTTCTACTAGAAATAAAACTTTTGTTTTGCTAAATCTGAATGAGTCATATCCCTTTTAACCTGAGTTTAACCTTTAAAATAATCTCACCTAGTATGTCCTTGTGGAAATGGAACTGTAGCAGCTAATGTGTTGGCTTCTGTTCTGTTTTTGAGCTTTAACTCTGTTGGATGAAGAAACACTAAAGTCAAACTGGTAATCATTCTGACAGAGCAGACATGCAGTGGAGTCTGATTCTGCTCATTCTGATGGGTAAGAACGTTTCTGATCTAAAACTATTTTATTTTAATGAGTATGGACAGTTTGTGTTCTCATTGACTGTCTCACTGTTGTGTTTTTCAGCTCAGTCTTGGTCCATCACAGGTCAGCTCTATGAGTATAAATATGTGAAAACACCAAAGACCTGGGAGGATGCTCAGCAGTACTGCATCAAACATCACACTGACCTGGCCACAGTGACTAACATGACAGACATGAAGAGGCTCAGGGAAGCAGCAAAGAACGATGTTCCAAATACAGGAGCGTGGATCGGCCTGCAACAACCCCAACCAACAAACAGGAAGTGGCACTGGTCTCTGCCTGGACTGGAGTTCTATGAAAATAACTGGGGTTCTGGTGAATCTAGTCACAGATAAGAGTATTGTGGGGCTATAAGGAAAAACCTCGACATGGGTGGATCATGGGTGTAGCCCTGATAAACCTTTCATCTGCTATAACGGTAAGAACACTGCTGCATTATTTTCTCTTTGAACATAAACATCTGTGAACAAAACAAGTTTCTCACTTTTAAACGTGGACCAAATATGGAGCTGAAATGGACTCCAGATTTTTTTTTTTTTAACTGCACGTATTTAAGCTGCAGAATTTATGTTTCTGCTTAAGAAAAGGAGTTTTAAAGTACATTTTTTGTGTTATTTATTGTTTGTTTGTTTAACAGAAAGCAACATATCTGAGAGATTTTACTTCATTGAAGACAAAAAGACCTGGTTTGAAGCTCAGAGGTTCTGCAGGGAGAAACACACTGACCTGGTCAGTGGACTGCAGCAGCTACGAGATGTAAAACTGACAACAATCCTAAACCCTAAATCTTTTGATTTTGTTTACATTGGTTTATTCAATGATGCCTGGGAGTGGTCCGATGGCAGCAGTTTCTCTTTTAGACAGTGGGATAGAAACAACGATGATGATAATGATAAATATGCCATGTTAACTGAATCAGGAATGTCAAAATATAACAACAATAATGCTGGGAAACCCTTCTTCTGTTATGAAGGTGAGACACTGTCACAATGTGATCATCACATTCATCATGTAACAACTAAATGTTTTACAGATAACATTAATATTCGCCTGGTTTCATAGATTTTTTTCTTCATCAGATCATGTGATCCTGATCAAAGAGAGCAGAACCTGGGAGGAGGCCTTATACTACTGCAGACATCACCACCATGACCTGGTCACCATCACTAACCTGGATGAACAGAGATGGGTCCAGGAGAAAACCAAGAATGCCTTGACTCCCTTTGTGTGGACTGGACTGCGCTACACCTGCACTCTGGGGTTCTGGTTCTGGGTCAGTGATGAGGTGGTCCACTACAAGAACTGGGCCTCACCTGAACAGGTGAATGAGTGTGACATGTCAGGAGCCATGGAGACGGGAGGAGAGACACAAGTGGTTCAAGAAACATGATGAGGAGAAGCTCAACTTCATCTGTTCTAAGTGAAAATTTGTTCACTTATTCCTAAATTACCTGCTCAGAGTTTCTTAAGAAAAGAAAACGTAAATTTACAGTTATGTTTATAACCATATTATTTTACCTGCTGATGCTTGTGTTCACCCTAAAACTCTCATTTTCATTCAAAGTTTGTTTAATAATGATTTAAAGTATTGACAATTTATTCCTTTATGTTGGGATTTAATTGGGTGTTGTGTTTTTTGTTAGTATTCTTTTATGACGCAATAAAAAGTTCAATAAAGCAGTTTGTTTTAATTGTTTTTGTCCATTTCCACAAAAGACCAGAAGAAACACTTTCAGATTAAAACGCCAAGTCATATATGTGATTATATATGTGAGCTGGTGTGTGTAATGTTTACATTATGGTATAAAGCTAATCTTAATCTCTTTAATAAATATAATGTGCATGTATTGAAAAAGTTTTTTATGTCCTGGGACATCAGCTCAATCAAGAAAACTGATAAATATGATGACAAGTCATTAAAAAAGGGACAACGTTTAAACAAAATCACAGTAATATCTTAAATGTTGAAAACATTTCTTAAACTATGTTTGACATGTGACACTTCAGAAAAGTGTGTGAAAGTCCATTTTGAAACATAAAAGCAAATAATTGGAAGAAACTTTAGTTTGAATGAAACTTGAAGTCATCCATGACAGATGCTGTCTAGTTTTTTATGAATTTGTCATTGAAATGATCCTTTATTACGTCATCAGAGTTGTGAAGCTCTTTTATCAGTTGATGATTTGTCTGTCTGTCATGAATAGAACTGAAAAGACAGAAACTTTCCTTACTCTGTCAAATTTAAATCCCATCATCATATTTCCTGTGGTGTAGCTGGTAAACACTGTCAGCCATTATGTGTGAGCAGAACTCACAACAAACTGCTGCAGGAAGAGATTCAAACCTGCCTCTAACGCAAAACACAACAGTCACCTTCTTTAATGAACCTGCTAATGTGTTTGAGTCAATTTTCAATTCAAATATTTACAATTTCAGAGCAATAAAGCACAAAGATGAACTGATGCTGCCAACATTTCACATCAACCCATAAGAGCAGAAGGTTGAAGATCAGACTGAAGCTGAGGAGAAATCCTGCATGTTAGAAAGTACCTGCTGTGTGAATATTTGATGGGTTTATTAAATAAAACAGCTGTTAGTTCAGGTTAAATATCAAATCACAAAGAATATATTTACATATTTTTAGATTTAATGCACTACAATAACATGCACATTTGTGTACTTATAGTTTTTCTCAGTCGCTATAGTACAATTCTCAGATCAGAATTGAAGTTTGCAAATATGTGTGTGCATTTCTCAAAACAATTCGTGCAAACAGCAAAACACTATGGGTTTCTTGCAAAAGCCTGTAACTTGCTCAAAATCTTTAGTTCATCTCTCAAAACTAAGTCTTCATGTCATTGAACATGTCAGTGCCATCAGAATGACAAGTCCTTGTGTCATTGTCTACGAACAAGACAATGAAATTACTTAGTCATGTTGTCAATATAACTGTGTACTTTAGAGGGGGTTCTAGAGGGAGGTAAACTATGGCTTAAGTTTTGATGACAACTATTGTAAAATGTAAGTTACACCTTTGTTTGATTGCAAGAGACTAGATAAGATTCACATTTACACTTTTATTGTTCATATTGTAATTTGTTGACAGGCTATGTCATACCAACATAGAAAAAAACCCTCTACAAACACAAAGCGAAAAAAAAGGCAGGACAATATTGTGTACAACAGTCCAGGCAGTGCAGTAAGAATTGGTGTGGTCTTCCTACACCTCTTGTCGTTCCTGTATGTTAGGCCACAAATTCTCATCCACATCACAGCGAATATCCTAATCCAGCGTGGAAAGAATCTTTTAGAGCAGGGGTGTCAAACTCAAGGCCTCGAGGGCCGACCTCCTGCTGGTTTCCCATAAACCCTTCCTCATCTGCTGCTGATTACCTGGATCAGGTGTGTTTAGCCAATAAGGAGCTTCAATGGCAGGTTGGTTAGAAAACATGCAGGACATCGGCCCTCGAGGCATGGAGCTTGACACGTGTTTTAGAGTGTCTTATTCAGCCTCTGCAGGCGTCTGCTGTGATGTCATCACACGCTGCATCCATGGCAGCCAGGAGGGTCATTTGTGTATGTAGCTGGCGATCGTAAACTTTCCATCTCCATGCTGAGAAAAATTCCTCAATAGGGTTAAGGAATGGAGAGTAGGGTGAAATGAACTCCATCCGCATCCTGTTGTGGGCTGCAAACCATTGCCTGATGATATTGAAGTGATGAAAACTCACATTGTCAAAAAACTATCACATACGTTGGCAGGTGATCTCAACTCTTCTTCAGGGATGAGATCTCTGTAGAGAGCTTCTAGAAAGGTTATGAGATGTTCTGTGTTGTATGGACCTATTATGGGAATATGAGTAAGCACACCATTGTCACAGATGGCAGCACCCGTGGTTATGTTCCCGCCCCGTTGGCCAAGCACATCAACTGTAGCCCTGTGGCTGATGATATTTCGCCAACGCCTTCTGCCTTTTGTTAGGTTGAAGCCAGCCTCATCCATGTAGATGAAGCTCTGCGGCTGTTCACATGCTTCAAGTTCCATCATACCCTAAATACAGAAGACACAAAATGAGTTTTATGAATTACAAGAATTTACATTTTGGCCAAGATAGTGTTACATCAAATGTATAAATCACATATTGCATTACTTTTCTACAGCCATAGCAAATGTGTAAAGATTTGTGTAATGTGTAAAAACACGCTTACTTTAATGTATATCGTTGTGTGATATACATAGTGTTTACTGTGCAGTACTTTGCTGCATGTCCATGCATTTACCTGTACATACTGGTAGCGTAGTTCCTTCACTCTTTCACAATTTATTTCAAATGGAACAGTGTAAAGCTGCTTCATTTTCATCTGGTTTCCTTTCAGCACTCTGTCAATGGTTGAGATGCTGACTGTTTGGATATTTACAAATATGTTGTTGTCCTCTATAATGGCACTCTTTATCTCCCTTAGTCTTATCGCATTGTTTTCTACAACCATGGAGCAAATAGCCTCCTCCTGTTGAGCAGTGAAAAGGGGCCCTCTGCCGCCCCTGTGAAGTTGTCTTGCAGTCTTATGTGGAAAAGATACAGTAATGCAAAATTCAGGAAAATAAAATGTCACTGTATAAAATGTAGGCCTACTTACAGTACTTACTGAATATTGCAAAAAGCTTTACATATAGTAAAAATACTGTAATATTGTATGAAGCATCACAGAACAGTTCATATTTTAGATTACATACCTGTTCTCTCGACGAAAGGTCTGAATGATTGAGGACACAGTTGTTCTCCCAACATTTGGCTGCACCCTTCTACCAGCCTCAGCCAATGTGAGCCCATGGTTGACAACATGGTCTACAAGTGTGGCTCTTATCTCATCAGGAACACGCACATGTCTTCGGCCTCTTCCTCGGTTTTGCCCACTAACCCCTCCACCACGCAGCCTCACTCCTCTTCCTCTTCCTCTTCCTCTTCTTCTTCTCACTGGCTGTTGACCCCGTCCAATTCCTTGTCCTTCCATTGTCAGACATAGAACAGCCATATGCAGTATATACTTGCCCATTGATTGTCAATGAGATGCACCTTTGTTAGAGGAAGTCAAGTCACCTGAGAGCAATTTACCAGTTCACGACAGATTTAGACAAAAACATATAATGGAGATGTATAGAAATATGTTTGTCTCATTATGACAACTTGATCAACCATTTTGCAGTTAATGACTTATACGATGAACTAATGACTAGGTGTTTTGAGGAGTAAGGCTATTGCACGGTGAACTATATAATACATTTTGATCAACATGGCATAAACAATTGATAATGTAGCAAAGAGCAGAGAATTGTACATAATCATTTGCATGGATGTACCAAAGCAATTGCAACTTGTTCAAAGAAGTGAGAAACTGCTTATATGATGTGCACGAGTGACATCATGATGTGAAGATTGAACAAACAGTTTTGGGAATTTCATTCTGATCTGAGAATTGTACTAAAGCGACTGAGAAAAACTGTATTATTATGGTTATTATGAAGCGCCTGTTAGCTCATCATTTTGCTTTTAATCTGTGTGGTCAGTGTTTTTTTGTGGAAGAACGGAGCCGGAAGAAGGGTTAGGCTAACATGCGCTAACAACATTTAGCCTTGGATGAACATGTGGGAAATGCCACAATCTGCATCCTGGCTGCACGTAAATATGTGGGAATAACATCAGCCTTAATTTTGTCGGGACACGACTGGAAACACAAATCCACGTGATTGCTTGAATGGTTTGTAAGGACTGAGCGGCATTTCTGCTTTGAAAAGCTCACACACCGCCCCAAAGCTATTGTGTGAGCTGGACACATGCTTCTCCTGAATTCGGCTGCTCGTTCACATAGAGCTGTGGGACATATGGCAGTCCGAAGCCTCCCACATGTAACAAAGCATCCTCCCCTCCCCTCAAACACAAAACTGTAAGTCCCGCTGCTCTGCTCAGAGATACAGTTCGCTCCGTCCACCGGCAGCCACGCCCGTACCACGCAGGGTCCGGATGTCAGGGGACAAGGAGCGCTCCTCCCTGGTGCCTCCCTCGCAAGGGTGTCAGAGAAGATAGGAAGGGAGAGGCAAAGAGCCCGCGGGGCAAGGGCGGAGCGCAGCGGCACCCGCGCTTCGCACCGGGTGTCCGCGGAGAAGTCGGTCGGTCCTGTTTGAGCAAACCAGAGCAGTAGTGACACATGATCGGAATGAACCGTTTACATGCACAACGATCGGATCAACAATCGGTATAACCCACCTATGTTGATCGGAACGAAATTTTGACCTGAACGAGTCTGATCGGGGCAGAGTATCCCGAACGGCGTGTTTGCATGCATCAGGAAACACAAATATGCAAAAAATAAAGACACACTCTATCAATTTGAACTTTACTCACAATATTAGTGATTTGTGTCAATATGCATCAACGATCTGGGGCTCGGGACAGAATATCTTCTTCTGACAACACAAGACAGACGGACGGACGGACGGACGGACGGACGGACGGACGGACGGACGGACGGACGGACGGACGGACAGACAGACAGACAGAAACAACATTCATAAACATTCATATATTCATAAATAAATAACAGCAAAGAAAAGGACATAAAAAATGAGTGTAAAATGACATTCTCATTTTAAATAAATACAGCTACAAAAATGACGTGTGATCCACTGCAAACATGTAATTATAAACATAACGACTGGGATTACAGAATAATGCATATATGGTCCAAAGGCTGATGACCCCTCCTTTTTCAATAGACTTCACTTCACTGTCAGGTCACTCTGACTCCACAATTATTTTAGGAAACTTCAACCTGGTCCTGTACCCTGAACTCGACAGACTCCTTTCAGTGGGGAAACAGTGAAGCAGGCAGTCAGCAGAAATTCCCTGGCAGTACATGGAGGAATTGGGTCTCTGCGATGCGTGATGCTCCTGTCATTAAAACACCAAAGGTTTGACCTTTTTCTCTCCAGTTCACAGCTCTAGTTTAAACTATCTGATAGTCGAAGTAGTTCCAGAAGTATTTCCACATGACTTGTTTCTCTTAACCCCATCTTGATGTGAGCAGTCTCATGAATCCAAATCCCTCAAGAAAAACTCCCCAAAACAAGAAAACAATAATCCACAACAGGTCAGATAGGAGGAGGAAAACAAAAAGGAAAATCAGGGAAAAAAACAACCCAAAGAAATGCAACAGTGAGGTTAGCTTGAGGTCGCGAAGTCACGCTGCATTTGTATTATGGAGAGTGGTACAGTGTTGCCCGTTTCTCCACAGAATTTTCTGTGGAAGTTGACAATTTTTCTCTTCCGCCTTCTCATGATCCAGAGCGAAGAGAACCAGTGTCTGAGTCCTAAAAGGACGCTAGCAGCATAGCTAAAAATAAGGTATTAGAAAACTATCCTGAGTGAAACATTCACTGCAAATCCCATCACCAGGACACAGTTCGCTGGATTCAATGCCAAATGGATTCAACCACTGTTGTCTTGCTTTCAATTCCACTGTAAAGTTGCACAAGCCAGTAATTTCTGAAGAACGAAGGCAATAACCTACGAGCCCTGTTAAAGCTAACACGCTAACAACCAACAGGTACAGGATCAAAGATGGGCTGGGCTTTTTGTCATCTGTGTGAAAGCTGGAGAAAGTCTAAAGGGCCATTGGAATGGCTGAAAGCGAGCACGCCTGCTTTGGTAATGATTTTGATTGACAGATTCATTAGCCAATGGGGACATTAGTTGACCTGCAGTGTGAAAGGACTCTTAATATTCACCGTAGAGAAATCTCCCACAAATGTGGGGAGATTCACAAATGAGAGCGGGTTTGTGAATGCACATTCTAAAAATTGCACGATCTTTGAGTTCAAATTACAAGTTTACCTAAAAATGATGTTTGTGAAGCATCTATTGTGCATTTCTGAAATTTTTATTGTGATTTTCTGAAAGATTTACTGTGTTTTTGTGAAACACATCAAGCACATTTGTGAGAAACACTTATTCTCCATGTGTGAAACACAACATGTGTTTGTAAAACACAGAGTGTGCATTTGTGTAACACAACATGCACATTTCAAAATTTATATTGAAAGTTTGCGTAAAAATTACAGTTGTGAATCAGAGCGCGTTTACAGTATTTGTGAAACAGGTTGTGTGCATTTCTGATTATTGAAGCTGAATTAACTCCATTTGAATGGATTCCTCATAATTTCTGATGTCATGCGTTTTTGTTTAGCAGACGTGGCTGTTGTCCTGTTCTTCCCCTGCTGTCTCACTTTTAGCTGAACGGAAACAAACTGTATTGTAACAACCTGTAACAATCAACAACCTGGAGCTGAACACTCAGAAGACAGTGGAGATGATAGTGGACTTCAGGAAAGTCACAGCCCCCTCACCCCCTCTCATCCTGACAGACTCTACCATCACCATTGTGGACTCTGTCTGTTTCCTCGGCACCACCATCATGCAGGACCTCAAGTGGGAGCCGTCCATCTGCTCTCTCCTCAAAAAGGCCCAGCAGAGGATGCGGCAGTTGAAGAAGGCCCGGCTGCCGGCCCAGATGATGGTGCAGTTCTACACGGCCATCATTGGACAGGCAGGCCGGATAGCTGCTGACCCTTCTCACCCTGGACATGACCTACTGGAATTACTCCCTTCAGGCAGGAGGCTAAGGTCCATCAGGACCAGAACCTCCAGACACAAGAACAGTTTATTTCCCACTGCAGTCAGACTCTTAAATGCCCAGTAAACCCCCCCCCCTCCCCTCCAAATTTCACTTCAATGTCCAGTCAGTCACCAGCCCACTACCTGCACCTTGATCATTCTCAATTTGCATTGTTTTGGCACTCTTTGCACTACTGACTCTATTTATATTTTTGCTCTGACAATTGTGTAAGTATTTTGTCTCTTACTGTTCTTCTGTTTTATGTTGCACACTTGCACCGAAACAAATTCCTACTCTGTGTAACTACACAGAATATGGCAATTATAACTTCTTGAAATCTTGATATCTTGTAAGATGACTGAATGTGCATCTGACTGAGTAATTGTCTGTAAACTGTTCCAGGGGTTCAAACATCCAATTCTATGATAATTATGAAATGTACATTTAACTACAAACATCTGTAACCAGAGCAGATTAAATATCATATTTAAGGTCATAGAAAAAGTATGTAAAAATGACATTAAAGTTGTGAGGAAAACAGAATACTTACAAGAAGGACTTTACATTAAATGCAATGGATATTAGCAAAACAGAGGTTAACAGATATCTTCTCAAGAACAATTTAAACAATATTTTAGAGAGGGGAAGGAGGACAGAAACACTCTGCAGTCATTTAACATCTTGACTGTGAAAAATCCTAAATTACAGCAAGATATTAACCTTGAGCATGGGCTTTCATTTGAAGCTGAAAATATGCATTTGAAAAATGAAGCGTGTTTTTTCCCCCCTAAAACAGGCTAAATAATCAAACATGTTGCTGTCATTATTTGACTGTGTAACTTTACAAACGACAGCCCATATTTGAAAGACAAAAGGTACTAAAACATGCTGGGTCTAGCAGTAACAGGCTTTAACCAGCAGAGGGCACTGCAGCCCAACGATTCATACCAGCACCTGCTCCCTCAAACCTAATGAGGATGTTTGTAGTCCGGTTTTTAAAAGTCCATTTACTTCTGCATTTTTTTCCGGTAAATTATGACAATAAACTAATAATGATTTTTATATTTTATAAATCAAATCTTGAGGCAGCTGAATTAAATATGTGTTACTTCATGTTCACAAAGATGACAGAAGTGTTTAGCACAAACTACAATTATGCCAATATTTTACACACAAATTAACAATGAATTATTTTTATATATTTGGTAACCTAACCATCACCAAATCACAAAATAACTATTTGTGATTTAATAATAACAATTTGCAGAATGAACTGCACCAAACCCAACAAACCAGTGAATAAATGAATGATTTTGTGATCAGTGAACAGATTTTCACTTTGAGCAGATGAAGTTGAACTTCTCCTCATCATGTTTCTTGAACCATTTGTGTTCTCCTCCCCTCTCCATGGCTCCTGACATGTCACACTCATTCACCTGTTCAGGTGAGGCCCAGTTCTTGTAGTGGACCACCTCATCACTGACCCAGAACCAGAACCCCAGAGTGCAGGTGTAGCGCAGTCCAGTCCACACAAAGGGAGAGGAGGCCTTCCTGGTTTTCTCCTGAACCCATCTCTGTTCATCCAGGTTAGTGATGGTGACCAGGTCATGGTGGTGATGTCTGCAGTAGTATAAGGCCTCCTCCCAGGTCCTGTTCTCTTTGATCAGGATCACATTATCTGTTGAAAAGTAAACAGGTAGAAATTGCAGTTTAAAAGTTCAAGTTTTTTTTATTAATGTGAAAATTTTAATAATGAAGAAAAACCATGAAAAGTCTTTGAACTGTAAGACAATAAAGTCTGTCAGTTTGATGGAGATAATGTAAATAACAATTACGTTTATAGATTATATTAGGTTCAACCATATTGTCACTGCACATGTGTGTACATCAAAAATATACCAGAGAAGATCTCACCTTCATAACAAATGAAAGGATTTTTCTCACAACAGTCATCTGTGCTCCACATGCCTTCGATTGTTACAACAACACAACTTTTATCCCTGTCACTCTGTGGATCCCAGTATCTGAATGAGAAGCTGCTTTCATCTGACCACGCCCACATGTCACTGAACAAACCAATGAAAACACAGGGTTTGTTTAGGACATCCAGCTTCTCCCTTATCACACTATACAGGTTTTGGTTTAACTGGTCCAGCTGTTGTCGTCCACTGATCAGGTCTGTGTGTTTCTCTCTGCAGTAATGCTGAGCGTTGATCCAGTTCAGAGGCGTCTCTATTAGATGGAATTTCTGAGTTGGATTAGTTTCTGTGGAACAAACACAGAAACGTCATGTTTGGGCAGAGATTTTCAGCTGTTTTAGTAAATAATAACTGCTGTTTTTCACACGATTACTGGACAAGTCTGTGTTTGATTCTGATGATTTAAAATATAGATATATATAACTTAACTCACCATTGTAGCAGATAAAATGTTTGTTCTCTCTGCAGTACTGGTAATCATCAACCCAGGTCAAGTTCTTCCTTTGGAATACACACAGCTCACTTTCATGATTATTTGGTTCACCATAATTCCAATTTGCCTCCTCCTCAATGAAGCTCAGTCCAGGTAGAGACCAGTGCCATTTTCTATCGCTGTTTGTGTATTTTGTCAAACCAATCCAAGCTGGTCTTTGTTCTGCTGTTTGATTAAGTTTCTTAACATCAGTCATGTTGGTCACTGTGGCCAAGTCAGTGTGATTCTTCCTGCAGTATTTCTGAGCTTCAGTCCAAGTCATTGAATCCTTAATGTATTTATATTCATACATGTAACATTTAATGAAACAAAACTGACCTGAAACAAACAAACAACATGTTGAGATTTATTATTTCTGAAGCTTTGTGTTGATTTCAGCTGCAGCCTCCAACAGTAAAGCTGCTGCTGTCCACTTACCCATCAGAGGGATCAGGATCAGACTCCACTGCATCTTTGCTTCATCCACTCAAACTCTTCTTTAACTTCAACCCTGAACGTCTGCAGGATGAAGAATCCTGTTTAAACTCTGCAGAAACTCTCTAACAGGTATTTTTAACAGAATGCAATCCAAACACTTTATCTATTTTAATTGTAAAAAAAACAAAAAACTGTTTTATACAGACAGATTATTACTTTCTAAAAAAAACACATAGTAAATCCTTAAATGTAAACCTTTAAAGTAACTTGAAGGATAAACTGACCGTGGGTGACGTCCTCACTGTGATGATGAACCGTCTGTCTTCAGTCTGATCTGCTGCAGCAGAAAAGACTGCAGTGAGACCCTGATGTGTCTGCATTTGAATATTCAAAAGGGAAAAAGTTTCCATTTGATGTAAACACAGTTTTCACAAACTGAAGTCTTGTTTCTGTTGGAAACAGGAATCTGTTTTTGGACAAAGAGAACCGGGAAACAGAGCTGCAGCCAGTAGACATGCAAATATTTGCTTCTTCTTCCTGTTTGAGGTCAGAGCTTTGAGTAAACTTTACATGATGATGAATTTGGGAACTTTTATGCCGTTTGCAAAAACAATTGCTTTTTCTATTCTTAATGGATGGAATCAACTGATTCTAAACTTGAATACTTAATGGAGCAGAGAAGAAACCCTACAGAGCCTGAATCTTTGACTGAAATCACAGTTTTAAAAGACGAAGAATTATTTTTTGTTGCAGTGAAGACAAAATAAACTTTTTCCATCCTAGTTTTGCATCCTAAAGAATGGCAGTCAACTTAAACCTTCTGGCACTTTTCAGGTCTTTCCTTGTTTTTCTTGTTTTTTTTGTCCACCTGGCTGCATTGTAGCTGAGTTTCACAGACGCCTGAACTCCTCGTCCATATTATCCTACTCATCCCACCTCCTCTATCGAGCTGACATGTGCAGCTGACTTAAGTCTTAGTCAGAATTTTTAATCCAGTAGATGTAAACATCTGGGTAGCTCGGTAAAGGGCTGCCAGACAGGATTCCAGGGTTTGATTCAACAATGGTACTGGGGGGGCAGTTACCAAATCAATGGCGAGCAATTAACATCACCCAGTGAGGGCCCTTGGGCAAGACCCTTAATGCTACCGCCAACCAGCATGAATGTGCATGAATGATCCCGGTGATGGTCAGAAAGACCGTAGGCGCGAACTGGCAGCCACAGCTCTACCCAGTGGCGGTTCTACACTAACTTACTGCCTGGGTGAGTAACCCCACCAGCGCCCCCCCCCCCCCCCCCCCCCCCCCCGCACACATACAAAATTTGACAACATCCTGTTGTGTTCCCTATCTTCTATTTAGCCATTTTACACAAAAAATGCATGAATTTTCTAGACTCGTATTACAGGGGGGTCAAACTCAGTCACACAGGGGGCCTAAGTTAGAAACACGCTTAAGGTTTTGGGCCGAAGAAGATAAACATTAACTGAACACACAAAGCTAAACTTTTAAACCCTTTAAACTGAACTTTTTGAACATAAATATGAATAAAAACAGGAACATTAATCCAAAATAACTCAAGTTAAACCTTAAATAACTTATAATTTTTTTCTCTCCATGGAAATATATTCTGTCAAAATTATACAAATATGAACATGCTGCAGAACAAACAAAAAAAGCCTGGAAATATTAATAAGAAATGACAAATCAAATAATTCCGGTTTTTTTTTTTGCTCTTTTATCATTTTTCAGAGCTTTTTTTTTAGAGCTGGACTCCTGCTTCGTTTTTAGCAATAATTTCTTTGTGTGTGACGTCCTGTGTGTGTCTTTGTGAAACATATCAGAGGGATAAGATCTAAAAAATAAAACTTATTGTGATTAATATGTTTAGGTCTTATAAAACATTAAAGATCAGTGGGATTACTCAAAAAATAGTTGGTCTAAATTTGTGCTACACCAACAGTAGAAATCCTCCAAAAAACCTTAATCCATAAAAACTGGTCTGCACCCACAACCCCTCCCCTCCCCTTTCCTCTCACATACGCGGCTCTGACGGGAGGCGCTCAGAGTTGATTGTCAGATAGAAAAAGACTCACAATTACCTGTTAGTGTGATTCAGCCAGCCACCGGCGAGTTGCGCTCCCCTCTCGAGTTTTTTGACTTATGTTTTAAAGACTACCGCAAAGAGGTGTGGCCGCAAGCGTCTTGCAGCAGAGGGCGGTGGTCACGTGCGCGTCGGGTCTGCTGTGTCGGAGCAAGGAATTCTGGGAAATAATCCCCATTGCCTGCTTTTGTCGAAATTGGGTTGAGCACGGGTGTTTGTTCTGCCTAATTCCTTTTCATGTGCCTGTTTTACGTTGTTTCACTCTGAGTTATATCATCTTTTTTTTTTTTTTTTTTGCACCATAAGTGTGAAGGGTAAATAGGAGGAAGACATTCTTGACGGTCTGATGTGTCACAGTAAGAGTGTAAAGTGTCGGCAGCTGAAGCAATTTCAAATTAAAAGCTCCAAGCTTCCTCTTTGAATATAGCAAGTAGCACATTATGTGTAACGCATCGGGCATGACAAATGCCGTCCCCTATGAAGTGCCACCCTGGGCAACCGCCCACTTCGCCCACATCAAAAACCGCCACTGGCTCTACCATCACCAAGTATGAATGATGAGTGAATGAATAATGGACACAATGGAAGCGCATTGAGTGTCTGGAAAAGTGCAGATAAATCCAATTCATTATCATTATTAAACAAAAAGAAAATATTTTAAAATGATGTGCTATCATAATAAGTCAGTTTTTTCAAGTATCAACTAAAACCTTTAGCTCCTCCTCATGGGGATAAATAAGAAAAGATTTATGTTTAATGGACTTTTGACTTTTTAATGTATGTAGACTTTTAATGGACAATTGTATCTTTTTAGCATCCACATGATTGTTTATTAAAATCCAATTAATAAAAAGTAATTAAAACAATAAAAACATTTTTATTGTATTATGTTTTTCTTTTTTTTCTACTTATCTGGGTAAAAGGGTGAAATCAGTAACACAAAGAAAATGTATGTTTCTTTTCAAACAAAGCATGATAAACTTTGTTTTTATTAAAAAAACAGTAATAAAACATACATCTTTCCTACGTAAATTTCCAGCTTATTTATGTCTGTTTCTTAATATTTCAAAAGGTTATATTTGTATTACTTCAGGTTAATATACCAAATCCTTATTTATAAAGAAAAAGACTAAATGTTGTATTTATTGACAGTTTTAGTTAATTGTAAAAAGTCAGTTTGATACAGTTTAATGTCTTAATTTAAACATTACTTTAAAAGTCTTGCCCTAAAACAGAAAATACTGAAAACACATCAGGTCCATCACATCTCTAACTAAACCTGCTTCTTTTTTAATCTACAAACACCTGATGATTTTTTTTTTGTTTTGTTGCATTTTTCTCTCCATTTCCATCAAAATATGAATAGAAACTGTCTTCAAAAATGTTAGCTGGTTTAACAGACAAAAGTAGAAGCATAAATTGTATTATTTACAGTGTATCGTCACAGTTATAAGAGCAGTATATTGGAAAAAAAGTATTTGCAGTAACTAGTTCTGCAAGTTATTCAAATGGTAAGAGATGTCTGTAACATTTATCATAGAAACAATACAACTGCATGAGACAGAATGTAAAAATTAATCCAGGAACTATTACTTTGTGTGTTACCATAGTAACATGGTCATGGATTCAAAAAACCCTTCATGGAAGGGTTTGTTTTTTTTGGAAGAACCTGTGCTGCATCCCAAGAACACAACACCTGTTGTGAAGCATGGAGGTGGAAGTTTCATGTTTTGGGGCTGCTTTCTGCAAAAGAGACAAAAACGACTGATCTGTATAAAGGAAAGGATCAATGGAGGCCTGTTTGTTGTGCTTTTGGACAGAAACCTCCTCCCATCATTGAGAGCACTGAGGAGGAAACATGGCTTGATTTTCCATCATGACCCTAACACATGGCCCGGGCAGCAAAGGAGCAGCGTGGTAAAAAAACATTACATGGTTCTGGAGTGTTCTAGCTGGACCGGGACGTGCATAGGGTTTTAGAAGGGTAGGGGCTCAAAGTCGGAAAAGGGCAGAAAAAACCCTTAAACAATACAGAATTTACATAAAATTTTAAAATGAACCACTAATAGATAAATTCTCAGCTACTGTAGTTGAAAGTGATACAATTGTCATTTCTTTTATGTACACAAATTTTTGTCAACATGCATTTGTTCACTTTATCATAAACTTGGAAGACATCAAGTGATAAAGTTGGTTGTTGGTTGTCACAATGTGCTGCAGGCATAATCAACATGACTCCATTTGAATACATATGGTAATATTTCAAACACAGATGTCCTACAACTTTTATCTTATAATGCTGAAATTATCAATAATATTGAATGTTTTCTTACTGTTGCTGTGAGGATATTGTGGTTTAGTTTGGATTTGCAGTTGTGTTTTTGGTCATGTTCTGTCCTCAGTCACTCCAGGTTCATGCTAATCATCCACAGCTGTCCTCTTTTCTGTTAAATGTCCTCAATGAGTAGAAGTGTCTGGTTTTCAGTTCTACCATGTCAGGTCATCTGATTTATCTGCTTTTTGTTTCTCCACGGACTTTGTCCTGTTTAAGTTTATTTATTGAATGTTTACGTTTCAGTCACCACACTTCGTTTCCTGCATTATAACTCCTACACCTGCAGTTCCTGAAAGCTGCATCCAATGTGGCTCTGGTTCTATATTGGGATATCCTCTAAACACAGGTTTTTGTTGTGATTGGAAAGTTTTTATTATAGAAGATTGTGAAACTGTGTTTAAAGAAGGCAGTTCTAATCAGAAAATATTACATTAAACAGTTAAATTTAGTGTCAGACCAGTATGTGAGGAAGCTTTGAGCTCGCCATAAATACTGTTCATTTATTTTGAAAATTCTCCAGGTGTTTCATTTTGAATTTAGTACTTTCGGTCCCTGCACGATCTGCTGTGTGTAAATGTAATCATTGTGTTCAGACGTCTGTCAAAAAAAAAGTGATAACTTGACTAATTTAGAGCATTTTTCTGAAAGATGAACCATAGATGGTGACTAGTAAGACCAGAACTCACAGGTTCAAGTTCTTTCACTGTGATGTCTCTTAAGGTCTCTGTGGGGCAACAGCTTCCTTCACTGTTCCCATCTGTCCCTTACTTTCTCAGGTGCCTCTGAGTCCGAGGTGAGTCGCAAAGACAGAAGCGGCAGCTCAGAACCCCCAGATTTGTAGCCACATTTTTATCTCATATCTCCAGCAGACATGTATTTAATGTTAATACAAAAAAAACAGACAGCATTTGGGCACTTTTTATTATAAGGCAAAAAGGGCAGGTGTTCAAGCACCACTAGGACCCTATGAGAGCACGTGCCTGCTATGGACCTCAGTCCAATAGAGAATCTCTGGAGGGAGTTGCAAGTTTGTTTTTCAGCAGCAAAACATCAGAGCTCTTCAGAAGATCTACATGGAAGAATTTGCCAAAATAGCATCTACAGGGGAAGTTTTACGATGGTTTTCAAACCAGTCTGCAGCTTTTAGACTGAAAATTTTGCAAGAAATGAAAAAGATTTAAGGTCAACAGGGGCGGGGCTTCATCTGAATTAATAATTAAGCTTTATTGAGTTACCATATAACAAACCTAATGGTGTGGATGTGACTAAGTTTAACATAAATATAACCATATACTAACTTAAATTACCTGTTCAGTCAGCAGCCAGGTCCCACTTTGGCTTTCAAACGAGCAGGGAGGATCAACACGTGAAAACAGATACGCCATCCTTGACAGAAGCTCTTATCTGAGTCAGATCAGACATCAGCCCATCATTTGCATTCTGTTGAGTATAACAATGCCAAGACTGTTGTGCAGAGCGAAATGTGTTTCTGGGGAACATGTGTTTGTGTCGAGCAGATCTGTGGGAGTTTTGCTTACTGATGAAACAGGAACAGAACTGGGATGCTGAAAAACCTTCTGCTGATCGGACTGAGATCATCGAAAAGTAAAACGGCTTTTCAAAATTATAGCACAGGAAATTCCATTTAAAAGAAAAAATCTACTCCTAAAGCCGCTTTTCTCAGCCTGGTGGGTGGTGGTGTTGGTGGTGGGGGGGTACCAGTCTCGGTTGGCTTTCACCTGATGGGTGAATCACTGAGTGGAAAACCAGGAGTTTGTGCAGCATTTGTTTGTTTTGGTCAAAGAAAAGTGGAAACAAACTCGACGCAAAAATCTATGGCACATTGTTTTTTTTACTGTAACATGTTCTCAAAGAAATAAAAATAAGATCACATAAGACCTCCCTCCCACCAAGTCAGATCTGACTGCTACCCCCTCCCCACATTACCTCCACCATTGTCTGAAGTGGAAAACAAGTCTACTGTGTTCAAACCTTAGAATCTATTACAAATTGAAAGAATAAAGCTTTGTTGACCATGGCCTCTGCAACGCTTGTTCGAGTGACCCCTTCCAATGAAAAGTCTATGTAAATGCATGCAAATGTGCATTTTTGATTTCGTCATTTGTAATGGGCAACTGTTTAAAAGTTTATCATGAAGGAAAAAATTGTAATTGCAGTTTGTTCTCGGCCGGAATTATATGACACCAAGTCTTCCATGTATCAGAATAGAGCTGTGAAAGAAAAAGCCTGGAGCAAGATTTACGAGATTGAACATTTCACAACAAGCATCTCCCAAATGTAGGTTCATGTGCTAGCATTAGGAAGCAACAGTCCAGTCTGAACACTTAATGCTAAAAGCGCATGACCGGTGTGTACATAACATAAGAGAAGACCTAAAAAAATAAGGGAAATCACATGATGATGAAAAAAAAAATAAAATCACTGAAATCCATCCTGCAGCCAAGACAGCCAAAGACTTAGTTAAAATCTAAAGCAAGGAGAAGACAGCTAAAATAGATGGTGAGAGACCTTGGCTCCATAAGTAAAAAGAAGCTGACCAAGCTGCTCACTTATAATGACCAATTCACCCGTCATAACCTGATGAAAAGACAGAATTTGGAAATTTTCAAAAAAAATCTTGAACAGCTACAAAATGCAAATTTTTAAAAGCAGAAAGCTCAGTTAGAATATTTCAGTGCTTCTCAATTTTTTTTTGCAAGGCCCCCCTCAGGAAAAAGAAAATGTTTTGTTTACCATCCCCCCCCACACACACACACACATGCTGCAGTGGGTGATCAACCTGGGCCTTGACTCTAAAAATATATTTTTGGACAACATTTTAGAGAATTCTCTTCCTGGAAACCCTGAGACATTTTTTTTTTAAATAAATGGACTGTGGGGAAACTGCAATGTTAAAGGACAGGTTTGGTTGTTTAGGTGATTTGCATGGCTGCAGGTGTGTGTAGACTACATTTAAAGAAAAGAAAAAGAAAAGGCGTGGCTGGAGGAGCAAGGACAGACGACAGCGACCAGGTAAGCACTCATGGTGATCTTTCCTGAAGGCGAGTTGACAGAAGAGGGTTTAGCTAGAGATAATAAGGCAAAAACAAGAACATGAGTCAACCAGACTATGCACCGTAGAGGAACAACAAACTGGCATTGAATACTGGCTTTGGATCTCCTTAAGAGGCTGCTGGCTGATGAGGTAAGTGGAGCCAGCTGGTCACGTCAGGAACGGAGTGAGAGGGGGAGGAAGCTGAGAGAGGCACCATGACAATACCCCCACCCACCCTTAACGACTGCCACCTGGCTGATCCGGATGGGCACGAAAGACATCATCATTGAGGGAATGGTCCAGGATGAGAGAGCAGGAGATCCAGGAGCGTTCCTCAGGACCATAACCCTCCCAATAAACCAGAAATTAGAGGCCGTGACCACGGCGCCGGACGTCCAACACCCGACCAGTAAAGGCCGGGGCGCCATCGATGATACGGGCAGGCGGAGGGGAAACGACGGCGGGCACAGAGGGCTCTCACTAACCGGCTTTATTTGGGAAACATGGAATGAGGGATGAATCTTAAGTGCTGCTGGTAGTTGGAGGCGGACACATGAGGGGTTGATGATGCAGTCAAAGACGTAAGGACCAATGTAACGAGGTGCCAACTTCTGGGAAGGGGATGGGGATGTTCCGCGACGAAAGCCATACCTTCTGTCGGGGTTAGTAATTGGGCCCCACCACCCTGTGACATTTTGCTATCTGGCAGTTGCTCTCCTTGGTGTGGAGGAGAGCAGCCCTGGCCTGGTGCCAAATCTCTTGGCACCGCTGGAGATGTAGTTGAACCAAGGGCACTGCCAGATTGAGTTCCTGTGACGGAAACAGAGGTGGTGAGTACCCTAAGGAGGCTTTGAAGGTAGACATCCCCGTGGCAGTGGAGGGGTGAGTATTATGGGCATACTACACCCACACCAGGTATTTGGACCAGTCAGTGTTGTTTTGGGCCGCCAGGCACCTGAGAGCTGCCTCCAACTCCTGGTTGGCCCTCTCCGCCTAGCCGTTGGACTGGGGGTGATACACAGACGAGAGGCTGACTGTGGCTCTGAGGTCAGAGAAGAATGCTTTCTACACCTGGGAAACAAATTGTGGTCCGCGGTCGGACACAATGTCTCTGGGAATGCCATGATGGCGAAAAACTTGGTTGATCAAGTTATTAGCGGTTTCTGTGGCGGTGGGAAGCTGAGGTAGGGAAATAAAATGGTCAGCTTTGGAGAAACATTCAATGATGGTAAATGTAACAGTATTGCTTGAGAAGGTGGTAGTCCGGTCACAAAATCCAGAGCTATGTGAGACCAAGGACGACTGGGAGTAGGAAGAGGTAGCAGGTGCCCAGCAGGAGGAGAGTTGGAAGCCTCGGAGCAACCGCAGGCAATCTGGGAAGTATGTCCCCAGGTTAGTATGCCAGACCTAAGGGAGTCAGGTACAAACAGAGCTCCAGGAGGACATGGTGCATGATCAGATGCCTCACCTTGGGCTTGTTGGACCTTAGTTTCTATGTCCCAGGTTAGACTGCCCACAAAACAGGAGGTGGGGATGATGGTTGACTTAGTGGTGGATTCTGGTGTGTTGTATTTCCTGGAGAGTGCATCTGGCTTGGTGTTATGACTTCCGGGACGATAGGTGATAGTAAAGTTGAATCTATTGAGGAACAGGCACCAGTGGGCCTGTCAAGAGTTTAGTCTCTTAGCAGATCGCGAATAGGCCAGATTTTTTTGGTCTGTCCAAGCAATAAATGGTAGTTCTTCCCCTCCAGCCAATGTCACCATTCTTCCAATGCAAGTTTTATGGCCAAAAGTTCTCGGTTCCCCGACATTGTAATTTTGCTTGGTGGAATTAAGTTTGAGTAGAAAGCACATGACTTAAGTTTCCCTGATGAGTCTTCATGTTGTGAAAGTACAGCCTCAACTCCAGAATCTGAGGCATCAACTTCAACAATAAATTGATTTTGAATGTTAGGTTGCATGAGTATAGGGGCAGAGATGAACAGTTCTTTCTTTCTTCGAGTTTCTTAAAAGCGCTGTCAGCTCCTGGGGTCCAAACATAGGGTTTGCTGACAGAAGTGAGTTGAGAACTTTTTGCAGCTCAATCAGGACAAGACTGAAGTCTTAGTTATCGGTTCTGAAGCTGAGAGAGATAGGGTTCAATCTTATCTGTCAACACACTTTATGACTACACGTGACACAGTAAAGAACCTCGGTGTAATTTTAGATGCAGATCTTAGCTTTGACCAACATGTAAATCAACTAACTAAATCTGCAATTTACCATCTAAGGAATATCGCCCGAGTGAGACCCTTTCTCTCTAGAGCCAGTGCTGAAATCTTAATCCATGCTTTTATTACAACAAGGATAGATTATTTCTGGTGTAAAGAAAACTACTCTCAATCGCGTGCAGCTAGTCCAGAACTCTGCTGCACGCCTTTTAACAAGAACTAGGAAGAGGGAGCACATTACACCAATCTTAAAATTTCTGCACTGGCTCCCCGTCAGCTTCAGGGTTGATTTTAAAATTCTTTTAATAGTTTTTAAGAGTGTCCATGGTCTTAGTCCTTCTTTTATATCAGACTTGCTTTTAACGTATGAGCCTCCTAGAGTCCTTAGGTCCTCAGGTTCAGGCCTGCTGAAGGTCCCCAGGGTCAGGACAAAAAACCACGGCGAGGCCTCATTTAGTTACTATGGGCCTCGTCTGTGGAATAGCCTACCTGAGGATTTGAGGGCCTCATCCACTGTGGAGGTTTTTAAAAAGAAATTAAAGACACACCTTTTTAAATTAGCTTTTAATTAGATTTGATATCTTTTTATGTTTTATGATGTTTTACTACATAATTTTAACATTTTACTTGTTTAATCTATATATATATTACTTTTACTCTGTTACTTTATATATATATATTACTTTTATATTTTATGATATTTTATCATATATATATATATTTATTCTTCAATCTTTTTATGTTTTATGATGTTTTATCACATCATTTTATGATTTTATTTGCTTAATCTAGAATTTTTATGGCCCGCAGCAGTCACAACTGCAAGGACCATATTGTAACTGCTACGAGGGTCGAACACTCAAAAAGCCCCAAAACGTCAAAAAAACGCGTCAAAACGCCAAAAAATGGGGTCAAAAGTCGCCCAAAGCACAAAACAAGTCGACAATTGTGTAACGCAACAAAAAAAAACACACACACGCACAACACCAACGCACAAACGACAAAATTGTAGTCGCAAAAATGACGACAAAAACACGAAAAAGCCCCAAAAAGCCCTCAAAGGACGGGTTTAAAGCCAAAAGGACATGCCCAGCCTATAGTAAAAGACTGGCTGCATTGAAATACATAGGAAGCACCCTGGGGAAAAAACTTCTTATTGTTTTTCGAATGTTTCATTATTATTATTTTTCTTCTACTTTCTTTCTTCCTCTTTGAGCTCAAATTTGACCCCCGCCACATACCCGAAAACTCACCAAAATTGGCACACACCTAGGATAAATTGAAAATGAATTTTCGGCAAAGAGAACGTCATCCCCCCGAAGTCGATGACATCACGGCGAGCGTTCCCGTAAAAAAAATGAATGGGCCGAAAATCGCTTATGGGGCCAAAAAAAAATATTTTGAAATACAGTTACGAAACCAAAACACGCGTGTTGGAGATATCCCAAAGAAGTTTTGAAATCATTATGGGATGGCCACACGACCTACGGCTTGGCGGCCATTTTGTGTCGAACTCAGAGAAATGGCGATTTTCGTGTTTTTTGACAATATGGGAAAACGACACTTTTGTGTGAGCGATTTTCACGAAATCGGATACAGATGCCAACAGCTTGATTCTACACATACCAGAGAAGTTTCGTTGACCTTTGACCTTGGGAAGGGGCGGCCATCTTGAATTTTACAAAAAAAGCACCTTTAGTAACAGATACAAACGAAAACTCGTCCTAGGGATTTTTATCGATCTTCTGGAAACTTCTCGGGCATCAATGGCAAGCTACTGTGGACAAAATGTTGGAATTAGAAGTTGTAGATTTTGAACGGCATGCGCGTGGCGAATTCGCAACCGCCGCAAATTTAGCTAGCTCGCACATATTTTATCGGAATGTTGTGAAAATGAAATATGCTATTCCCTGGCCCACACTGAACAAAACGATGCCACATATGACAAAATCGATAAAGGAATGTGGTCGTGGTAAGCAAAAAACGATCGCAAAAAAAAGTGCTGACTCGGCAAAAAAAAAAATTTTCGGATTTTATTTTTAAGAATCGGCTAACGAAACCCAGATAACTTTGTTGGATATATCGAATCAAACTTTTGAAATCATTACGTCATGGCAACACGACCTATGGTTTGGCGGCCATTTTGTGCCAAAATCGGCCATTTTGAGATTTTCGCGTTTTTACACAATATGGAAAAATGAACTTTTTTTCGAGCGATTTTCACGAAATTTGACTTGCATGTCCCTAGCGTAAGTCTACAATCACCTCTGGAGTTTCGTCGACCTTTGACCTCGGGAAAAGGCCGCCATCTTGAATTTTCTATAAAAAACACCTTTACAACCAGATTCAAACGTAAACTTGTCGTTGAAATTTTCAACGATCATCTCGAAACCTTTTGGGCATCAATGGCAAGCTACTGTGAAAAAAATGTTGGAATTAGAAGTTGTAGATTTTGAACGGCGTGCGCGTGGCGAGCTAGCAAAGTGGCGCACTGTTATAACTCCCATGCCTTTCAATACAATACAGTGAAAATTGAATGCTTTCATTTATGCCTGGATCTGAATACATTGAAAAACACTGGACAAGGACATATAAGGAATGTGGGCGTGGTTAGCATAAAACCACTGTTGCTAAGGACAACAAAAAGTTTACTTTTCCCGATTTGTCCGAAACTGACGTCAATCCGTTCGTCCTCCCGAGGCAAACAAAACATAAAATGGTTGCTATGGAGATAAAATCAACAGAAAAGCGGCCATTTTGAAAAAAAAGTGTTTTTTTGTCAACATGACATATAGCTTTCACCAATGGAGCAATGTGTTTTTCTGAGTAAGTTAATGATGCTGATCGCTATGCTAGCAGTTTTAGCCCTGCTAGCATAGCTAGCATAGTTAGCATAATTAGCATCTTAAACAATGTGTTTTTCTGAGTCAGTTGATGATGCTGATCGCTATGCTAGCAATTTTAGCCACATTAGCATAGCTAGCATAGTTAGCATAATCAGCATTTTAGGTAATGTGTTTTTCTGAAACAGTTGATGATCCTGATCGCTATGCTAGCTCTTTTAGCCACATTATCATAGCTAGCATAGTTAGCATAATTAGCATTTTAGGTAATGTGTTTTTCCGAGCCAGTTGATGATGCTGATCGCTATGCTAGCACTTTTAGCCACATTAGCATAGCTAGCATAGTTAGCATAATTAGCATTTTAGGTAATGTGTTTGTCCGAGCCAGTTGATGATGCTGATCGCTATGCTAGCACTTTTAGCCACATTAGCATAGCTAGCATAGTTAGCATAATTAGCATTTTAGGTAATGTGTTTTTCCGAGCGAGTTGATGATGCTGATCGCTATGCTAGCACTTTTAGCCAAATTAGCATAGCTAGCATGATTAGCATCGTTAGCATTATTAGCTTATGCAGCTTTTACTATCCCTCATCAAAGGTGGGCGGTGAGGGCGGTGAGGGCGGTGAGGGCGGCGGTGGTGCGTAGAGTTGGGCGTGGAAGGCGGGTTGCGTCTGCGGGCCATACAACGCCGCTTGCGGCTTTAATTATTCTTGTATTTTATGACATTTTATCATATACATATCTGTTTAATCTAGAATTTTACTTGTATACATTTTATAATTTTTAACACATATTTATTTTATTAGACTGTTTACGAGTGTTTTCTCACCCTTGGCTGGGGTGCTTGGGTTTTATACTGACACCCCGGCCAATAGGAGGATAGGGCAGGCGGCGCCTTCTGGTTTCTCTGGTTTATCTTTATTTATTTATTTATTTATTTTCCACTGGTGTTTGTCTTTGTGTATTTTATTGTGTGGGGCTAATTTAATGTATCTTATTGTATTTTATTGCATTTGATTTTGTTTTATGTACAGCACCTTGAGCTGTCTTTGCTGTCATGAAAGGTGCCAAATAAATAAAATTAATTTGAATTTGAATTTGAATGAGGGGTGCAGCAATGCTGCTGTAAATGCGAAAAAAGCGGCTATAAAAACATGTCTGCCATGCCCCTCCGTGGCCTGTCATCCAACGGGGGATTCTGGAGTTTAAACAGAGGGAACATTGTCAGACTAAGTGACCTGCAATACCACAATAAGAACACAATCCCTCTTCCTTATGTTTCTGTCTTTCTTCAGCCGTTAGCTTAGAATGACCAATTTGCATGGGTTTTTCTAGAAAAGAGCCTGATGATTAAGAATAAACATTCATCGAGGTGGAGTGTCGGATGTTTGCTTATGATTAAGTAGGCTTCGCTCAGTTTGGCGTTCTCTTAGCTGGATGTCCGATCGGAGGGCTGCGGAAACAAGATCCTCTAAATGGTTAGCTTTAGGTTGTGTACATAAATGATCCTTAATTCTTTAATTTAACGACTGGTAGAAAATCCTTTTGAATGCGGTGTCGGGCCAGCCTGCCTCAACCACCAGAATCCGGAAATCTATAACTTCAATTCAATTTTATTTGTATAGCCCAAAATCACAACAACAGTCGTCTCGATGGGCTTTGAAGTAAAACATAAACTCAAAAGGATCATGAATACAAAGAGTCAATAGGAAAATACTAAAATAAACTAACAAACTGACTAAGCTATACTGGCATCCCTGCCCTTAGACCCCCCATCACGGTAAGGAAAAACTCCTAAAAAACCGGATTCCGGAAAAAAATGAAGAAACCTCAGGTGTGCCCACATGAAGGAGGGATCCTCCCCCAGGACGGACAGGCGATTTACCAGAACTCATAGAGAAGAATTACTTATCTAACTCTACAACTACACATTTAAAGTCCAGCAGACGAGCTTCATCCAGCCGGGGTTGGGGACAGTCAGGGGCGCGAGTCGAGCCAGAGACAGGAACCACAGCCAGGTTTAGGAGCAGGAGCAAAGGTGAGGTACACAGTCAGGAACAGGAGCGCGGATGAGCCAACTGGAGTCTGGAAGCACTCCCACTCCCCAGGAGGGGAGAGGGAAAGAGGGACAGTACATGAATCATACTGCACCAAACAGACATGGAGAACTAAATGATAAATGATGATCAAAAATAGAGAAGAGAGGAAGGGTATAGGTAGATGAGAAAATAAAAGAGGACAGAAAAGAGGACAGAACCCAGTGCACCATAGTTACCCCAGCTTCAACTTCTAGCAGCCTTTTAAAACAAATAGTTATTGTTATTAAGTTTAATTTAAACAATTAACATTAAGTTATATAATCTCTGAATACTAACCAGTCTGACAACAAGTCTGTCCAAAGAGGAATGTTTTCAGTCTAACTTTGAATGTAGAAACCGCATCGGCCTCTTTTACGTGAGCTGGGAGCCTATTCCATAAAACAGGGGCTTGGTGGCTAAACGCTCTACCTCCGACTGTACTTTTACTAATTCTAGGAATCACAAGCAGTCCTGCATTTTGTGAGCGAAGTGTTCTGATTGGATGGTAAGGGACTATGAGGTCATTAATGTAGGACGGGGCCATTCCATGTAAGGCCTTATAGGTTAACAGGAGGATCTTGAACTGGATTCTAGAATCAACTGGGAGCCAATGGAGTGAAACTAACTCAGGAGTGATGTGATCTCTTCTGCTAGTTCCTGCTAATAATCTAGCTGCTGCGTTCTGAACAAGCTGGAGACTTCTTAAGGAACTCTTAGGACACGCTGCTAACAAGGAGTTACAGTAATCCAGCCTTGACGTAACAAATGCATGGATGAGTTTTTCAGCATCACTCTTAGAAAGTATATTTCTGATCTTAGCAATGTTCCGCAGGTGAAAAAATGCAGTTCTACATGCCTGAGATATGTGAGCTATAACGTGGTCACTTACCAAGCGGTTGCATTGCTTGAGGCTGAGCAACCGTCAGATGGCTTCTTTCTGCTTGCGCGGCTGGTCGAATACTAGGCGAAACTCCCCAATGAATCAGTCGAACGGTAAATGAGAAATGGGATGTGCGTCTAGAAAAGCTTGGGCCCACTGAAGCGCTTTAGTCCGGAGAGCGTTAACGATTAGAGAGATTTTGCTGTGGTCGGTTTGGTAGTACCTGGGTGCTTGTTGGGAGATGGGTTGGCATTGAAGTAAAAATCCTCCGCAGGCTTCAACATCTCCGTTAAAGGGCTCAGGCTGGAGGCAGAAGTTATCCGGTGACGAGGTGGAATGGGTCAGAATGTTGCCGGAAGAAGGTATCTGAACTGAAGCTCCGGGATTAGAGATTTGTCCTGTTAATTCCATTAGTGTCTGAGTTATACCGTCTAGGCGGCAGAACAGGTACTGCTGTGCAGGTGACATCTGGGTGAAGCGTAAGGTAAATATAAATGGTTTCAATTCCCAGTCAGTGATTTTGACTTCCAAAATCGAGTTGTAACGAAGGGAGCGGGGGAGGAAGCTGACAGAGGCACCATGACCAGGAACCTTAACCTTATAAGGCGTTATTTCTACAAGTCCGTAAAGAAGTTATTTGAATGTGTTTGTACCCTGGGAACAAGTATTGTGAGGATTGTGCTCCTTGGGTTTGGTGTTTATCACACTTTGAAAAGTTTTTGAAAAACACTTGGAGATTCATGTTTTGACAATAAAAGACTTACCGTGATCTCCGGGTTATAAAGCGCACCTGATTGCAAGCCGCTCCCACCCATTTTCACGTATTAATTTTTTTTTTTACATACATAAGCTGCGTCAGTGTACAAGCCGCATGCATTGTGCAACACCATCAGCCTGACAAAGCATGACTTGACTTCCAGACTGTGTGCAATTTTTTACCACACTGTTGGAGTAGACAGCATTGCGTCGGCTCTTATGTTTGAACGCACCAACGTCTGCCAAACAGCATGCAGCTCACTTCTGTTCACAAGTTCCTCAGTTGTGGTTTTATTTATTTATTTTTATTTTTTTAGTTTTTTTTTTACTTATTGACAATTGAGGTCTCATACATAAAATTACAAACAGTAACCATATAATCAACATTACATCCCTCAGTTATGATGAGGAAATTTACATCCGCGATTCCCCATTTCCCATGAGTCTTAGGGGCTAAAGGCGAGTCTAATCCCTGGCTCGCCACACTGTTATACGTGTTTTAGAATGATCAAGGAGCAGCAGTGGATGGAGGAGGAAATGGAAGAGCAGCTCTCCTTCCGCTTGTGTCGCGGCAGCATTATGGTAGTAACAGGGCTGGTTAAAAAAACACACCAGTAAAATAAAGCAGCGGCGACTGAAAAGTGCGCGCCTCAGCGTCAGAAGTTTCCTTCCACAACAAACACTGTTGCTCCTCGCGCTCGCCCTGCGGGCTTCTTGTCTCCCCTTCCTATCTTCTCCAACACCCCTGGCCAGGGCGGCTCCAGGGAGGAGCGCTTTGTCCCCATTGCGCCGGTGGACGGAGAGAATCGTGTCTGTGCAGAGCAATCTGACTTAACACTATACGTTTTGTGGATGAGGGGCGGATGCATTGTTACATTTGGGAGCCTTCAGACTGCCATCGGTCCCGCAGCTCTATGTGAACGAGCAGCAGGAGAACATCTCTCCAGCTCACCCGGCGGCTATGGGGCATTGTGAGCTTTTCAAAGCAAAATTCCGCTAAGTCCTTAGAAACCCTTCAAACAATTACGTGGATTTGTGTTTCCAGTCGTGTCCCGACAAAATAAAGGCTGATGTTATTCCCACATATTTACGTGCAGCCAAGCTGCAGATTGCAGCTTTTCCCGCATCTATTCATGTTCATGCAGGCTAAATGTTGTTAGCGCCTGTTAGCCTTCACCTAACCGTTCTTCTGGCTTCCTTCTGCCACAAAAAAGCATGGACCACACAGATTAAAAATAAAATGATGAGTGAACAGGCGCTTCATAATAACCATAACAAATATAACAATAATAAACGTACGTTTAAAAGATCATCTTGTATATTACAGAGCTGCTAATAGATGGGCTAATAAATAGATGGGGTAGTGTCACTCTGAGGTAAATTCACTCCTGAGCATGCGCTGTTCTCTCCGTCATGCAGCTGACTGGCTTTTCCAAGCCCGTTTGCGATGGTGGATTTTTTTCACGCTGCTTTTAACGATTGCTTTTAATTTGAAAGCTGCATCATGTTGTGGCCGCGATCACGTGCACGTTGAGTCTAATAGCACCAAAGAATTCTGAGCACACACTTAAAATCTGAAAATAATCTTTACTGAAACTAAAAAGATAAGACAAAAACCTGAGAGAAATAAGAACAAAAAAATATAAATTCCTTCAGTTCCCCGTCTTGACCTCATGAAGTGAGGTCACATAAAAACACACACTACATCATACAATAATTACACATTTCAGCAGGTCCAGCTGTGGTCGTAAGCTCTAACATTCTGCAGCACAAAATCAATATCAATATATGGGATTTTTAAACGGGGTGGATGATTGATGCAATGAGTGTAGAAGCAAATTAAAAGAATACAAAAATGTAAATTTGAAATAAAAAATAAAAATGCAAATTCAAATTATCTAAAAAGTAAAAATATAAAACATAAAGACAATAAAAATAACACTTCCTGTAAGAAAAAGAACACCTAGAATTAAGGGAGAAATGGAGAGATGTTAGGACAAAACAAAATCACACAGGGGACGAAAGAAAAATAGATTTGTCAAACATAACAGCAAGCTTTCATGTGCTCTGGCCAAATGAGAATAGCAATATTCTGTTAATATTAGTTAGTTAGTTGGTTAGTATTGCAACAAAATCCAAAAGGTCATTCAGGGCTTTGACCACTCACGTCCTCCTCCTGCATGTCCCACAAGCTCTGGCAAGCTTGGACCTGGCCCCCTATGGACTTCTCAATAAGCCTGTGAATTATTCAATCTGACACATGTGATACAACAGAACAGCTGCAAAAGAGCTTGGGGTGTCTCCCCAAGAGGATCCTGCTGTGGATCTGAATATTTATTTAGGTTAGGATCAGGAACTTAAAAAATAAAGTAATAAAAAAAGACAATAATAGAACAACAAAGACAAAACACAATTATACAAGAATAAAATTACGCATGCGCAGAAGAGGAGCAATATGTGGTGGAAAATGTCCACCATGTTTTCCTCTCCAAGGTCTGCTTCTCCTTGTGCTGTTTTCATGGGAAACATAGGTAGGAGTATACAAATTCAAAACAAAGAGAAAAGTTTATTGTCGTCTAATGACCTATTTGGTGGATTCTAACTCCAGGACAGTATACAATTTCCCACTTCTCCTTGCTGTGGATGAGAGAACCAGATGAACAGACACACAAAACTCTGAAAGGTAAAAAGGTCAATCTCTTCCTAGACAAACGATGATAACTGAAACAATAATAATTTAACACAATTTCCTTCAAAGAATCACTAAGACCTCTTTCCAGCTCCACCTCCCTGTCTTGGCCTGGGAAGAAATCCCAGGACACTAGTGGAGTGAAACATTGTAGATTAAAACAAAAATGAGGCACAAACACATAAAACGAAAGAACTGGAAATTAAAAACATAAAAACAACAAAGAATTTTTTTTTTTTTTTTGCACCGGTTAGGTGAACAGGCGTTCTGTCCACGTTCCTGTGAAGGCAAGATAATAACGTGAAGAAATGAAACCACTTATTGTCGTTTAGCAATAATCTCAAGGGGGACCATGTGTTCCACAAAACAAAGAAGAAAGTGTTTATCATATTCACAAAGACCCAAAAATCAAATGTCCAAACTATTTCCAGTTGTAATGCTACAAAGTAGACTTTGTATGCTCCATAAACAAGATTTAGTTCTGCCTAAAAAATGTGACTTCCTTTCTGCTAAAGTGCAAATTCCTGTTACACTTCAAAACCCAAAGTCGTACAATTGCAACAGAAGATCTTTCATTACTCGCAGGCAAGTTTCAGCAGTTGGTGCTGCTGGCAGCAAGTCATCAAAACACAACCCTCTCATAGAGAGACTTCAAACAGTGATCGAGAATGCCAGGAAAATTTGTAACTCATCTGTACTGAAATGGGAATAAATGTCTGCAATTTTTATTTAATGGAATGCAAAAGAAAACGTTTGTTCAATCATTGGCAGTGAACAACACACATTATGAGGCTAAAAGTTGACAGCACACAATATAAGTCAGGAACATGTACGCCTAGAGTAATGGTGACGTCATTAACAGCCCTTAAATCATAAGCCCTGCGATAAAGTTACCATCTGCTTTCAAAATTAGTCTAAAATGATGACACTACAACGAATGTGAATGCTACACCAGAGTTCCATAAACCAGTCAAAGTTCCCTCCATCACTCCATCTGCTTACTTCACCCTGGGGTACTGAGATTATAAAAGGCCGTGCTCCTGCAGTTACCGGAATCACCACTGGGGGGAGAGTGAAGCCTGTGCTCCTGCAATTACCTGAATCACCCCTGGGGGGACAGTGAAGTTTGAACCAACATAAATGAACCTGTGGACCATGAAGCATCAGAGAGCGTGTTTAACAGCACCTCTGCATCTTCATGATCTGTCTTCTGTCTGCTGCGATGTTTGACAATGAAGAAATGGTCCAGAACTCAGGAATTTGTCGTTGGATAAACGGTTAACCTGTACATTTTTATTGAGGGAGGAAAGTGAACACCTGAAAAAACACAATTCTACCAATGTGTTGTCAATGTCCTGCTTAGTCTAATCCTATGTGAGATACAGCTGTGTCTGACAGCTAGTATCATTGCATTTGTGAGTGTATGAATGCACAATAAGCCGCTCGCCCTCAGGGCTAATATATGTCAGTGTAGGTCAAATGCCACGTGTGGTCTTCTACCTGCTGAAATACTTCTTACTGTTAATCATGCTGTCTGTCATAATTCAAGATTCAAGATTCAAGAGGTTTTTATTGCCATATTCTGTGTAGCTACACAGAGTAGGAATTTGTTTCGGTGCAAATGTGCAACATAAAACAGAAGAACAGTGAGCAACAAAATTTGTACACAATGGTCCGAACAAAAATATAAATATAAATAGAGGCAGTAGTGCAAGGAGTGTCAAAACAGTGCAAACTGAGAATGTTCAAGGTGCAGGTAGTTGGCTGGTGACTGATTGGACATTGAGGTGGAATTTAGGGGGGGGGGTTACCGGGTGTTTAAGAGTCTGACTGCAGAGGGAAAGAAACTGTTCTTGTGTCTGGAGGTTCTGGTCCTGATGGACCTTAGCCTCCTGCCTGAAGGAAGTGGCGCCAGTAGACCATGACCAGGGTGAGACGGGTCGGCAGCTATCCGGCCTGCACGTCCCCAGGTTCTGGAGACGTATAGTTCCTGGACAGATGGGAGGCTGCAGCCGATCACCTTCTCTGCTGAGCGCACAATACGCTGTAGCCAGTTAATGTCCCTGGTTGTCGCTCCCGCGTACCACACAGTGATGGAGGAGGTGAGGATGGACTCAATGATGGCCGTGTAGAACTGCACCATCATCCGGGCCGGCAGCCGGGCCTTCTTCAACTGCCGCAGGAAGTACATCCTCTGCTGGGCCTTTTTGAGGAGAGAGCAGATGGATGGCTCCCACTTGAGTTCCTGCGTGATGGTGGTGCCGAGGAAACGGACAGAGTCCACAATGGTGATGGGAGAGTCTGTCAGGATGAGAGGGGGTGAGGGGGCTGTGACTTTCCTGAAGTCCACTATCATCTCCACTGTCTTCTGGGTGTTCAGCTCCAGGTTGTTCATACTGCACCACGACCCCAGCCGGTCCACCTCCCTCCTATAGGCAGACTCATCGTCATTAGAGATGAGCCCGATGAGGGTGGTGTCATCTGCAAACTTGATCAGTTTGACAGAGTCATGGCTGGAGGTGCAGCAGTTGGTATACAGGGAGAAGAGCAGAGGGGAAAGTACACAGCCCTGTGGAGTTCCTGTGCTGATGCATTGGGTGGTGGAAACATTCTTCCCCAGCCGCACACACTGCCTCCGGTCTGTTAGGAAGTCAGTGATCCACCTGCAGGTGGAGTCAGGCACGTTGAGCTGGAGGAGCTTTTCCTGGAGCAGAGAGGGGAGGATGGTATTGAACGCAGAGCTGAAGTCCACGAACAGGATCCTAGCATAGGTTCCCGGGGAGTCCAGGTGCTGCAGGATGAAGTGTAGGGCCAGGTTGATGGCATCGTCTACAGACCTATTGGGTCTGTAGGCGAACTGCAGAGGGTCCAGGAGGGGGGAGGTGAAGGATTTGAGGTGGGGGAGGACCACCTCAGGTCAGACCATTCGGAGGCTTCAAACACAGGAGTCCAGGCTTCAAACCTGAAATTAACGAAACCACCTGGCGTTTCAGGGCCCTTTGTGCAGTGGGGTTTGGCTGTGGTGTGCGGCATGGCATCCAGTCTGCTGGCTCCTGTTTTTGACTGTCCCGTCCCAAAAGATTCACAGGCGTGTTTGGTGAATTCACGCATGAATGTTCCACCATCTGGTCAAAAGTCAGTCGGATGGTCTTTTGCAGGTTTTGAGGAGTCATTTGTTCATTTGTCAGAGCAGGTAGATTGTCCAGTAGACTCTTCAGTGGTTACCTTTGAGCTTGGAAAAGACAATGGCTCCTGCATCATCAAGTGGTTTTGTCCGACTTGCCACCCCTGTGGTCCTCGCCACGGTGGAGGAGGGCTTGGAGTGGTCATGGGTACTGTTCATTTTTCCTCCAGACCCTCTGCCTCTCGGTCTGTGCATTCTGCTGTTGGGCACCTCGTTGTGGGCTGTCAAATGCCCAAGGGTTCTGAGCGCCATAGATGCAGTTTCCAACTGCTGCTGGGGTCTCCTGGGTGGCCTGCTTCTCCCAGGGTTTTTCCACCCGTCTTCCTGTTTTGCACCTCCGAATGGCTGAGCATGACACGTCATTACTGCTGTCTCTGAGGGCATAAAAGTCAAAATTCATGTTAGGTTCCTTTTCTTTTTTAAAACACCTTTTATCCTGTGTGAATTCTTTCAGCAGTGTAAAGAATTGTTTTTCTTCAGTTGCTAAACCTCTCTCCTGTCCTGTTTCTTCAAATGAGCTCTGGGGGTCAGTCACTGCTGACTCGGCTCCCTCCTGTGAAGGTAGAGAGCTGCGGGGGATGGATAAACTTCTGTGCCTTTTGTCACTCACCCAGGAAGCAGAGGGGGTTCTGCATGTAAATGTATGAGGGTTTGGGGGGGTCTGCTCTTTCTCTCCCATCTACTGCTTGAGACAAAGATTTAGAAAATGTATTAGTGTTCAGTTTTTCACTGTCGCCAACCCCATGGGTGCAAATCAGTTAATCAATCCCTTTTAAATCAAGAAACAAAGAATAATTGTTTTGACTTACCATTAAGGACTTGCTGTCCTACAAAACATTTTAGAAGTGCTAAAAGCAACAAAATCTCACAATCCAAACTTTTCCTTAACGCTGGAAAACATACAAGTGCTAAAATGTAGTAACATCTTTATCTTTCAAAGTTAGATGCAAACCAAAACTAGCTGCTATTATACTGAAATGGTGAAGTCTGCATTACTAATTACTAAGTACCACAGTTTATACTGTGGCTTCTGATGTTCAAAGTTCAAAGTTTTTTTTATTTCAAATCTTTTCTACATTTACCTGGAGAAGAAAAATGTAAGTCAATCCATGACTTGTAAAATAGAATTTGAAAGGGGAATGGAAGAAGCAAAAGCTTATAAAAATCCAAACCCCCACTCAACAACACTCATAACAACAAAACAACAAAATTAAACATTTGACATAGTCATACAAACATACAAAAAACACCTGATGACGACAGACAGACATGCCCAAAAACTCCGACCAACCACCAAACCCCCCATAATGGAAACAAGATGCCTCAACTGAAAAAGAAACAAGAAACAAGAACAAAATAAAACAGAACAAAATAACACAAAACCCTTTGGTAATGATCCACCCAAAGACCGAGAATACACATACTCATCATTGTTACATTGCATCTTGGTACACATTCATTATATATCTTTTAAACATACCTTTAAAATGAACAAGATTTTTACAAGTTTTCATGTCATCAGGTAAATTGTTCCAGAGTGTAACACCCTTTACTGAGATACACATCGATTTTAAAGTTGTCCTTATTTTAGGTTGACAGAATTTATTGATTCCTCTTAATTTATATTTGTTAACAGCATCTCTGTTTTGAAACAAGGATTGAATGTTAGTTGGCAGAGAATTTATTGATGCTTTGTACATGATTTGGGCCGTTTTAAAATCTACCAAGTCCTGTAATTTTAAATTAAATGTATTAACAAAAAGTGGATTGGTGTGCTCATTATATTTAACTTTGTGGATTAATCTGATGATCGTAAAGAATTCAACAAGGTGTGAATTTTCTGGCACACAAAGGGCCCTTTGACTTACAACACTATTCACGACCCACAGATTCTGTATCTTCCTCCATGCCACAGATGGGAACTGCTTCAGAGGGGGTAAAAAAAGGGGGGGGGGGGGTGTTACATAGAGAGTCATCATGTTGTATAATTACTGCTTTTGCCTGCGTACAATTAAAACACTTCTCTTACACCGTCATGCAAGGCCCTTTAAAAAAAATAAATAAATAAATAAAATAAAAAAACAAAAAACATTTTGTTCAATGCTGTTGCTGAGCTCAGAATAGTTGTTAACAGCCATTCCTGCCCCGCATACCCCTCATGAAGGGGGGAGAGGCAGAGAGCCAGCTGGGTGAGAGCGGGGCGGGGCTTTTCACGGGGCAGCTGATCGGTCCCGTATGAGCTCCAAAGCTTTCTCTCAGCAAAACACCATCTATGCGTGATGCAAACCAGAGCAGAAGTGACACACGATCGGAATGAACCGTTTACATGACCAACGATCGGATGAAGAATCGGTATAACCCACCTATCTCGATCGGAAAGAAAGTTTGATCCGAAAGAGTCTGACCGGGGCAGAGTATTCCAAACGGCGCGTTTACATGACACATTTTCTTTCCAATCAGGCATTCTTTCCGATTACCTTTGCCCATGTAAATACGGCTATTGTCGTACGACTCGCATTTACTGGGGAATATCCGATTTGTCTGCTTACATGGCACACGCAAATGCACATATCCGATTTGTTTCCGATTTATTTCCACATATGAGAGAGGCCTGTATCCGATCTGAGAAAAACGGAAGCCATGCGCTTTTGTCCTGCTTACACACCGGTCATATCCGATCCGTGCCACATGAGAGGGGAAAATCGGAATTGGGTCACTTGAACCATGCAGTGTAAATGCGGCCGTAGAGAGGTGTGGTCTGGTATGAAGAAGACCATCAGATGTGGGGGGAGAAGCAGATTATGTGAGGGCAAGAGAAAGAGCTAACGACCTGAATATCTTTTCAATAGATTTAGCTCTCCTACTGCCCAGACTGAAACCATCCCCCAGCTTGCTCCAACCCAGCCCCCCTCAGTGACTGTGATGACCTGCCAGGTGAGGAGACACCTGGAAAATATTAACCAGCGAAAGGCTCCTGGCCCGGACTGCATCAGCCCCGGGATACTGAATTCCTGCGCTGCCCAGCTATCCACAGTTTTCGAGTGCCTCTTTGACATGAGCCTCTGATGAGGGTGCCGGCAACCTGGAAAACTGCATGTCTGGTTCCTGCCCCCAAGAAGACTGCTCTCTCTGGGCCTAGTGATTACCATCCTGTTGCCCACATGTCCCATGCAGCTAAAGTGCTGGAAAGTATTTTGTTGTGCCACCTGAAACTTCTGGTGAAACCATCTCTCAACTCACTTCAGTTTACCTACCAGCCACGGCTGGGGGTGGAGGGTGCTGTTATTTACCTGCTGCAGCGTGCTCATTCTCACCTGGATGGAGGGGGAGACACTGTGAGGGTCACATTCTTTGATTTCTCCACTGTGTTAATCACCATCCAGCCCTGGTTACTGGGTGAGAAGCTGCGGCTGATTGGTGTGGATGGGGCCTTGATTTCCTGGATCATTGACTTGTCGGACAGGCTGCAGTTTGTCCTGTTGGGAAGTGTCCTGTCTGACGTGGGGACGTCCTGTTAACTCTATACACCACTGACTTCCAGTATGCCTCAGAGTCATGCCATCTTCAGAATTCTCTGACGACTCTGCGGTTGTCGGCTGCATTAATGGTGGGCAGGAGGAGGAGTACAGGGAACTTGTGGATAATTCGTGAGATGGGCTGGAGCAAACCACCTGTTACTCAATGTGGAAAAGACCAGAGAGATGGTGATGGAACAGCACTGCTGTGTACAAGAAGACCAGCACAAGACTCAGCTTACTGAGGAGACTAAGGCTTCACACTGCAGGGGTTAATGCTCAATTCGGATTTTTTGAAAAAATCTGATTTTTTTGCAAGACCGTTCACATTTCCAAGTAAATCCGAACTTTTGTGGTCTCCAGTGTGACCGTGACCCGACCCAAACGAGACCCGCGTGCGCAGAAGCCAGAAGAATACTCAACGGTGAACGACGTCACTCGTTGTCTGCGGAGCCAACGTTAACAATGGATGTCAACAACAGTGTTGTCAACAGCGGAGCTCTTTTTGTAATATTAAATTTATTTTCACGAAGGAGCAGCACAATTACAATCTTCTCATTTTAAGAAGGCAATGGAGTCGGGATCGTCTGTACCCACTGTAGTGGAATGGGAATGTGTGTGTGTTGGGGCCGCGCCCGCGTGTGTGTGTGTGCATAAGAGACAGAAGAGCGCGTGCCGCAATGGAGAATGGGGGGGCGGGAGTGTGAGCGCGCATTCATGTTGTGTGTTATGGAGAAAGGAGAAGGTAATAAAAGAAGGCTTCCCCCAGAATAAATGCTATGGACTCTTTATTAAGCCGTTATGGAGAATCCTAGAGAATCTAAGGATCAGAACAGGGAGGAGGAGGAGGATCGCCTTGGGTCCCTCGCACTTCTGAGCACGGTCGGAAAGGGGAGAAAGAAAAAAAAGTAATCACGGGAAAGTTTCAACACCACGCTCGCCCATTTAGCTGGAATTTTTTTTCAAAAACCGCCCGGTTGTGATAAGAGCCCTGGAGTTTGGCCTGAATAGAGCGATCACCCCAAATATTAATCCAATCAGTGACCTGCTTCCCTTCCACTGACTGATCTCAGCAGCATCGTCTGCCATGGTTGTTGTTTATGTTCTCGTTCCCACCTACTTCAACGCAAAATGATGACGTTTGTTGCGTGTCGATGATGTATGGTTCGCCTGGCCGGTCAGTCGGCGGTCGCATTTGAAAAGATTGGATCTGTGTCGTTCAGACTGTCATGAAAAGATCGGAATTGGGTCGCATAGGGGCAAAAAAATCGAAATTGGGTCGTTTCAGCCTGCAGTGTGAACGTAGCTTAAGGTCCTTTAATGTGTGCAGCAGGATCCTTGAGATTTTCTACCACTCTGTTGTGCCCAGCACTCTATTCTTCTCAGTGGTCTGCTGGGGGGGCATAGCTGCCAGGGACACTAATAGACTGATCAAACTTATTAGAAGAGCTAGCTCTGTAATCGGATGTAAAATGGACATGTTTGAAACTGTGATGGAAAGGAGGACTTTAAATAAGCTCGTATCCATCATGGATGATCTGGAGCATCCTCTCCATTCTGTTCTTGACGGTCAGCGGAGCATCTTCTCCAAGAGGCTTAGGCAGATTTTAAGAGCTAAACCTATTGAAAAAGGTGTTAAACACGTCAGCTTTCTCTTTGCTGCCTGTGATGGGTCTGGTTCTCCCCCCACATCCTGTGATCTTCTTCATTCCAGACCACACCACTCTCATGTTGTCCTGCTGGAGTTTGGATTCCCGCTTCCTCCTGTTGGAATCTTTCCCCTTCCTCAGCTGATCCCTAAGATGGTGCTGCACGCTCTTCAGCTCCTCCCGGTCTCCAGACCTGAAGGCTCTCTTTTTCCTGTTCAGGAGGTTCTTCAGGTCACAGCTGATCCAGGGTTTGTTGTTGGGGAAACATCAAGCAGTTCAAGTAGGCAGAACAGATTCCTCACAGAACGTCCTAGTCAAATATCTGTATTCTGCATATTTATGAAGTGATTTTTATGCGAGAACAAAAATCCTAGTTTTAAGATAAAAATTTTATATATTGCATACAAAATTTTTAGTTTTAAAAACTAAACTTCCAGAGTTCCAAACAAAAATATTAATCAAAATCTTTTCTTTGGTTTCAAAATATATGTTTTTGCGTTCGCAACACAAAAGTTTTCAGATGCGTTTGTCTCTTATCTAACTTTCTCCCTATCTTTGATTATTTTTCCATTTTTAGTGTATGTCACAATTTGACAGGTGCGCGTTTATTTACAACACCGTGATTAACCTAAAGCTCTCAATCTTCTGATTTCTTGCGCGTTTGGTCTCTCATCATATATTGTTTCTTGAGACTGTCCAATGTGTTTTCACTCACTTGTAAGGTATCTTGGGATTTTTAGGCCTCTCAACTTTTTTCTATTGTTTCTTTTCTGATCTTGTAGAGGACCTCAGGATCTGTGAGGGCTCATCTTTTAAAACAGGGATGTCAAACATACAAAGTCAGATGGTTTAATCCGGCCCACTCATAAAGAGTAAAAATTGAAAGGATGTTTAAAAAAAAGCTAATTTCTAGTTCAGTCCTGTGGCGAGTTATGTTTCTTTTTTTTTCTTTTTTTTTTTTAAGAAACAACCAAAATGTGCAATTCCGCCACTAGGGAGAGCAAGGGTAAAGCAAAACAGGTGAAGCAGCATCTTTGCGTGTGCCAAAAGCGAAACCTAACAGCTCTGCGTCTGGGTAAGATGCAGTTTGGATCCCTGCGAGCCTCACCGCTGTTATGTTGTAATAGGAATGATCCGTAGTGACACTGAAAAAAAGTTGAAGTGGAGAGTTTTCCAGGAAAAATGGAAAGAGTTTTATTTGTTCACAGAGTTGAATGTAAACCTGCATGCTTGGTATGTCACCAACAGGTCGCAGTGCTCAAAGAATATAACATTCAGCACCACTCTGAGACTCAATATAAAGAAAAGTTTTAGCATTTGCAGTTAAGAATGGAGAAGATTCAGCAACTATTAGCTGGACTGAAACAACAACCGTCTGTATTTACTGCAGCTGTGATGTCAGTGATGGAGCAGTGACAGCTGCCTTATTGCAAACAAGTTGGTGCAAACATCCAAACCATTTTTGGATGATGAACTTATGGAAAAATGCTGCAGAAGTCTTGTGCTCCAAAAAGTAGTTGACCTTTGACAACATGACCCGCACTGTATCCTCTGTTCTCCATTGCCTGAGACATTCACTGAGCACACTGTCAGTTGGGGCCTTCAGTTTGATGTACTCATGCATCTTGGATGTTTCATCCTGGATAGTGGCTTCTACGCTCACTAGTCCTCTGCCTCCTTCCTTGCGGCTAGCATACAGTCTCAGGGTGCTGGATTTGGGATGAAACCCTCCATGCATGGTGAGGAGCTTTGTGTCTTAACATCCAGGGTCTGTATCTCTTTCTTTGGCCATCTTATTATTCCCGCATGGTATCTGATAACTGGCAGAGCGTAGCTGTTTATTGCCCGAGTCTTATTTTTGCCATTGAGCTGGCTTCTCAGGACTTGCCTTACCCGTTGGAGGTATTTAGCTAACGGGTAAGGCAAGTCCTGAGATGCCAGCTCAATGGCAGAAATAAGATATAAATAGATAAAAATAGATAAGAAAGTAATATATATATATATATATATATATATATATATATATATATATATATATTGTTCAGTCAGCCTCACAGATTGTTGTTATGAGACATGTTCTGAAAAAAACTGAAACATTTTTACTCCTAGTTTAAGTCACACATTCAAGTTCTTTTAATCTAAAAATGAAAAAAAAAAACTACACAAACAAACAGGAATATTACTATTCTGGTTATGAATTCAGTGTTTCACATTCCTTGAAAGGTATTTCAGAACATAAAACATTGTGAAGGTTGATGGGGTTTGTTTTGTAAAAAAAAAAAAAAAAAAATAGGAAAACAAAATTGTTTGGAGTTTTAAAACCTTTTCATAACTGTAGTTTGTCTATACAGAGTTCAGCTAACCCCTGTCATGATGGGGGGTGGGGGGTACCCAGGTGCGGAGAAAAGGAGGCAGGAGGTTCTAAGTCGAGAAAACTTTTGAGCAGCACAGTAAGAAAGGTAAAGACAGGACTTAAATACACACAGACAAGAGGAGACACAGGTGAGAACAATAAGGGCAGAAGTAAATCTTAAAACCATGACATACAGGAAACCTTTCAACATAAAACAGGAAACAGAAATAAAATAGAACCAAAAACAAAAGCAAAGAAACTCAAACCATGACAAAATGTGAGATATGCATATATTTTGTAAAACAATCGTCAGGTAAAAATATAATATGAAGGTGTATAAATGAAAGCACATCTTTATGCTTTTCTCTCCAAAAAATTAAATTAAAAGTACACCACATCGATTTTTCCAGGGTGCACCCCGCCTCTTCACCCAACAGTGGCACCTATCAGGCTCCAACATCCCCATGACACCAAAAGTTATGAAGATGGATGGATGTTGCATGACATCCAAACGGCAAACTCTAAAATGTTGCTTTGCCAGATGTTTTCAAATAAAAAATTAAATAAAAATCACAAAATAACAAAAGGAATAGCCTGTAATCAGTGAACAGATGATCACTTTGAACAGATGAAGTTGAACTTCTCCTCATCATGTTTCTTGAACCACTTGTGTTGTCCTCCCGTCTTCATGGCTCCTGACATGTCACACTCATTCACCTGTTCAGGTGAGTTCCAGTTCTTGTAGTGGACCACCTCATCACTGACCCAGAACCAGAACCCCAGAGTGCAGGTGTAGCGCAGTCCAGTCCACACAAAGGGAGTCAAGGCCTTCTTGGTTTTCTCCTGGACCCATCTCTGTTCATCCAGGTTAGTGATGGTGACCAGGTCATGGTGGTGATGTCTGCAGTAGTATAAGGCCTCCTCCCAGGTCCTGCTCTCATTGATCAGGATCACATGATCTGATGGAAGAATAACATCATCATGTTAGTGGTCTCTCACTAACATGATCCTGCTGTTTCTGAGAAAAACAGTGTCTAACTTCAGTGGATGAGATTAATGTTGTAAAATGTTGTACTCAAAAAAGTGTGAACATTAAAAAAGGAAATCTATATTTATCAGAAGCAAAAGTATTTTGGGCTTTGCCACAAGTGAAGTTTTTGCAGAGAATGTGCAGACTTTGTATGTCGATTTTTATCAATGTTTGCTGTTTTTCCATGCATCTCTTTTGGGTTTAGAAGTGAAAGCTATAAAAAAAATAGGAGTTCAATCAAAGTGAGTTTCCTTTTGTGTCATTGAATATAAGAATGATCACCTGTGTAACAGAAGAAGGGTTTTTGCTCAGAACATGGTTTGGTTTCCCACATGCCGTCCGTGTTACGCATGGTGCAGTTATTTTTTACACTTAAACTGTTATAGTTCAAATTCCAGTATCTGAAAGAGAAACTGCTCCCATCTGACCAGGTCCAAGCATCTCTGAACAGTCCAATGAAAATGTATTGAAATGTTGATAATGAGTTCAAGATTCCTATAGTTGTTCCATTATATAGTTGTATTATCTTCTGCGTGGGATTATCATGCTTCTGCAGCTCCTCTAGCTGTGGTCCACTGATCAGGTCTGCGTGATTCTCTCTGCAGTATCTCAAAGCATCAAACCAGGTCTTTTTATCTCCTAGATAATATTTATTAGCAGAGCTTGTACTTCCTGCGGAGTAAAAGACATAAACATAATAAATCGTTTAACTTTGGGACAAACCAGGCCATTTTTTCTTAGAAAAAGAAAAAAGGAGTTTTGATAGAGACAAACTGATCATCTTTTGAATTAATCTGAGTGTCCCCAGTGGTCTCTTAATTATGATTATGCAATTCTTAGCTAAAATATATAATAAAAACCTGTGTCATTTTCTAGGATATAGTTTCCATTTACATGCTCCCCTGCAAACTTACAGCCCCTCACAACCCCCAAGCTCTATGTTTCCATCAGTATTTGCTACTGACAGCAACACACAAGTGTGCCGTCTAACAAACATGGAGGAGAATTGGATCGTTTTCCTCCAGAACTTTATTAAATGTGTCTTATCTGCACTGAGACATTGATATTCTTGTTTTAATTTTCCCCTTCCTCAGACTAATGCTGGACATCATGCCATCAAACTGGCCACAGAAAAAGAAAGAACAGGTCAAAGTGTCATCATTCAGATGCTACTCCTGCAGTGTAGAAGGTAAAGATTGCCGTAATTAAAAAAAGTTGATCTTAGACCTGGAAATGTGATTATTGATGCTTTTGTAGAAAGATGTGTTTGTTTTTAAAACAAATAAATCTGTCTAAACTTTCTAGATGTGATCCATGTCTTTCACGCCCTTTAAATGGCATACAGTCAATGTTACCATGTTGCCACTTGCTGGTAGCATCTCCCACACACAGCGAGAGGGTAGTTTATGAACACATGTTTAAATAAGCATTGGGCGTCAAATATGAAGCCCGTCAAAAAAGGCAGCGGATGTTAATTTGCCATGCAAAATACTTTCTGTTTGAATGCACCATTAACCCAGGCTTGGTGCATTTGTTCAGAAGTGTTGCACTTTTCTCCCAAAAGAGCAACTTATATCTTTTTTTTTTTCAACATGCATTTTTACACTCTGATATGACCTATACAACTTTAATTTAGGTAGAGTCTATAATATTTTAGTGTTTAAGTCAATCACAAATGAAAATGTATTCAAGGACAATCATGTGTCTTATTACCATTATAGCAGAGGAAATATGCTGGATCCATACAAGACATGTCCACCCACTGTTCCTCAGTAATATTTATTATAGCCCCACAGGTCTCAGATGTAAAACCACCATCTGGTTCCCCTTCCTTCCACTTTGCCTGACTTTCATTGAACTGCAGTCCAGGCAGAGTCCAGTGTGAAGTAGCGTTGGTGCCCGTTTGGTTGAACAGACCGATCCAGATTTCTATGTTGTCAGAATGTATTTCTCTGAGTCGCTCCATGTCTGCCATGGTGGTCACTGTAGCCAGATCAGTGTATTCTTTCCTGCAGTACTGTTGAGCTTCAGTCCAAGTCATGTTCAGATCAACATAGTGATACTCATGGAGCTGACATGTGAAGAGACAAAAATGACCTGAAAATGAAAGAGGTCAAATCTGTTTATTTCCAATTGATCCTCAAACCCCTTAAGTGTGCATATAATCATGATTAGTGAGATTAAATTTCCATAAAAAGATTAAATGATCAAAGAGCAGCTGGAGATCCACTTATCAACAAGAACAATCAGAAACAAACTCCTCTTCATCTTTTCTCAGAAACTCTTTCAACTGCAGGAAGACAAAAACTTTTGTTTAAGGGTGTGTTCAGACTGGAAAAATCATTTGGTTCGGACCAAATGATTTTTCCTAAACCTTGCGTTTGACCTGTTTTCTGGCTGCCTTTTAACTGGTCCTTTCTGTTTCAGACCAAAGCTTGTAAACAAAGGCATGCCATTTAAGATCTCTTTAGTAGTTGGTCAGGAATTATGAGGGTGGGGCGAAGCAATGACAGAAAGAATTATTGAAGTCCTACATTTTGCAATCCTTGCTGGGATAGTTCAATGATTCAATCTTTATATTTTGCAGACCAATTATGAACATCCGTATCCTGCATCACCCGGAGTTGTGTGAGAAAGTCGTATATCGAATACCCATGTACCCAATATCTGTTTGCAGTTTTAAAAATAACTTCATATTTTGTTTGTTGTATTTGCATATTCAAAAAATTCTTCTCAGTATTTAAATTACATTTTTATTAATTGTTTTTCTAATGACTACATGTTCTTAAGACCAAAAGAATTTGTTTTCCTGAAAAATGAAAACAAAGTGACAACATTTCTTTAACTTTAACTAAAAGTAAAATGGAGAAGTTAATGTTCACGCTCTATACTGCCCCTTTAAATTGATTTTTTGCTTAAAGTTTACAAAGTAAATTATACCATTACAAAAAAACGGTTTGAACCAGACAGTGTCTAATAAAGCACATCTCAATCTAACAAAAATATGTTTGGTATTTTTTGCAAGTATCGGGTGTCAAATGACATTTTTGAGAGAAAATATCTGCTTACAGAGACTTAACCCCCATAATTCACCAAAAATATAAATCACGTATATTTTTGGATATATTTTTCGGATAGCGGCGGGTGAGTGTCTTTACTGTGGTCAGCGGGGACATTTCTGTAAGCACTGCCCAAATGTCTCCGTTCGTCATTAAGATGGGCACACTGACGAACGGAGGGCATGCGCCCACCTGTTCAAAGTCCACCTCCTGTTTTCTGGAGGGTCATGTCATGTCTAGGGGTGGGGGGTTTCCTGTTCAGGCCTTATTGGACTCAGGGGCTGAACAGAACCTCATGGATGTCGAGCTAGCCAAACGGGTCGGACTAAAGACCGAGTTACTTCCCCGTTCTTGGCAGGTTATCTCCCTTAATGGAGAGGCTCTCGCCACTATTGACCAGATTACTGAGCCCGTCCACCTCATACTGTCTGGGAACCATCACGAGCATACTCGTTTTTTTCTGTTTGACTCACCACATAATCCGGTGGTTCTGGGGTTTCCTTGGCTCCTGGCCCATAATCCAGTCATTGACTGGCCTAACAACCGTATAAACAGTTGGAGTAATCACTGTCACGAGATCTGTTTACGCTCAGCTCGGCATCCAGGGGCTGATTCCGCTGACCCGGTAGGACAGCCGTCCTCACCCGACCTCTCCAAGGTGCCCTCTGAATACCACGATCTGGGAGAGGTGTTTTCAAAGTCCCGGGCTCTTTCATTACCCCCTCAAAGGCCTCATGACTGCTCCATAGAGTTGCAGCCCGGTGCTGCACTCCCCAGGACTCATCTTTACAGTCTGTCTAAGCCTGAGAGGGAGGCCATGGAGCAGTATGTGACTGACCCTCTTCAGGCGGGCCTTATCAGACCCTCTTCGTCCCCTGTGGGAGCGGGGTTTTTCTTTGTAGGGAAGAAGGACGGTTCTTTACAGCCATGTATTGATTTTCATGGATTAAACGCCATCACTATTAAGAACCGTTATCCTCTTCCTCTCATGAACACTGCATTTGAGTCTTTGCAGGAGGCCCGGATCTTCACTAAATTGGACTTAAGGAATGCGTACCACTTGGTTCGTATGAGGGAGGGTGACGAATGGAAGACTGCCTTCATCAAGACTGCCGCCACACATCTTGGACACTATGAGTGTCTGGTGATGCCGTTTGGTTTGTCCAACGCTCCAGCGGTTTTTCAGGGCATGATTAATGATGTGCTACGAGATTACATCCATCATTTCGTGTTTGTGTACTTGGATGATATTCTCATCTTCTCCAGGACCCCCAGCGAACATAGGCGGCATGTTCGTCTGGTTCTCCAACGGCTCCTGGAGAATAAACTGTTTGTGAAGGCCGAGAAATGTGATTTCCACTCCTCTAGTGTTTCGTTTTTGGGTTTTGTAATCATAGGGGCTGAGGTGCGACCTGATCCGGCTAAGGTCAGTGCGGTGGTGGATTGGCCCACCCCGGCCACTCGCAAACAGCTCCAACGGTTTTTGGGGTTTGCCAACTATCTACGCCGTTTCATCCGAAATTACAGCTCAGTCGCAGCCCTCCTTACGGGTCTGACCTCCACCTCCTCGCCTTTTATTTGGACGGAGGCCGCTGAGGGCGCTTTTTGGGACCTCAAACGCCTTTTCACCACGGCACCGGTCCTTATCCAACCTGATCCCTCCGCCCAGTTCGTTGTGGAGGTTGACGCTTCAGACACTGGGGTTGGAGCTGTGTTGTCCCAGCGTAAGGGTGCGGACAGCAGGCTTCATCCTTGCGCTTTCTTCTCCCGCCTGCTTAATCCGGCGGAGACGAACTATGATGTGGGGGACAAGGAGCTTCTGGCCATCAAGTTGGCGTTGGAGGAGTGGAGGCACTGGTTGGAGGGGGCGGGTCAGCCTTTTGTGGTCTGGACTGATCATAAGAACTTGTCCTATATCCGGACCGCAAAACGGCTTAACTCTAGACAGGCATGGTGGTCACTGTTTTTGCTCGTTTTGATTTTGTGGTGTCTTACCGCCCTGGCTCCAAGAACGTCAAACCGGACGCTCTTTCTCGGCAACAGGAACTGGTGGTGGAGAGTCAGCAACCTAAGACGGTGATACCTGCCTCCTGTGTTCTGGGTGCCCTCTCCTGGCAGCTGGAGAGGGATATCAAAGCTGCCCAGATCCAGGAACCTGACCCTGGTACTGGGCCACCTAACAGACTCTATGTAACCAGGGCCGTAAGGAGTCAGGCCCTTCAATGGGCTCACGCTACTCGCCTCACTTGTCACCCCGGTGTACACAGAACTGTCTCCTTCCTGCGTCGCTGTTTCTGGTGGCCCAGCTTGGCGAAGGACGCCCGAAAGTTTGATTCGGCCTGCATGATCTGCGCCCAGAACAAGGTCAGCAATCGACCACCAGCAGGTCTGTTACACCCCTTACCTGTCCCGAGCCGCCCGTGGTCCCACATCGCCCTGGACTTTGTGACCGGTCTGCCATCCTCCTCTGGGAAGACTGCAATCATGACGATCGTGGACCGGTTTTCCAAGGCAGCCCACTTCGTGCCCCCGAGGAAGCTGCCTTCGGCCGTTGAGACCGCCAAACTCGTCATTGAACACGTGTTCTGGCTGCACGGCATTCCGGTGGATGTCGTCTCTGACCGCGGCCCTCAGTTCATCTCACAATTATGGAAGACTTTCTGTGCAGCCTTTGGTCCCACGGTCAGTCTCTCTTTGGGGTTCCATCCACAGTCCAACGGGCAGGCCGAGAGGACCAATCAGGACCTTGAGGTGGCTCTCCGATGCGTCTGTTAACCAGACCTCTTGGAGCACCCTGCTGCAGTGGGTTGAGTATGCCCACAACTCTGTGACATCATCTGCTTCAGGTATGTCCCCCTTTGAGAGTTCCCTGGGCTACCAACCTCCATTGTTTCCGGAGCAGAAGAAGGAGGCGACGGTCCCGTCGGTTCAACACCTCTACCGCCGCTGCAGGCGCATCTGGAGGGAGGCACGCGCTGCTCTCCTTCGCTCGTCCGCAGCTAACAAGAGGCTGGCCGACCGGCATAGGCTACCTGCACCTACCTACACACCAGGTCAGTTGGTTCTCCTATCTACAGCTAACATCAAGCTGCGGACAGAGTCGAGGAAGCTGTCTCCCAAGTACATCGGGCCTTTCGAGGTGGAGAGGATCATCAACCCTGTGGCGGTCCGACTGCGCCTTCCTCGTACTATGCGTGTTCATCCAGTCTTTCACGTCTCTCAGCTCAAACCACACGTTACGAGTCCTCTCCAGCCTTCTCCCTCCCGACCGAGTTGCTGTCGTCCTGCATCTTGTGTCCACATCTTCGTTCCGTGACAGACAGTGATTGTTCTGTTTAATTTAAAAACACATCAAGAAGCTGTGTGTTTCCACTTCCTCCTCAATTTCGCAGAAGCAGCAGAGTAAGAAAAAATTTGCATGAGCATTGTCGCCTCACTGAGTTGTTTACAATCTAAAAGATTTTGTGTGGATCAGCTGCGTGTCTCGTACAGGTTTGCCCATTTTCCACCCGCAGACTGCCTGTATGAAGGTAAATATCTTCCAAAAAGAACGTACTTGTATATTTGATGTGAGAACTTTTAATATAGAATGTGAGAACTTGCACACCAAAAATTTGCACCTGTGTGTAAAAATCTTCTGCTGTAAAGTTAAAAGCCCGTGTCCACCCTGCATCCACCCGCATGGGCATTTGAGACTAATGCATTACACTGAGGATTGTTATCTTACATGAAGACAGCTGAGGATAAGTTTAGAAAAAAAAATCAGGTAGGATTGAGACAGAAGGAAATCAAACTATAAGAACCCAGACCAATTTTTTTCCTGAAAGGAAAACTATATGGGCTATACTACAAACCAAGTGGACCACAAAACACATTTCTGATGTTTTTTCCTGCAACACTGATGTCTTCATGGGTTCTTATGGGTTAAAACGGAACATGAAACAAGAAATGATACAGAGACAAAAAACCACAACTTAAGAGCTTGATCCTCTCTGTCCTCAGGATATAAACACATCTTCATAACTTCTTGAAGGACTTATAAAAATAAAGTCCAATAACTTTGAGGTCACTGCAGGTTAAGTTTATACTCAGGCTTTGAATTCTTTGTTTTTCTTTGACAGTATTTCATGCATCCTATCCTAAGTAAAACGGGCGTGGCAGGGCTAAAAGCCTGATCTGGTCGGGACGATTGTTTGTTTCAAATTTTCTTTGAACATTACAAAAATGCTGCACAAACTGGTTTGTCACACAGTGATTCACCCATCATCAGGTGAAAGTCTGAGCCTGAACTCCTAACTGGGGATACAAAGCAGTGACCAGCTGTGATGTTGTCCGTTAAATAAATGTAATATCCTGTGCTGTTATTTTGAAAATAAGTTTTATTTTTAGGAGATCTAAGCCCGACCAGAGGAAAGTTTGACATTATTCCAAGGTGGTTCCTGTTTTATCAGTAAACAAAGCTCCTACAGATCTGTGGGACACAAACACGTCTCCCTGCACAACAGTTATTGACACACTCTACAGAATGCAAATGATGATGTCCAACACATCCTCTTATCGGTGTCATGCTCGTTTAAAGGTAACAGCGTGACACGGCAGAAGACTGATGAGGTAATTTACTGGAACATGTCAGCACCTTCAAACATTACCTGTAAAGGGATGTTTTTATTTCGTTTTTAAGTGGTTTTTATTGAAACCACATCATCATTTTTGAGGTAATTGAAAAAAGTGCCATTTACATGAACATATTTACCAATTTTATTTCTGATGAAGCTCCGCCCCCGCTGTCCCTGGCGTTTCTGAACTATTTTCATTTCTTGAATATTTTTCAGTGTAAAAGCTGCAGACTGGTTTGAAATCCATCTGAAAACTCAGTGTAGAGTTTACTGCAGGTATTTAGCATCAGCTCAGAGCATGAGCTGTGAATCAGCATCTGTTAAATATTATTTAGATAACATTTTCAGTAGGATGCACAAAAGTTCATTTAATCTTTAAACAAATGTAGATTTTGTGTTTTTTGTTTTGTTTTCACAGATAAAACTGCTCTATGAACAAAAAGATGGCTTGTTTCATTTGAACTTATCTGATTTTAAACTTACATGAACTCTGATGGATGATTTGCATTCTGCAGAGTTTGTGAGAAACGCACGTTCTGTACTGAACTTGATCAAAGGGAGCTTTGTTTGCTGATGGAGGAGGGACACAACAGCGGTCGACAGGAATGCTGTAAAGACCACATGCAAATAAAACCTTGAGAAAAACGCTTTCAGGAGTACTGTCGGTCTAAATGTAGACTACTAGTGTGCTTGTAATTCCCTGAAATGCAACAATACAGACAACATAAAGCCCTTGTGTGCCTTAGACTTGCTCTTTCTGCCGTTTTAACAGTTAAAATGTTTTTCTAGATCATAAATAAATTAATAAGAAGTAATAAAAATTATTATCATTACAAAACATTTATTTTGTGTTATTTCAATTGAGAATTGTGCACTTTTATCCTCTGAATGACCTCATTTCAATGTGATGCTGCTGTATGTCTCAGAAGGGTTGTTCACAGGCTTACTGATGAATCATCTCCTCTTTTCAAAACTGCAGCTTGAACTTCAGATATTCTCTAAAGGTGGAGCAGTCACCTCAGACTCTTCCTGGGTGAAGCCATACTGCTGTAAAGGTGCAGACTGGTTCAGCAAAGAAACATCAAGAAAAAATGTGCTCTCAGTATTTGATCTATCCCCTTGGGAAGTGGTGATTTGCAGTCACAGCTCTCCCAAACTGTTTGGAGGTTAATCTCCACATTAGCAGGGAGGTTTGGTACGACCTGCCAGTGGATTAGTCTCTCTGTGGACACTCCACCGTTACGCCACTGAGCTCATCCGTGTGGGGGCAGCAATTCTTGTCTTGAAATTGTTCAGCATTTGTAGTTTCTTTGTAGCTGTTAATACCATAACCAATCACCCCAACACACACCTGCGCTCATCTTTTTTGTCTTTTCTTTTTTTTAACTTGTCCTGTCCAACAGCTGGGCAAACAGATGAGAGCTGAAGGCCTCTTGTGTTGGACATATTTTACTTTAACAACAGGGGTTATTGATCTTCAGACAAACCAGAGGAATGTCTGAATAAACCCCTTTTGTAATTGAGGCCAAACTTTATTAATTTCAATCACATTTGAAAATCTTTGGTGCTGGACCGGACGGAAAAGGAAAGGAGGGAAGAAGAGAGAGGGATGTTAGAGAGGAGGGGGGGTAGGAGGGTGATAATAGGAGGGGGAGGGGACAGAACCATGAAGCAGCATAAGGCAACAACTTTACTGAATGTTTATCATTAACGGTAAGCTTCAAGTGTACTACAAATCTCAAAGGGCGGGGCCTGTCCACACACACACTCAAATGCCATCAACACACACGCTAGCTGCAGAAATGTCCACCTGTCAACATGTACACAAAACATGTACAATAAACCCTTGTTTTTCGCGGGGGTTACGTTCCAAAAAGAACCCGTGATAGACAAAATCCGTGAAGTAGAAACCTCTCTTTTTTTCAATTATTATAAAATGAAATACTCTATTATACATTGAAAAGAAAGAACAAACCATTTTACAGGCTCAAGCATTTTTTTCACAAGTAAAAGTACTTTAGAAACGTTTTTTTCAACAAATAACTTCTGAACTGTACTGTCAAATAATAATTTTAATCATCAAATGTGAACAGAAGGCTTCAAATCGCGGAGATTAGCCCCGCCCACCGTGACCCGAATAACTGGATTAAACGGGAGAAAATTTAAAATGATTATGAAAAAGATACAAAGTACAGTGGGACAAATAGTGACTCAGGTGTATTTCACTGCACTTCACACTGAGCCGCTGCATCCTGACTCTCAGCGTTTTCTCCTTGAAGCCCGCAGTGCAGGTCTGTTTGTTCAGGAGAAGAACACAGTGATAGACAGTTGTTGTCACTCTATTTTCTATGGGTTTTAGAGAAACTCGAAATTGCAGGAGAATTTGCACGTACGTTATGTAAATCTGGCAAGCTGTTTTACGTACGTGTACATATTAAACTGCAACGTTTTTGACGCACAGGTAGAGAAGAAGCAGAGTGACTTTTTTAGCCAATCAGAATGCAGAACACAATGCACAATGCAAATCCGTGAAGTAGCGAAACCGTGAAAAGTAAACCGTGTTATAGCGAGGGATCACTGTACACAAAACAGATAGTGTTCACACACACACACCCATGCCTTCAAACTAACTGGTGTGAAATATTTCATTCATTCAATCATGCAAACTATTAGTGTAAAGGTGAGCTAACACCTGTGCTCAGGTGAGTGTTCATGTTCTTCTAAATGGATGATGGAATGTGAAAAGAAGAAGGGGGAGTGTCCAGCCATCCCCACCTGCGCTCATCTACCGTCAGACAAGCTGAACAGCCCCCCACCCTTGTTAGCTTGGAGGACATGGGCTCCAACAAGAGCCTAACATTTGGATTCAGCTGACCAGAACTCTGTCCCACTTTGAAGCTGTTAAAGCCCACCAGAGTTCTGGACAATGTTCTGATGCAGCTATTTGTGAAGGACAGGGCTTTAGAAGCATTCTCATGTATGTTAAAGTAAAGTTCTGACAAGTAATCAGTTGGACCCTTTATTCCTCTTTGTTAACACGACAATTATTGCTTTGCATTTGTCCGCGGCTCATCAGTTGCTACATTCCTGCTCTGTTTACATCAGGTGACGACCGGCTGTGGTGGCCGTTTGGTTCAGGTTTGGTTCCACTCCGATCATCTTATGATCTAGTGTAAAGGCGTTCACTGTGGTCTTTTAATTCTAATTTTGACGTTTTTACCCAAAAACCAAAAACCTGTGTTTTCTAGGACACAGTTTCTGCAGAGCAGCAGTAGTTCATTCGAGATTCACCTCTGAGTTGTATGCAGGACTTATGATACAGAGTGAGCCAGCTTAGTTATTTTCCATCATGCCTTTATTTACACTCTCTCCCACTAACTTTGAGTCTCTCACAACCCCAAGTTTCATTAGCGGTGCAACAGAAATAGCGAGCAATATTGAAACTATCCAGCTGTACAGTTTTAAGCCAGATACCAGCTCGGACGAAGAAAACAAAGACCTTCATGAAATTATTTGTCTGTAAGTGATGCATCAGAATGGAGTGGAGCAGGGAGCTTGTGGACCACCGACTGTAGTTTCCATATTACAGCAAGCTTTTTCAAACAGCATCTTTTAACCTCTCACCGAATCTCCATTTTATTGAATAAAGACATACTCAAAAACACAGTTTTCATTTCAAATTTCTAAACATATGTCCTCCATTTTGAGAAAAATAAGAAAAGCAAGAAAACCATTTTCCTTGGAGTGGGGCTTTAACAACTTATTTTTTAAATCTAATTCTCATTTTATTGACACAATTTCAGAATTACTGCAGGGGTCACTAGAGAGGGAGCAACACAGTGTTGATACAGTTTGGGTAATGTGTCAATACACTCTTTTGAGGCATCATGATCCCTTCACCATGCTGATTAACTGCACAGCTGTTACGGTTTGGCTTTTTATTTTCATGTGTTCCTCAGAATATCTATGAATAAAGCTTCATACTAAGCTGTGTTGTTGTGTTCCTCTTCCATCAGCAAACAAAGCTCCCACAGATCTAGGCATGGCAGAATACAGGTTTCCCACCAACACCGGTCTGTGTCACACCGTGCACAATGCAAATCTAACATCAAAGACATCATGCAAATAACTTTCTTAACCTTTTGCACTGTATGGATTTCACACAGCATGTCACACAGGCTACTCACAGCAGGCGGCGCACTCTAGCCTTAGTCATAACCTTATGGCCTGTCCTGTAGTGTGTCCTCTGTTGTTGCCAGGGCTATGTCAGATCACTATTGTGTATTTTTTAATATCACCAGTTTTACTCAAAATGAAGCTCCAGAGAGAACTGTGAGGAAAATGATCTGGCTGCAGATTTGATCAATATTTTACATCAAACTCCTGCTTGGGTTTTACCTGCAACATGTGATACGTTGAGAAAACATAAAGAGGGTCTTCCCATACAAAGATCTTGTACAAAGTGAGATCATGCAAATATGATAAGAAACACAGGATGTTTGAATATTTCTCAGCAGGAAATATGTAAATTGATAGTTTTCTGGACTAGCAAATGGTTTTTAAAGTGCACCTTTAAAAACAAGGAGACAAAAAAGTGTTCAAACTACATTTGAAATTCCCATTTTTTAATTAGACAGCTGGAATATGACTGAGCTGTTCATGTTTTCATATTAAAGCCTTACATTTTCAAAATTATTTGTTTTTCAACAGAAAAAGAAAAAGATCTGAGCTTTCATGGAAAGGTCTGACTTGGGGTTCAGCTGTGATCCTTCCTGGAGGCCCTCCCCTTCCTGATGTCTCCTGTCACGAGGTGTTTACATCATGTCTGTCATGTCTGTAGCTATTCCATGTTCTGTGTCGGAGCATCTTTTTTTTTTTTTTTTAAATCATGCTCCAGAGCTTTTGGCATTAAAGCCTTTCAAGTCTGAACTGGATCTGTGTCGTCCCTTCCTGCTTGTGGGTTTTCTCCCCTAGCCCCTCGTTACACTGAGCAAAGATGCATTAGAGTTTCTTTTTCCTCATCTTTGTGGGTGAGTGCATCATCAGCTGCTCTCTCGAGCTTCATGTCAAACTCACAGCATCTTTATCTGTATTCCCACCTTATTTGCAGGGTTTAGGGACCAGAGAATACAGTGAACCAACCCTCACCCCCGCGGCTGAACAAATGTCCGTCACTAATCCTTACTCATCAAATACCCTTCTTAAACATCTCTGATATTTGTAAAACATTTATTAAAGAACATTAGAACATTGCTCAAAGTTTTTTTTTTATTATTATTATTCAGAGCAATAGGCAGTACCGTATGTTATAACACACATGAGTGTCACTGTGTCTCTGTGCCTTAAAACTATGAACCCATACGTCATCCTTCATCAGTTAAATGCAAGAGGTCATCTTCTTCTGAAGCCATATCTCTGAACAGGGGCACAATTTTTAGTTATAGCGATTCAGGAACCAGGGGAAATAGCAGTGTAATATTTCTTAGCAGGGCGGCGTGCTCTTCATCTCCGCTCCCTTCCTCCCCCGCAGCACTTCCTTTGGACACAAAGGTGCCATACAAGCGTCTTGAGATGAGTTTTTGTGATGAACCGGAGAACACATGACTAAAAACGAAAAAACACGAATAGTGAAACGCGAATGTGAACACTGTAATCTCACAGTCACCAAGAAGATGAAATGTGCTCTCCTCTTTATTCTGGCTTTCAGGTCATTTTTGTCTCTTCACATGTCAGATGTATGACTATTACTTTGTTAATAAGAGCATGAATTGGACTGAAGCTCAGCAGCACTGCAGGACACATTACACTGATCTGGCTATAGTGACCATCAGGAAAGACTTGGACAAACTCAGAAACATGCAGAGAAGCTCCAGGGCATTGGATCAGTCTGTACTATGAAGCATAAACCACAGAGACCTTTCCCTGGTCTCTGCCTGGACTGGAGTTCAACAAAACAAAGGTGAACTGGGATGATAATAATGAACCAAAGAGTGGAAAAAAAAGACACCTGCGTGACTCTCTGTGGCATAGACTGTAAACAGGTGGATATCAAGGGAACCAAAGAGCCATATTTCCTCTGCTATAATGGTAACGATATTCTCTTTACACCAAATATAAAGCGCTTCATACAAAAAACCTAAATGGCACAAATACATCACAAATGTTTAAATTTCAAATTGGAAACTATTTAGGATATGCCAAAAGATAAACAGATGACATTTTAAATTATTTGCCAGAATTTTCTTCATTGAGACCTTTTTTTTTTTTTTTACTTGTATTTGTTTACTTGCAGATAGAGACACACTATTTGCAGTAGACAAACGTTTAACTCTAGGAAAAAAGTGGGACTTTTAGGCTCAGGGATAATGCAGAACTACACTCACAGATCTGGTTGGTGAACCACAGCTACAAACTGTTACGGGGGAATAGGAGGTACCCAGGCGCAGAGAGGAGAGGGGTACAAGTATGCGATCACTTTCACTGATGTCTTTTCAGGTGCTATTTATGTGTACTTCCTAAGAAACAAAAACAAAGCTGTTGAAGCTACAAAACAGTTTTTAGCAGACATAGCACCCTATGGTAAAGTAAAACATCTCAGATCAGACAATGGGACCGAGTTTACATCAGAAAAGTATCAGACACTGCTGAGAAACCATACGATAAAACATGAAAGGTCGGCTCCATACTCCCCCCATCAAAATGGGACAGCGGAGAGGAACTGGCGAACAGTGTTTGAAATGGTGAGGTGTATGCTCATTGAATCAGGCTTACCCAAAGAGTTATGGCCTTATGCAGCCAGGATGGCTACAGTGATAAGAAACCGATGTTACTGTAAAAGAACAGGAGAGACAACATATTTTCTATTCACTGGTAAAAGACCAGATCTATCCAGAATGAGAAAATTTGGCTCAGAGTGTATTGTGTACGAACAAAACAGGAAAAGGTTAGACTCTAGAGGCAAAAAGGGGATTTTTATTGGTTTTGATCGACATTCTCCAGCAAACATGGTGTTTTTTCCAGAAACCAAGAGTGTGCAGAAACACAGACTGATACACTTCGTCACAAAAGGAAAGACAGAGAGTCAGACGCAGACTGACACAGAACAAATGGGAGACTACTTTGTAGAGCACGTACCAGGACCAACCAGAGACATTCAGTCAGAAACAGAACAGATAAGGACTGACAACCAAGAGACAGACACTGACGCCCAAACTACACGTACATCAGACAGAGTGAGAAAGAAACCCAAATATTTGGAAGACTATGAGTGTGCAGTACAGAACAGTGAACTAAGTGTTGACTACTGTTACAGGATGACTATTGGGTTACCACAGAGCTATGAGGAGGCTGTAGCATCAGAGAAAGCAGACAGGTGGAGAAAAGCTATGATGGATGAGATGGTTTCATTCAAGGAAAATGACACCTTCACTCTTGTACCACTACCGCAGGGTAGACAGACAGTGGGGGGAAGGTGGGTTTATGCTATAAAAGAGGATGAAAAAGGGAATGAAACATACAAGGCTAGATATGTAGCAAAGGGGTACACACAAGTCGAAGGACTAGACTACTCCGAAACGTTTTCTCCAACAGCTAATCTGACATCGCTACGCATGCTAATGCAATTAGCAACACAATATGACCTTAAACTGCATCAGTTAGACGTTAAGGCCGCATACCTACATGCACCCATCGACTTTTAACTGTACATGGAACAACCACAAGGTTTTCACGTAAAGTCTGAAGAAGGGGAGGAACTGGTATGTAAGTTAAACAAATCAATTTATGGCCTAAAACAATCTGGGAGGAACTGGAACTTGATGTGAATTTTGACTGAAAAGGAATTTGTACAGAGTCAAACCGATAACTGTATTTACACCAATCAGTCTGACAAAGAAAGAGTAATATTGTTGGTATGGGTGGATGACATCATTGTTGCTGCGAGCAATGAGAAGGGTATGGAAGAAGTCAAGGAAAAACTGAAAAATAAGTTCAAAATGAAAGATTTGGGACAACTCTCTCACTTTATTGGCATTGACTTTACCCAAACTACAGATACTGTAAAAATGAACCAATCCAGATACATTGGGAAAATTCTGGAAAGATTCGGGATGTGTGATTGCAAAGCCAGAGCTACCCCCAGTGAAGCAAAATGTGATCTCACTCCAGAAGGAGATCCAACAAATCAGAGTAAATACAGGGAAATGTTGGGCAGCCTCATTTACATCATGAGCTGCACCAGACCAGACATCAGTTGGATTGTGAGTAAATTATCACAATATCTGTCAGATCCGAGAGAGAAAAACATGACAGCGGTGAAACATGTCTACAGATATTTGAAAGGGACCGAAGGCATTGAGTTGTGTTATAAAAGAAATGTCAACAAACTGGGACTGACTGGTTATTCTGATGCAGACTGGGCTAACAACCCAGATGACAGGAAGAGCACCACAGGTTACTGTTTCAGTTTAAATGAAGATGGTGCCGTCATTTCATGGAAAACCAAGAAACAGCAGACAGTAAAACTGTCGACATGTGAGGCAGAATACATGGCCTTAGCAGGCACAATCCAGGAAGCTCTTTACCTCACACAACTATTGAAGGATATGGACTGTAGTTTTCAAGACACTACAACAAAAATGTTTGAGGACAATCATGGGACTATTCGACTGGCTAAGAATCCTGTTAACCGCCAGAGAAGTAAGCATGTGGATATTAAATATCATTTTATAAGGTCAACTGTATTAGAGGGAAAAGTTGAACTGGTTTACTGTCCAACAGAAAGTATGGTGGCAGACGTGTTCACAAAGTCTGCCACAAGACCCAAAATGGAAAGGTTCTGTGCATACATGTTGGGTATGTAATGTTATTGATTTGAATGACATCATCGAGTGGGGGTGTTAGAGTGTGATGTCTGTCATTATAGACAATCTTTGTTCTGGAATACGTAATTACGTCAATACATGTAAACGTTGTTTTTACGTGCAGTTGGAAATAAAAAGGAAAGCGGGACCCCTCATCAGTGAGTGGAGGAGAAAGACGAAGTGAGAGGGGACTGCACTTCAAGTGAACAGAAATTGTTTCCTGTGTCCATTTGTGAAAACTAAGTAGCAAACTCAGTGTGTGGAGCAGAAGGATGTCTTTGACGGCTGCAACGTCGGGAGAGAGACAACGGCTGCGCGAGAGCCAACAGAAACAGAGAATATTCTGTTCTTTTGTTAAACTTAAGGCGATTATCAGGGGTTTGGGTTGTTTAAATGGTTTTATGTTAGTTCTGTTTTGTAAGAAAACCTTTAAAGAAATAATTTGAAAGCCTGTTTGTGTACAGAGTCATCACCTTGAGTCTATAATGTCAGATCTTTCTCCTCATTTTTCTTTTTTTCCTCATTTAAACTTTTGGTTTTGGATCTTTTTTTTCCATTTGTTTGGTCCTTACAGTGTGTTGTAAGTTTACATTATACATTTTAAATGTTTCTGTCATGGCGTCCTGACTTCTGGTTCCTTCGTGAGACTTGATGACAGGTAAGTAATACCAGGGGGATGTAATAGCTGGATCTGTGGTAGCCCGCTCCTCCTCTGTTTTTCACTCTCCACTGCAGTTCACATCAAGACAAGTTCAGGTCATCTTACACAGCATGTCTGATCTAAATGGGTCTCTGGGACTAAACTGACTGTTCTGAAAAACAACCAAACAAACAGATAAACAAAAAGAACAAAAAATCCCTGCAGTTCCACTGAGTGAAACATTCAGTTTCTAGAATCAAAGGGTTTGCTGTAAACCTTTTTCAGTACAACAGTAACAACAGCAAAATAGACACATATCAGGTTTGACACCTATTTTATTGATTTATCACTTTATCTAAGATTCATTATCTTTGTTTTCCCTGTTGGCAGATGACAGATTCTCTGAAAATTGCATCTAATTATCTGCATTATCTGATTGTAGCACTTTCTACATTCTGCTGTCAGGGGACCCAATTTTTTTCTCCTCATTTATATTTAATTTTACTTTATTTTTCTGTACATATACCTCCTGAAAGACTTTTTATAAAGTCCAATACACAAAAACAGTTTGCCGTCACTGTTAAACTGACTTCACTGGATGAAATGTAGAGTCATTTAAGACTTCTTCCTTTTATCACGCGCCTGTTCTCCAGCAGCTGCACTGGCTTCCAGTAGCTTTCAGGATTCAATTCAAACTTCTTCTCTACACGTTCAAAGTCCTCCATAACCTGGCTCCATCTTATCTTTCTAATCTCCTCCATATTAGCCCTCCCTCTCGCTCTCTCTGGTCTTCTTCTTCCCTTCAGCTTTCCGTCCCTCCAGCCCGTATGGTCACCATGGGGAGCCGTGCCTTCAGCCGCTTGGCTCCCTGGAACTCTCTCCCCCTGGACCTCCATAACATTGACTCCTTGTCAATTTTTAAATCCAGACTGAGATCCAGAGAGATCTGTTTAATTTGCTTTGTCATAAATTTGCACATTTTCATTTGTTAACATAGTCAGAGGGAGTAACATTTACAAAATACAGTCCAAAAGGCACAAGTCTAAATTCAACTCAAAATTATCTTCATCTAAACCGTTCTCTGGGGGTTTTTATTTCCATGTGTTCCTCAGAATATCCATGAATAAAGCTTCATTCTAAGTGTGGCATATTGACTAGTTATTGTTCATAACACTAAAGTCTGATTTTATTGTAAGGCCGTGAATGTTACACTGTTAAGGATAAGCACGCGTTGCATTGTGGTTGTTTGGAAGTTGTAATGATAGCGGAATAAAGAGCCAACCTAAACCAACGCCTCATCATTGAAGATACTACAACTGGCGACGAGGATTAAAACCTATTTGCTTCCGGAGGGAGAGACACTCGGTGTCTGTGCTAGTGAGCACAATGTCCCTATTTGGAAAAATTGATGAATTCAAGCCAGACGGTGAGCCATGGTCGGCGTATGTGGAACGGATCGAACAATTTTTCTAACCTAACGATGTAGCCTATGAAAAAGGAGTGGCAACGCTGCTAACGGTTATGGGCGCATCCACCTCCGGATTTCTAAGGAATCTGGTGCAGCCTAGTAAACCTAAGGACAAGACATTTGATGAGATTGTTACAATATTAAAGGAACATTTTGAGCCTAAGCCGATATTGGTGGCAGAGAGATTTCGTTTTAACCGATGTTATCAGAAGCACGACCAGCCAGTGGCAGAGTATGCGGCGGAATTGAAAAGGAGTGCAGCCCATTGTGAGTTTGGTGCCAACCTGGACTCCTCACTGCGTGATTGTTTTGTGAGTGGAATAAACAATGAGGCTTGCCAGAGAAGATTACTCTCAGAAACCGACCTTACTTTCACCAAAGCTTTTGAGAGTGCCTTAAATATGGAAACAGCGGACAGAGAAGCCCGTCAGCTGCAGGTGGTTGGAAATGGGAGTGTAGGAACAGCCAATGTCCACAAGGTGGAGCTGCGACACAAGACAAGAAACTGCCACAGGCACAACGGGAAAAACCACACAGAAAATGAGTGCTATTTTAAGGATGCCAAATGCCATAACTGCAAGAAAATGGGGCACATTAAGAGGGCATGTTGCTCAGAAGCTCAAACTGGGAGCAGAGAAAAACAAAATGCCAAGGGAAAAACACTTCCCCACACATGTGGAAGTGAAGATGATGCTGAACTAGGACTGTTTAGCATTCTGACTGTAACAAATGATGACATCGACTTGTGTAGGGAGACATTTATTGTTGCTAACACAGAGTTAGAGATGGAAATAGATACTGGAGCTGCCAGGAGTGTCATACCACAAGTTAAGTACAAGGAGAAATTTTCACATTTTCCACTGCAGACTGCAACAGTCACACTCAAGGCTTACAATGGAGGTCACATCCCCGTTTTAGGCCAGATTACAGTACCAGTGAGCTATGGACAGGAGACCAAAGAGTTATACTAGTTAGTGGTGAAAGGGGGTGGATCAACTTTGTGTGGCAGAGATTGGCTAAAGGAGTTCAGTCTAAACTGGCAGCAGATTAAATCGTTAACTTCACCCACATGTAAGTCACTCACAGAGGTGCTGGAATATTACTCAGAGGTTTTTACAAATGAGCTAGGCATGCTTAAAGACATAAAAGCAGCAATAGTGGTGAAACCTGATGTGCCGCACAAATTTTGTAAAAGCAGGCCCCTTCCTTTTGCTATGAAAGAGCGAGTAGAAAGGGAATTAAAAAAACTGGAAAATGCTAAAATAATCTCTCCAGTGAAGCATAGTGAATGGGCAGCACCCATAGTGCCCGTACAAAAAAAAGATGGATCACTCCAGTTAGGCGGAGATTACAAAGTGTCAATCAACCAAGCAATAGAGACTGAGTTATATCCCTTACCACGTTTAGAGGAGCTGTTGGCAACCCTTAGTGGTGGTAAAATCTTTTCCAAGATAGATTTGGCTGCAGCCTATCAGCAGGTTGTACTTGACAATGACTCAAAGACATATACGACCATCAACACTCATAGAGGACTATATGTATACAATCAACTTCCTTTTGGAATCAGCTCAGCGCCCGCCATTTTCCAGCGTATTATGGACAATCTGATGAAGGATTTATCAGTTGTCGTTTACCTGGATGATCTGCTGGTCAATGGAAATACAGAGGAGGCTCATCCGTCAAACCTGCAAAAAGTTCTACAACGCTTACAGGAAAATGGACTGCGTGTGAAATACTCAAAGTGTGCGTTCGGCAGGAAAACGATTGGGTATTTGGGACATGAACTGGATGAGCATGGGGTCAGCCCCTCAAAAGAGAAGGTGAGAGCCATTCAAGAAGCTCCAGCCCCTACCAATGTCAGTGAGTTACAGGCGTTTCTGGGATTACACAATTACTATGGGAGGTTTGTACCGCAACAAAGCACAGTGTTTGCACCGTTGTACAAACTGCTGCAAGCAAACGTGACATGGAAATGGACGGAGGAGCAAAACACTGCTTTCCTTAAATGCAAGGAACTACTAGCAATGGACCGAGTTCTACCTCATTATGACCTTAACCTACCACTCACTCTGGCTTGTGATGCTTCAGCATATGGTATTGGAGCAGTCATCCAGCATGCAATGCAAAATGGAGAAGAAAGTCCTGTGGCCTTCGCTTCTCAGACGTTAAGCCCAGCTGAGAAGAAATATTCTCAGATAGAAAAAGAAGCAGTGGGACTGATTTATGGTGTGAAGAAATTTCACCAGTATTTGTGGGGCCGCCACTTTACACTGGTGACTGATCATCGCCCCCTGGTGACGCTGTTCGGTGAACACAAATGTCTACCAACTTTGGCAGCTGCACGCATCCAACAGTGGGCAATCATTCTCTCTGCTTACGACTACCGCATTGTTTATCGCAAGTCAAAAGAGCATAACAATGCAGATGGTCTTTCTCTTACCTGAAACTAGTGATCATGGAGCATCTCCAAGAGGCGCCACTTAGTGAGCAACAGGTGGCACAAGCAACACGTACAGACAGTGAATTGTCACGAGTCCACAAGTACGTAATGGAAGGTTGGCATGGAAAACAGGAAGAAAACCTAAAGCCATTCATTATGAGGAAAAATGAACTTTCAACAGAAGAAGGTTGTGTGCTTTGGGGTACAAGGGTTGTCATACCTACCAGGCTAAGGGGGATGGTCCTAAAAGAAATTCATTTAGGACATTAAGGCATCGTCAAGACAAAAGCCTCAGCCCGTAAATATGTATGGTGGCCCGGTCTTGATTTGGATGTAGAGCGTATTTGCAGAGAATGTGAGACATGCCAGCCGGACAAACCAACACCCCCCCAAGTTCCCCTACATCCATGGGAGTTTCCTGGAGAACCATGGAAAAGACTGCACATAGACTTTGCTGGACCCTTCATGAGTGCCATGTTTATGATAGTGGTCGACGCACACACAAAGTGGTTGGAAGTATTTTGCATGTCACACATCACCACCCGGGCTACCATCACAAGACTAAGGAGATTGTTTTCTTCTTTTGGACTGCCAGAGCAAATTGTGACTGACAATGCAACTACATTCACATCAGCAGAGTCAGTCACAATTTGCTCTGCTGATGTGAATGTTGTTGCATTGTCAGTCACAATTTGCTCTTGACAATGCAACTACATTCACATCAGCAGAGTTCAAAACTTTTGTAAAAATGAATGGGATTAGGAGATTACGGAGATCAGCTACGTGAGCGAGCTGTACCTGCGGCAGACCAAGTGGTCTCGACAGAAGAAGCAAATCTGGAAGTGGAGACAAGCTGTCAGCCAGTGGTTTTGAGACACTCAAAACGTGAAATTTAACGTCCCCTTAGATTTAAAACTTGATATTTAAATAGTTCTTTTTTAGATTAATGACGATAGGACAGACCGTAAGAAACCTGTTTCGTCTGTTTTGAAGAACTTGATGTTGTTAAGCATTTTTCTGGCTTTTGTCTTAGGCGCTGTTAAGGTAACGTCCTATGTTGTTAATTTGTCCCAGTTAAAAGGGGAGGTAATGTGGCATATTGACTAGTTATTGTTCATAACACTAAAGTCTGATTTTATTGTAAGGCAGTGAATGTTACACTGTTAAGGATAAGCACGCGCTGCATTCTGGTTGTTCGGAAGTTGTAATAATAGCGAAATAAAGAGCCAACCTAAACCAATGTCTCATCATTGAAGATACCACAGTTTGTTGTATTTGAATATTCAAAAAAATTCTTCTCAGTTTTCAAATTAAACTTTTATGAATTGTTTTTTGTCATGACTACATGCTCTAAAGACCGAAAGAATGTGTTTTCCTGAAAAACAAAAACAAAGTGACAAAAATGTTTATTTTCAATAAAAGTGATATGGAGAAGTTATTTAATGTTCATGTTCTATACTGCCCCTTTCAAAGCATCTCTGCATCCTCGTATTTCATCATCCTGTTTCCATAGTAGTTTGAATAAAAAATGATCATAGCTGCTTTAGTACAGACAGTGATTGTTTTATTTAGAAAACACAGCCAGCAGCTGTTTGTTTCCACTTACTTTTCAATTTCACAGGGATAGCTGAGCAAACAATAATATTTTGAATTCATTTCAGGAGTAACGTTAGGACCTAAATTGCAGGATACCAGGCCTGATGACAGAAACCTAAAAACTTCAACAAGAAGAAACTGTGAAACAAAAGAGAAACAAAACTGGTGATGATCACAGATGATATGACTAAACTACAAACAAGACACTTAAACATGATGTATGGCAGTGACGTGCAGTCAGGTGAGGCAATTGAGGCAGAGCCTCACCTGTCATAATCGAGATAAAATAGAAAAAGTTTAAAATTAGGTAAATGTTATTTTCCACTGATCTGTGTTAAATATACATTTTCAGTCAACTCAACACATTTTCCACAGTTTCTGAGGTTAAAATTACCTAATTTGAGTGTTGCGGGATCACAGACGGAGCTGAAACTCCGGGTGAGGCTCCGAAGCGCTGTGCCTCATGTCTGACGGCAGGACTCAATGTTACAGAGACGTGCGCTCAAAACAGTGCTGTAGGCCCGCAGAAAGGGCTTCAGGTGAGGCAAGCCTCACCAGCAGGGGGCAGACGGGAGCTGACAGCTGCTTTGTAGCTACACTGGTGCCGAAAAAGACTAAGACTAAGAACGTCTTTCTCCATTGAGAGGAGGAAACTCATATAAAATAAAGGAAAATAAAGAAGACTTTTCCAACAGATCATAGAGCTTTTTGTGGAGAAGGATCGACACATGGACTCAAAAAGCAAGGCCAAAAATGTTTTTTCAATGTTTGCTTTTTTTTTTAAATAACATGGGAGTAAGTGGATAAAATGTAAGTAAAATCATTTATTTTATGTTTTATGATCATTTTCACAGAAAACATTTGATAACTGATTAAAGCTCCAGAATTTGAAGTTGGAAAAATAAAATAAATAATGACTGAGTCAAATGTGTGCTGAACACATCTGTATACTTTCATTTGTTTACATTACATATGAATAATTTATACACAAGAAGAGTGTTGTATCCATGTCTATAAAATAAATATTCTCCGTAGGACAACTATGTTCTTGTGTGTATTTTATAAGATGTTAGCTGCCGTTGGATGAATGGTGAAATATTCAGTTATTTTATTGCAAATCTGACTCCAGATGAGTCAGTGCCTCAAGAGTCATCAACCTCACCGCACGTCACTGGTGTATGTGTGAGGCTGTCGTATGGTGCCCTTTACACAGCCCTACAGTTGTGAGTTATGTGCGCACTGGCTCTTTACTGACTGTACGCAAATGCTGCACATATGGGGTGTACCTGTGGTACATAAAGCAACCATGAGATACCAGTAGGACACACAAACTACACTCTGTGTGTCTAATTTCTAACACTCAGACTGCGACCAAGGGACGCCCAAGGAGCAAACCTTTCACTTGGAATCCACTAATGGGGCTCCCTGTGAAGTACACAGGCTGGAGGGGGAGGGTGAAATGAAAAAAAAAATCTCTACAGCTGCGTCTCACCTTTGCATATTGTTCATGTGTTCACTGCAACCTTACGATCGCTTCACGGCGTAGAAAAAAATTGCATGAGCATTGTCGCCTCACTGGGTTGTTTATAATCTCAAAGATTTTGTGTGGACCACCTGCTTGTCTCGTACAGCCCGTATCCACCTGAAAGGACATTTGAGACTAAGGCATTAGGCTGAGAATTGTTATCTTACATGAAGACAGCTGAAGATAAGTTTAGAAAAAAAAGTAGTAACACTCTCTTTTACAGTACAGTACTGTGTACTTAAGTGGCATTTACATGGTACTTATTGTGTAACTACTGGGTACTTACAGGGTGTTTACATGGTACTTTTTATAGGACTTACTTGGTACTTTTTTGTGTCTACTCTGTACTTACATGGTACTTGCTGTGTATTTATGTGGTACTATTTGGTTCATACTTATGTGGTACATACTGGATATTTGTAATATACATACTGGGTATTTACATGTCGTGCAAAGGTGTCTTTTGAGGCACTTACAACATGTAAGAACAAGGTAAGTACAAATAAAGTACCTTGAATTTAAGTCTGCACTCGTATGTTTCATGGTATTTACCACAGAAACTACCCCTTAAGTACAATGTAACTGGACTGTAAAAGAAAGTCAGTTCTATTTCCACTCTATTACATGGTACTTTCAGTAGTAAATGCTGGGTATGTTCACGTATTACCTTCCTGTACAGTGTACATACACACTTGGTATTCTGACCTTAGCAAATGAGACAATGCTAACAAACACATATTCTGGCCTGATTACTTCTTGTAACATGTGGCAAATTAAAAGAGAAACAAGACAGCAGTGAAAACAACAATCTTTAATATTGTAGTGGCGGTCATGTGCATTTTGGGTCTGTTAGCAGCAGGAGATTGTGGGATGCGGTCCCCTGATCAAAATAGGGCTCAACATGAGCGTTTCTTTTTGCCCACGTTTCTTTTCATAAGGCAGTTTTGTTGTTACATCTTAGTTTATTCTTCCTGTTGTGTTCGTTTCTTGTTGTTGCTCCATGAGTGTGGGAGGGGGAGAGGTTGATGACCCCTGTGCAATGTTCAATGTTGAGTGTGTTCAAAATAAATGGGCTTGCTATGCCGGAAAGGAGATTGTGCTTTCAGCTTCTTTTTCCACCTCCTTCTTTTTTCATACTAAGCTGTGTTGTTGTGTTCCTCTTCCATCAGCATAGCTCCCACAGATCTGGGCAAGGCAGAATACAGGTTTCCCACCAACACCGGTCTGTGTCACACCAAGCACAATGCAAATCTAACATCAAAGACATCATGCAAATAAGTTTCTTAACCTTTTGCACTGTATGGATTTTACACAGCATGTCACACAGCCTACTCACAGCAGGTGGCGCACTCTAGCCTTGGTCATAACCTTATGGCCTGTCCTGTGTGTATCCTCTGTTGTTGACATGGCTATGTCAGATCATTATTTTGTATTTTTTAATATCACCAGTTTTACTCAACATGAAGCTCCAGTGAGAACTGTGAGGAAGGGATACATAACTCCTGACCTGGCTGCAGATTTGATCAATATTTTACATCAAACTCCTGCTCTGGTTTTACCTGCAACATGTGATACGTTGAGAAAATGTTAATAAGGTTTTGCCATTGAAAGATCTTGTACAAAGTCATATCATGCAAATATGATGTAAAACTCAGGATATTTAAATATTTATTAGCAGTAAATAGGTAAATTTATAGTTTTTTGGGTTTTTTTTGGACTAGCAAATGTTTTTTAAAGTGTACCTTTAAAAAACATTTCAAAAACTCAAAATAGTAAAAACAAGGAGGCAAAAAAGTGTTCAAACTACATCTGAGACACCCATTTCTTAATCAGACAGCTGGAATATGACTGAGCTGTTCATGTTTTCTTATTTTAAAAATCGTTCGCCACTCTATTTTTGTGTCCGCGCTTGGATACGGCAAAACCCCACCAGTTTCACAACAGCCTGTATCAAGCTATTCTTAAATTTTTTATAGTAAAAAACATCCATGGATGTGATAATATATTACATTTGGCACACAACGATTTTTTTAGGTTAAATATTCATTTTTTTCCTTGATTTCCTTTCCAAAGAGGAAGTAAGACGACTCGATCTCTGAGGCTCCGCCTTTTGATCCTTTTGGCTGCTGCCCATTTCATGTCGCCATCCTAGAGTTGGCCTCTACAGTGTGTCTCTGTTTCACCAATGAAAACAAACAACATCCAAACTGTTACAAAGATTGATGTACATATGTTTATATAAAATGAAAGCATTTTTCCAATTGCAGCTAGCTCCCTGGAAAAAAAATGGGAGGGGGGGGTGTTAGTCTGCATTAGTGCTAGCGGCGCAGATTCTTCTTAGAAGACGTTGTTCTCACCGGTCTTCGTCAGCTGATGAGAACCTGCTGGTTTTCGTGTTGGGAGGAGCACAGGTTATTAGAAGAATACTCAGACATGCATGAATGGATCAAAATACTGCTCTGTGGTTTCTTTTTGTTATACACCTAAAAGCTCAAAAATCTGATTTTGCATTGTATAGCCCAGGGGTCGGGAACCTTTTTGGCCGAGAGAGCCATAAACGCCACATATTTTTAAATGTAATTTAGAAAGAGCCATACAATAATGTAGCGTCCCTGTCCCACACTGAGGCACGGAGACTTAACCTCTTTTAAGGTTCTTTATTCTGGTTCCTGCAGACCGCAGCAAACGCCGTAAAATTAATACAGTAACTCCTGAATCTCTCCCGCCGAGACGAGAGCGCTTCTCCCAACTTTATATTCCCCTGCTCCCGCTCCAGTCCTCCTATTTCCCTTATTGGGCCCATAGCTGAACCCCATTGGTCCAAACTACCTAACAACAGGCTGAGTGACAGAACTGAGAGCCAATCAGATCTCTGCTTGATGCGTTTGATGAACTCCAGAACTTTTAACGCGGCCCAACAGCGGACCCAACTCAGTCCGCGACAATATGTTTAAAACTAAATATACAAGTGAATGTGAGCATTTGATGTAATTTCAACATTTTTAAAGTACAATAAGTCTGTGGATTTTTTTAATAACATCGTTATGCTGTTGCTAATAAATGATGAGTATTTCTCGTGGTGGTTCTGCTGATGGTCTAGTCTGGTTGATACGTGGTGAGTTTCAGCTTCATGCAGGCGTTGAGACTTTAAACGTGATCGTAGGTCTGAATGTTCTGTAGATGTGACAAAGACTCACATGCAGACGTGGAGACAAACACACACTCACACACTGCAGTGAGTGACGTACAGCGTGTTTTACGTTTTTACAATCCCTGCGCGATTCACCTGCTGCCTGTGAGGAAGAAAGCAGAGGGTGGGGGGTATCCCCACCCTCTGCTTTCTTCCTCACATCCCGTCCCCGCATCTGCGCGCTCTTTCTCAGAGACGGGAGCGCGCAGGTTTAGGCACGGCAATTAATAGGTTTCCTGCTGGAATAAACTCTGTGAAATAGTAGATAATAGTAAACTGAGTGCTGGCGCAGATTTTTCTCTCCAAGCACCGCTACTACTGCGCGCCCCTCTGGAAACGCATCGCGCACGAGGACTGGTCTAATGAAAAAAAATGGTATAAGTAAAGATTTGTCTGCGAGCCATACGTGACCATCAAAAGAGCCATATGTGGCTCGCGAGCCATAGGTTCCCGACCCCTGGTATAGGCCCTTTAATCCTTGGTGGCATAGATTCAAAACGGTACTGGAAACACTCCTCAGATTGGTCCATATTGTCATGAGAGCATCACACAGTTGCAGCATTACTGCAGCAGATCGTCTTGCATTGAGTTGCTGCCTTGTAATTGGCCGACTAGAAATTTGTTTCAACGAGTAGTTGTACAGGTGTGCCACATGAAGTGGCCGCTGAGTGTATATAACTTTAAATTGGATTGTATTTCTGAATCCAACATTAATCCTAATGCCTTACCCACATCTTTCCAAAGCATAGGAGCAGCTGTTGATCTACATTAGGATCTTCGGATTATTTAACTTTTTTTTTTTAAATAAAAACAAAGATAAAACAAAATCTGCCTAAAAAAATGTAAAAATGTAAATATTTAAAAAAAATAATTGGAGAAATTTTCAGAAAATATTCACGCACTTTTTTTTTTTTATTTGTATTTGACACTGGTAATACATAAATATATGTTTTAACAGTAATTATCTGTCTGATCACTGTTTGTTTTTTTGATTTTTTAAGTAAAGCAGTTGAACACAGGGTGCCATTACTCCACAGGAGTGTTTTAATGATAAGGAAACTAATCAGACTAGAAATCAAACCTGTTTTTGACACGAAACAGAACAATCCCCATCTGTAATAAAGTAGATGAGATCAGTGTTTACTTGAACTTCTATGCAAACATGACAGTTAAATATGAGGATGCAGTGAGGCTGTGATCACTCCTATTCAACACATCACAGCAGACAGTTGAAGATCAGACTGAAGCTCAGAGAAGAAACCCTGCAAGTGAGTATTTGCCTTTTCCAAATTATTACATACAGACAATAATACTAAAACATCTGATCAACCAGTAAAACAAACAGTTTAACGTTTTTTATTCATTCAAATATCCTAATATGTTTGTGGTCAAATGTATGGGAGTTTTGTCAGAACATAGCAGTTAGTAAAAAAAACTGAATAAAGAAAAATGATTAAAGAGAGGGGAATTATATTGTAGAGGTTTACAAATGTATTATTATTAGTCTAGGGAGCGTTTTAATGCGTATTTTCATACATTTGTTTTAGGTTTTTTTATGTTAATTTCCCATTTTTCCACTTATTTGTTAGTCAGACACTGAATCCCCCCCCACCTAAAGAAAAAAAAAACTAAAGATAATATTGTGTCTGTTGTAATTTTAGTCAGTTCTGAGGCTTTAGTCTTTATTAAAATGTGATCTTTTATTAAAAATTGCAATTAGACATCAGAAAATCTGCAATCTCTCATTCTATTTTAAACTGTGTTTAAATTAAAGGATATATTTACTTTAGTGGATGACATACAGTCCAATAACTATTTTAATAGTTGGCATAATTGTTTCTTGAGAAAATGTAATGGAAAATTGTTCTTTTAAACATAATTTATATCACATAAATGTCATCATGCAAATGTCCTTTCACAACAACACATTTGAATTTTTCTCAGCAGGAAATGTAAATAAAATAAGCAGGAACAAATGTAAATCAATAGATTTTTTGTACTCTAATGTGAAAATAAATACCTTTTAAATTGATCTTCCTTAAACATACTACACAACAAAACTTTACGAGGCAAACTTCTGTTAAAACTTTATTTAAGAAGATCATTTTAAAGTATGGCATCAGGAGAAGGACGGAACTGTTTATATTCTGTTACTTTAAACAAACTACATTTGAAAAGAATATTTTTACTATAAAGAGCTCACAATGTTTCCACTAAATTAAAATACTAAACGTTTAAAAAAATGTTTGCTTCTTAAAGGTTAAATGAATATCTTCCAAGCAAAGATGAAGCAGAGTTTCTTCTTCCTCATCTTTGTGGGTGAGTGCATCATTAGCTGCTCTCTTTAGTTTTTCAAACTCACTTTGTCTGTATTTAATCTCAAAGTCACCAAGAAGATGAAATGTTCTCTCCTCTTTATTCTGACTTCCAGGTCATTTTTGTCTCTTCACATGTCAGATGTATGACTATTACTTTGTTAATGTCAGCATGACTTGGACTGAAGCTCAGCAGCACTGCAGGACACATTACTCTGATCTGGCTACAGTGACAAACAGGACAGACTTGGACAAACTCAGAAACATACAGAGAAGCTCCATGGCAGCTTGGATCGGTCTGTACTATGAAGCAGGAAACAATGAGACCTTTCACTGGTCTCTGCCTGGACTGGAGTTCAACAAAACGAACATAAACTGGAATGATAAAGAACCGGATGGTGGAAAAAAAGAGACCTGTGTGGCTCTCTGCGGTAAAGACTGTAAATGGGTTGATATCAAGTGTACCAAAGAGACATATTTCCTCTGCTTTAACGGTAAGAAGTAATCATTTCTCTTTGCTCCAATTATACACATTTTCACACAAGATAAATGAATGTCACAAAAACATCACAAACTATTTTTCTGTATCAGAAACTGTGCTTAGAAAGGTGAAGTGTTATATAATTTGCTACGAAAATGTGGAGTTAATTTATTACCAACTTGTGTTTGTGTAGTTACAGAGAGAAACCCTCCAAACAAAACAAAAATGTTCTTAGGAGAAAAGAAGAACTGGTTTGATGCTCAGGAATACTGCAGAACTACATACACAGATCTGGTTGGTGAACCACAGCTAGAAGAGATAAAGGAGAATTCTAAAGGACACAGTGCCTGTCTAAAGCAAGATTTGGTGGATTTTGTTGGACAAAATAATGCCTTGTCTTCAGTTCTGAATAACTGCAATGATAAATACATATTTATCGGGCTGTTCAGAGCCACTTGGACCTGGTCGGATGGCAGCAGCTTCTTTTTCAGACTCTGGGATGAGGAATATGACAGTGACACTCAAAAAGACTACAGCTGTTCTACGCTGACTAAGAATGACAAATGGAGCATTGATGACTGTGGGAAAAAACAGCCCTTCATCTGTTACCAAGGTAAATGTTTTTCACTTGAAAATCTTCATTTAATTACAGCTCATCTGTAAATCAACACTTTTGTTTTGTCATTCATTTAGTTAAAATATGTTGTTCTTCTATATAGTTTTAAAAACAAAAACAAACAAGCAGAAGAAGTTTCTGTGACATCATCATTGAATTTAAAATATTATCCTGAATTAATATTCTCCCCCATCCCCCATCAGATCATGTGATCCTGATCAATGAGAGCAGGACCTGGGAGGAGGCCTTATACTACTGCAGACATCACCACCATGACCTGGTCACCATCACTAACCTGGATGAACAGAGATGGGTCCAGGAGAAAACCAAGAAGGCCTCCTGACTCCCTTTGTGTGGACTGGACTGCGCTACACCTGCACTCTGGGGTTCTGGTTCTGGGTCAGTGATGAGGTGGTCCACTACAAGAACTGGAACTCACCTGAACAGGTGAATGAGTGTGACATGTCAGGAGCCATGGAGACGAGAGGAAAACACAAGTGGTTCAAGAAACATGATGAGGAGAAGTTCAACTTTATCTGCTCAAAGTGAAAATCTGCTCACTGATGACATAATTCCTATTTTATCTGGTTACATTTTTCTTGAACAAAGACAAAGTAGATCAATTATTATGTTTATGACCTTATCCTTTTACCTGCTGATGTTATTTCCATCCTAAACCTGTCCTTTTCATTTTCAGGAGAAGTTATGTGTTCAAAGTGAAAATGAACTCACTGATTACTGTCTTTTTCATTCATTGTTGTTACTGAGTTCTTTTTTTCACTTTTGTTTTAATAAAATCTTCTGAAATCTTTAAACTGAAAGCTTAAAGATCTGCAAACGTCTTTTCAGTGTTTCATTTTTAAAATGATTCTAGTTTGTAAATTTGTTATAGTTAAGTTCTAAAAATAATTTGGAACACCCCTTCCTCAAGTCACCCATTTGCTACGCCTCTCCTGCAGCTCTCCAATAGCCTTCCTGATCACCATTTAACCTCTCCCTCCTACTGTAGCCCTCTATCCTGTTCACCAGGCTCCAATGATCACCCTCCTTCCATCATTGTCAAACAGATGAGCAGGTCTTCCTGTCCCTAAGAAGAGCTGTGCCAGCGAGCTAAACGGCTACAGGCCAGTCGCCCTCACTTCACATGTCATGAAGACACTTAAGCAACTGGTCCTGCAGCTTCTGGGACCCCAGGGGCACCAGGAAAAGGACCCTCTCCAGTTCGTCCACCAGACCAAGGTGGAGGACACCCTTCTCTTCCTCCTCCACCAGACCCTCTTTTACCTGACGTACTGTGAGAATGCTTTTTGTTTTGCTTTAATACCATCTGGCCTCCTTCTACTTAAGCAGAAGCTCCTCTCACTGGCAGTGACCCCCCTCACCTGGTGACGTGAATTATAGACAGTTGAACAGACCCCAGTTTTAGGTCCTCCAAGCTGACCAGCAGTACAGAGGCCCCACCAGGCACAGCTCTCAGTTCTTTCGCCTCTCCTCTTCACCCTCTACACCACTGACTTCTGCTCTGGTATATGTCACATGCAGACATTCTCTGATGTTATTGCAGTTGTGGTATGTATGAAGGGGGGTGAAGAGTATCTTTCTATCTCTCCTGGCTTTCAAGAAACAGAAACTTTCCGTACTCAGTAAAATTTGAAACCCATCATCATATGTCCTGTTTTATAGCGAGTAAACACTGTCAGCCATTATGTGTGAGCAGAGGGAACTCACGCAACAAACAGCTGCAGGAAGAGATTCAAACCTGCCTCTAACACGAAACACAACAGTCACCTTCTGTAATGATCCAGCTAATGTGTTTGAGGCAACTTTCTATTCAAATATTTATGATTTTAATAAAGTACAAAGAGGCACTGATGCTGCAAATATTTTACATCAACACATCAGAGCAGAAGGTTGAAGATCAGACTGAAGCTGAGGAGAAGAAACCCTGCAGGTAAGAAAGTACCTGCTGTCTGAATATTTGATAACTTTTTATAATGACCATTTGTTAGTTCAGGCTGTCGACTCAGATAAAGTATCAAATCACAGGGAAATTTTCTGCAGCTATGAAACAATAAAGCAGAAAAACATTTAAAAAAATGACTTGATGTTGTATCTAAAATATTCTATGAACATAAAGACATATTTAATGTTACCAATACAATTATAAAGATGTACATAAGTCGTTCTATAGATGAATTACTTTCCTTTTCCACTTTTCCTGTTTTATGAATTGTAAATCTTCTGCATTCATGAATTTCAACATTTAAATATTGTACACATCCTAAATATGAAGTTAAAAAGACTAACAAATATATTTGCTATTCTATTGATAAATGATTTATGTGTTTAAGGAATTAATTTGTTTACCAATGGATATGTAATTTTTTAAACCTTTAGAGTTAATTAGGGTACATTTGTCATCAGGACAGAGTGATGTAAATGTCCCTCCATAACAGATTATTTGAATATTTTATGTAAATCAGCTGAGATAGAAAATATGAACAATAATAAATGATGTAATGAAGTCAAAGTCAATGTGGTTTGAAAAAAAGTTCAAAATAAATATTATTTGAAATGACCTTTATTTTTCTGCATTTAAAAAAACAATTTCAGTTCAAAATGAAATTGGCTTTGTTAAGGTTTCTTCTTGGTGGTAAGTGGATTTTCAGACGTAAACTTTTATACAGCAAAAGAATAAATGCATATTTAATTACAATAGTTTTTCTTTACATCCTATTGTTGACAAGCAGACTTTTCTTAATGTAAGTTCTGTTTTTCTCAGATTTGTTCTTTTTTCTTACCTGTCAGTAGTTAAAATATCACTATATTATTTAGAACCTGGACATGGATCTGGGGCCTCATTTATAAAACTTTGCATAGGATTTGCGTCAAAAGTGGCGTATGGATGAAACATAGGACGCGCGTTGTTGGCTATGTTGGCTACTCAGACTGATTTTTTCAGACACTTACTGTAGAAATTTTGAGTTATCCATGTTTGAAATACCAAATATTTTACATTTTCACAAGTGCTGAGGGTCTTTTTCTGACAAAGATGCAATGTTTAAGACACTGTTGTTTAGGATTTTGCCATAATCCAGGCCATCAACTCCATGTATTCTCTTTAGGAGTATGTTGGCTAATATATCATGATAATGAATGAAGATAATGAATAATTCAAAATTTCTACAGTAAAAGTGTCTGGAAATATTAGTATGTGTAGTCAACATAGTGTTGAAGAGAATAAGAGGATCTGATGGCCTGGATTATGGCAAAATCTTAAACTACAGTGTCTCAAACATTGCATCTTTGTCAGAAAAAGACGCTCGGCACTTGTGAAAATTTAAAATATTTTGGATTTTAAGCATGAATAACTCAAAATTTCTACAGTAAAAATGTTTGGAAATTTCAGTCTGAGTAGCCAACATAGTGTTGAAGAGAATACATGGAGCTGATGGCCTGGATTATGGCAAAATCTTAAACTACGGTGTCTCAAACATTGCATCTTTGTCAGAAAAAAGAGCGTTGGATTTGGTGAAAGTGTAAAATATTTTGGATTTCAAACATGAATAACTCAAAATTTCTACAGTAAAAGTGTCTGGAAATATTAGTATCTCCTCCATATAAACACTCCCTACTCACTCTCTCTGGTCTTCTTCTTCCTCCTTTCAACTTTCCGTCCCTCCGGCCCGTATGGTCAGCATAGGGAGCCGTGCCTTCAGCCGCTTGGCTCCCCAACTCTGGTACTCTCTCTCCCTGGACCTCCATAACATTGACTCCTTTTCAATTTTTAAATCCAGACTCAAAACCTATCTGTTGAATTTTGCTTTTTCATAATTTTGCACATTTTCACAACAGGTAAGGAGGGAGTAACATTTACTAAATACAGTCCAAAAAGGCACAAGTCTTAATTCACCTCAAAATTATCTTCACATAAACATTTCTCTGTGGGTTTTTATTTCCATGTGTTCTTCACAATATCTGTGAATAAAGCTTCATACCAAGCTGTGTTGTTGTGTTCTTCTTCCATCAGCAAACAAAGCTCTCACAGATCTGGGCAAGGCAGAATACAAGTTTCCCGCCAACACCGGTCTGTCACACCGTGCATAATGCAAATCAAAACTCTTATCTGACATCAAAGGCATCATGCAAATGCGTTTCTTAACATTTTGCACTGTATGGATTACGATCACCATCTGTAATAAAGTAGGTGTGACAAGTTTTTACTGTAACTTATTAAACATGACGGTTAAATATGAGGATGCAGTGAAGCTGTGATCACTCCTACTCAAACATTCACAGTAGAAGGTTGAAGGTCAGTCTGAAGCTCAGAGAAGTAACCGTGCAAATGAGTATGGTCCAATTTTAACGGGGATTTATAATGTAGAGGATTACATATTTGTTGTTATTAGTATGAGTTTTAATGTGTATTTCCAAATATTTGTTTTAGGTTTTTGTTTTTTGTTAATTTCCCATTCACCTACTTAATTGTTAGTCAAACACTAAGTAAAAAAAACAGTCCCAAAAAAACCCCCAAGAAAATGTGTGCGTTTATTGCAATTTTAGCAAATTCTGAGATTTAGTCTTTATTAAAATGTGATTTGTTAGTCAAAATTGAAATTTGACATCAGAAATCTGCAAGAACAATGGGACACATTTTTCTTAAAACTCATGTGTTTCTATCAGAAACTCTGTTTACATTAAAGGATATATTTACTTCACTGGATGACTTGCAATCATATTACTGGAATAATAGTTGGCATAATTGATTCTTTAGAAAATATGCATTTTTCGCCACGTCTTTTGTGTTCACACCCAGGCGATTTTCGCTGACGATGAGCCGAGCCTGAACATGCAATTTCATTCCCTGACATTAGATGGCGCTTAATGTAAAACAGAAATACTCCTGTACACAAGGTGGTTTTCACTCAGAAGAAGAGAGCCAGTATTTACGCGCTTGTCAGAATCATACAAAGAAAACATGAATATTTCAAGCACCAGAAGCTCCAGCTCCAGTTCCAATGATGAAGAAATTATTGTTCTGTTGATGATGAAAGACGCCGGAAAAGACGCTGATTTTGGGTACATCCCATAGTTACGAGAAGAGAAGAACATGGTGAGTTTTATCGACTGGTACAAGAGCTGAAAATGTATCATGAGCGTTTTCGGGGATATTTTAGAATGTCCGTCATTCTTTCTTTGAAGCAGTGGAGACGCTACTTGGCGTCTATTTTCTTTGCTGGTATGTGTGCTCAGAAAGGCAGTTTTGTGTTTGAGCGCTCCCAAGTTGTGTTTTACTGTAACTTCAGAAGCTCCAGACACGTGTGCAAAAGCGCCATTCTCATTGGTCGTATAGTTTTTGACGCAGCGCATCAAACCAAAAAAACCAACCCGAGGCGTTTTTTAAAAAGTGACGCTTTGACGCGTGGCGTTTTTTCGCGTCAGTGTGCAAACTCTCATTGGTGCCCTTTGTCCCGGTGTGTACGGGCCTTTAAGCAACTGGTCCTGCAGCTTTTGGGACCCCAGGGGCAGCGGGAAAAGGACCCTCTCCAGTTCGTCTACCAGACCAAGGTGGAGGACACCCTTCTCTTCCTCCTCCACCAGACCCTCTTTTACCTGACGTACTGTGAGGATGCTTTTTTTTGCTTTAATACCATCTGCCCCTACTTAAGCAGAAGCTCCTCTCACTGACCCCCCACACCTGGTGACCTGGATTATAGACTATCTGTTGAACAGACCACAGTTTGTCAGGATGGGGAACTGTAGGTTCTGACTGAAAATATAGAAAAAAATGTTCTGACAGTGGTCAGAGCTAGACTGCAAGACAGTAAAATTACCTTTGTTTGTTATGTGGATTTTAGAACAGGATTTGACTAGATAATTAGAGATCTTCTTGAATATAAAATATGTCCAACACAAAAGGCCTTCAGCGCTCATCAGTCTGCCCAGCTGTTGGACAGGACAGGTTTAAAAAAAAAAAAAAAGAGATCTTCTTAAATAGAAATTACTCATCTATTGAATTAATGGTAAGTTTTATAAAGCAATTAAAGCTCTGTACAAGGCTCCATTAGCCTGTGTACAGGTAAATGATCTAAAAACAGGTTGGTTTCCTACACCATTTGGAGTTAAACAAGATGTTCTTTCACCAACCCTTTTTGCTATCTATGTCAATGATTTAGCTCAAGAAATTAAGAAAACTAACTTAGGTATTGATAATAATTGAGCAAAGTTATGCTGATGATATTGTTTTGACAGCTGATGAGGATATATAATTAAAAGCAATGTTAAATGCAATGAATGAATGGTGTAATAAATAGAGACTCACTATCAATGGTGATAAAACACAAATAGTTCATTTTGGAAAGCCTTTTGTACCTCATAGTAATTTTCAGTTTTATTTTGGTAAAACTACTCTTTTGTATACTGATACTTAAATTTGATAATATCTTGTTTTTTTCATGACGTCAATGACGTGGCAGACCCAGTCGCTGAAACCCGGAAGTAAACTCAGATCATGAAATCTTGGAACGGATATATTTTCAATGTCCAAGAATGTAATGATACTAGATTGCGAGAAATTGGTAAGTTTTGTGGATCGCCGTAGGCGTCAGAGCCGGAGTCTTGAGGACAGCGTCGAGGATAGTTAGCGAGCGTAGTGCAGGACTTGAGGAAGCCGCTGCTAGCGAGACCTGAGCATGGCGAGGATGACTTCGTGGCCAGAACAGGATGAAGCGAGGAGCTCTCAGGGAGGAACCAACGATACCCCCGATTATTACCCTGCTCTTCTTTAAATTCAGTAAAAGTTGTATTTAAGTATTTTGTTATTATCATATCCATCTAAGTATAATCATGTTTTTAAGCCTCATAAAAACTTAAAACCACATCTTTATACTGAAACAGGATCTCTTGTGGATTTCTCTTTAACCAGACTAGACCTCTGTACTGCAGAATCAATCAGGATCCCGGTCTCCTCTCACTCCTTCCAGGGGAGGATCTTCACACTTGCCATCTATCAGTTCATCAGCCTGCAGCACTTATCTAGGGTTCCTAACCCTTCAGCTGATATCAGTCAGTCTACTTCCTGTGGTAGAGTACTTTGACTCATACTAGGGCTGCACGATATGAGCAAAACTTGCGATATGCGATATGAGTGATCAATGTTGCGATGACGATATAATTTGCGGTATATACACAAATAGTAAACAACCAAAAACATCATTACCATTTCACTGCAACAGTTTAAAAATTATACTCCAAATGACCCTCGTTGACGTAGGAGGCAAACATCTAAAATAAAAGGGCTCATCTGATTTGTCAACAACATGAATCGGTCCATCCAATTGGTCAAATGCATAAATGGATTTATTTTATTCGTTAAATGCTTCAAGCTGCCATAAGATTGTTTTAGCACATTTAAAGTAACCATTTATTGCGATTTTTGCTGACTTTTGCGATATGGAAATTGCACCATTTGATATTGCGATAACGATAAATTTGCGGTATATTGTGCAGGCCTAACTCATACTAAGCTCTATGCCAAGTACCATATTCTACCTGCATGCTTACTTACTCTGTGTTTTGCCCCTTCAGGGATCGCTACCAGCTTCACCTCCACCATTGGTCACCAATTGGCATCCACCAGGACACCAAGCAAGGTTCCACTCTTCAGTCATCACTACCTCCACCAGACCAGCAGCTTCCATTTCGTCATCCATCAAAGCCATGTGTCTTCCAAGCCAGAACCCTCTTCCACCATTGGAATTAGATAAAAGACTACTATTTCATCCAACTACAGTTTTTGTCCTTTTTTTGGATCCAGCCCCATTCTATTTAACAGAATCAACCCATAGATAATCTTTGGTCATGCAGCATCCATCAACAGCCAGCTCTGCAAACTTGGTTGATGGAATTGCAGTGTAGAGTGAAGTGTGAAGTGTACAGACCCCCTGCAAGATCTTCCAATCACCAACCAGAAGGTTCCAGCCCTGGGTCTCAGTTGCAGCGTCACATCTATGTCGACCAACTTTGTAACTCTTTGTAAATAAAACTGTTAAAATGAATTCATGAAAATTGCTATTTTGGAATTATTTATTTATTATTTATTTGCATTCAGAAAACCTCACATGTTTTTAACATGTGAAATATGAACTTCATTTATTCCAACAGATGATGTGGCAGTATTTAAACTCTGAGCTGGATGTCCTCATCCAATCAGCAGAAAACAAAAAAAAGAGACAGAAAACACTCCAAATCCACAAACAAATCAATATTACTGCCTCAGCCGTAACACTGAGAACAAGCAGTAGATGGACAGTTTCAGAATGGGTCCAGATGCACTTTGTTATTACATCATTACATCATGACTGTGACAATGCTCATCTGTAACAGCTGTTGTTCAGTGGTGCTGTTAATCTCACCAGCATGGTACACCGACTCCACCTCCAGCTATCAACACATTACCCCCAAAGTGAGATGACCCCTGGTTGACCTCAGAAGCCTTCACAGCAACTATTGCTATCTAAATGCTCTATCATCACTGACTTGTATTCCAGACTCCTCTTGCAACACTAACAAGATAATTGTAGAGGTAACAGATTAAATCATCACATTTTCCCCCATGGACACAAATGCAATGGTCAAGGAAATCAAGCACTTGGTCCAGCTTGGGATTTTTTTTTATTTTGTTGCGGTTTTTAAGCTTGACACGTTGTAAGAAAGTGGCTTCATGTTTGTTTTTCATACATTTGACCTAAAATGTAAACATTCTGAGCACCACACTTACTCTCTTATGTCTGGTAACGGTTCTGTCCTCAGTGAGTCATCAAACACTGGGCTCTTCCTTACAGTAATGTTTCTATTACTATATTTTCCACACTATAAAGCACACTAGAAGGCCTTAAAATTTTCAAAACACGACTGCCAATCGATTACAATCCAAAGCACCTCATAAATGGATCATTTGCTGTGGTGTTTACTGATATCAACGCAATTTTGCAAGGTACACGGCGCTCTGTCAAAATGTCAGTCTGTTTAATAAGAGTTGCAAACAACATTGGGTGTTGTTCTTAATTCACCGGCGCAGCTAACATGTAGCATTGTCGGTCTGTTTTGTTTTTCACATGTTGCTAACAAGGTTGGGAGTTAGCGTAGTCACAAAAAGGTGTGTTTTAGCAGTAACAGTCTGTTTTTGTATGTGTTCAGAGTTATAAGTATTGTGAATACGCTAAAGTGTAGCAAGAAACAAACAATTCTAGAAATACTATGAATGAAGTTAATAAGATCTGACTGAATGACAAACTCGTTTTTTGACTCTTTGGTCTCACTAACTGTGTCTCATAGTTCGGTTTGCCTTCTATACGACATACATTTTAAAACAGACTTTGGTTGTTACATTTTTGCATGAAGGGCCATTAATTTAAGACAAATTATCCTGTTTTTCTTTTTTAATGCTTTAATCTTATTTTTAATCTATAACTATTGATGTACTCTCAAATATAAAACAAGGGTGCAATTGTTAACTTGCACACACTTTTGATTTGAACTCAGCTAAAAAAACGTCTTAAATTGCATTGTAATGTTTAACCGAACTAACCCGAAACAAAGCCACAGCTATTCTCTAAGTAATGGATAAATCCGGACAAGGTTTTTGTTATCATAAACTAATGGGTTACGTAAAGGGCTGATCGTGTTAGACGGTAAACTGTGGAATAAGATAAGTAAACATACATTATGGTATTAATAAACAGTTTAATAGTTAATTACAGGTCACAAATAATTAGTAACACCAGATTGTTTCCTGGTTTTCAAAAGTGGCATTACAATTACACCACAAAAACCCATAAAACCTATTTTTCATCCTAATTTTCCACTATTCAATAGGGTTGCTTGAGATAAAAAAGACCATTCCTTTAACCAGAGCACAATTTATTTTCTGAATTGACATCACATCACATCACATCACATCACTGTCTTTTTGCTTCTTTGTCATGCAGCCCTGACAGTCTTTTATTTCAAACCATGATGTATTCTTATCAATAAGCAAATTCCATAAAACCCTGCATCATATGTTTATACAATTCAAATGCTGTAAGAGGTATGGCATCAACAGATATGTGAAAGTCTGAAAGGAGGATTATGTGAGAGCAGAGCTGAACAGTGCTGAGTGTCAGTCAACCAAACATCCTCGTTCAGGAAGCACGGCACACGTAAGTTTCTACTCTGCTTACAAATTTGAAATAATGTGTCCAAAATATCTATTACCGTAGGATTATTTATAAAAATGTATGCAAACTGAGGAAACTGTTGAAATTCATCATTTGTTTTCAATGTACCGTCAATTAATGTTGGTTTGTAATGAGATGAGCCAGAGTACTTCTGGTGTTTATCTTTGAATGTTTTTATTGTAGCTCTTGAAGATATATAAAGCTCCTTATCCCATTTCTGTCCTCTTTCCAAGTATATTTTCCCTTTTCATTAGTAACATTATATGAGGAATCAAAAAATGCCTGTTTTCTGTCCATCAGAGTTTTCTACCAGAAATGAAGCTTTTGTTCTGCTAAATCTGAATGAGTCGTATCCCTTTTAACCTGAGTTTAACCTTTAAAATAATATCACCTAGTATTTCCTTGTGGAAATGGAACTGTAGCAGCTAAAGTGTTGCCTTCTGTTCTGTTTTTGAGCTTTAACTCTGCTGGATGAAGAAACACTACAATCAAGCTGATAATCATTCTGACAGAGCAGACATGCAGTGGAGTCTGATTCTGCTCATTCTGATGGGTAAGAACGTTTCTGATCTAAAACTTTTTTATTTTAATGAGATGGACAGTTTGTGTTCTCATTGACTGTCTCACTGTTGTGTTTTTCAGTTCAGTCTTGGTCCATCACAGGTCAGCTCTATGAGTATAAATACGTGAAAACACCAGAGACCTGGGAGGATGCTCAGCAGTACTGCATCCAACATCACACTGACCTGGCCACAGTGACTAACATGACAGACATGAAGAGGCTCAGGGAAGCAGCAAAGAACGATGTTCCAAATACAGAAGCGTGGATCGGCCTGCACAAACCCCAACCAACAAACAGGAAGTGGCACTGGTCTCTGCCTGGACTGGAGTTCGATGAAACTAACTGGGGTTCTGGTGAATCTAGCGCAGAAAATGAGCATTGTGGGGCTATAAACAAAGACCTCACATGGGTGGATCATGGGTGTGGCACTGATAAAAAACCTTTCATCTGCTATAACGGTAAGAACACTGCTGCATTGCATCTGTAAACAAAAACAAGTTTCTCACTTTGCCTGTTGTTTGTTTATTCAAAAATAACAGATTTGGACAAAGTATGGAGCTGAAATGGATTCTAGATAAAAAAAAAACCACAAGTGCTTATATATGTATAATATATGTTCCTGCTTAAGAAAAAGAGTTTTTGATTTAAGTTTATTTATGTTTTTTTTTTTTTTTTTTTTTTTTTTTTTTACAGAAAGCAACACATCTGAGAGATTTTACTTCATTAAACAAGTAAAGACCTGGTTTGAAGCTCAGAGGATCTGCAGGGAGAAACACACTGACCTGGTCAGTGGACTGCAGCAGCTACGAGATGAAAAACTGACAACAATCCTAGAACAACACTTTGTATCTATTGATCTTGTTTACATTGGTTTGTTCAATGATGCCTGGGAGTGGTCTGATGGCAGCAGTTTCTCTTTCCGACAGTGGGATAAAAACAATTCTGGTGGTGGTAATAAATATGCCATGTTAACTCAATCAGGAATGTTAAAAACTAAGAATGGTAATGATGAGAAACCCTTCTTCTGTTATGAAGGTGAGACACTGTCACAATGTGATCAGCACATCCATCCTGTAATCACTAAATGTTTCACAGTAAACATTAATATACATTAAGAAAACAATGATCAGGTTTAATGCATTTTTTTCTTTTTCTTCATCAGATCATGTGATCCTGATCAATGAGAACAGGACCTGGGAGGAGGCCTTATACTACTGCAGACATCACCACCATGACCTGGTCACCATCACTAACCCAGAGGAACAGAGATGGGTCCAGGAGAAAACCAAGAAGGCCTTGACTCCCTTTGTGTGGACTGGACTGCGCTACACCTGCACTCTGGGGTTCTGGTTCTGGGTCAGTGACGAGGTGGTCCACTACAAGAACTGGAACTCACCTGAACAGGTGAATGAGTGTGACATGTCAGGAGCCATGGAGACGAGAGGAAAACACAAGTGGTTCAAGAAAAATGATGAGGAGAGGTTCAACTTTATGTGCTCAAAGTGAAAATTTGTTCACTCATTTCTATATTACCCACGTAGAGTTTACTTAAGAGAAGGAAATAGAGAAGAAAATGTAGATCAACAATTATGTTTATAACCGTTTTTTTTTTTTTTACCTGGTAATCGTTGTATTAATCCTAAAACTGTCCTTTTCATTCAAGGTTTATTGAATTTTGTTTTAAAGTATTGACAGATTATTCCTTTATGTTGGAATTTAATTGGGTGTTGTGTTTTCGTTGTATTCTTTTCAGATACAATAAAAAGTACAATAAAGCAGTTTGAATATTTATGTCTATTTTGACAAAAGACGAGAAGAGAAGCTTCAGACAAAAAAGCCATGACACGTTTTTGACGAAGATTAATTTTATACCATAATGTACAGAATACACACCAGCTCACATATATCATCTCTTCAATATATATATATAATACGCATGTATTGAAAAGGTTTTTAATGTCTGGGGACATCAGCTCAATCTGTGGAAGAAAACTGATAAATATGATGAAAAGTCATAAAAGAAAGGAACACAGTCTAAACAAAACAATTTCACACACAAAAAAGTTTGTGAAAGTCTGAACATTTTGAAACATATAAACAAATAATTGGCAGAAACTTTAGTTTGAATAAAACTGGAAGTGATTATCTGTCTGTCTGTCTTTCAAGAGATAAAAATTTTCCTACTCAGTAGAATTTGAATCCCATCATCATATTTCTTGTGGTAAAGCAGGTAAACACTGTCATCCATGATGTACCTCTGTGTGAGCAGAGGGAACTCACACAACAAACAGCTGCAGGAAGAGATTCAAACCTGCCTCTAACACAAAACACAACAGTCACCTTCTGTAATGATCCAGCTAATGTGTTGGAGGCAACTTTCTATTCAAATATTTATGATTTTAAGTTGATAAAGTACAAAGATGAACTGATGCTGCCAACATTTTACACATGAGAGCAGAAGGTTGAAGATCAGACTGAAGCTGAGGAGAAGAAAACCTGCAGGTAAAAAAGTACCTGCTGTCTGAATAGTTGATGGATTTATTAAGTAAACAGCTGTTAGTTCAGGCTGTCCACAGATTTAGATAAAATATCAAATCACAGGGAATATATTTACATATGTTTAGATTTAATGCACTGCAAGAAAAAAACCATTTGTGTACTTCAGTATTTCAGTATTTATATATTTTTATTAAATAAATTTTAACTTTGTGCGAGAATTAACAAAAAAAAAATAACACATTTAAAGATGTAAAAATGAGTCATATTTCAATTAATGTCAAATTAATTAATTTAAAAACACACTTATTTTTATATTTTAATAAAAGGAAAATTATTTATACTTTTTTATAATAAATAACTTTAATATCCTAACAGTGAATTGTAAATTGTAAGCGATGTATGTATTTGTTTACCAATAAATCTGAAATTTTAAACCTTCAGAGTTAAATAGGGTATATTTGTCATCAGGATGGAGAGCCATGTAAATGTCATGTAAATGTCCCTCCATAACAGATCATTTGAATATTTATTTAAATCAGCTGAGAATGAAAATATGAACAATAATAAATCACGTAAATAAGTAAAAGTCAATGTGGTTTGAAAAAAAAGTTCAAAATAAAGATAATTTTAAATTAACTCTTATTTTTCTGCAGCTAAAACAATGTGTCATGATCCAGACGTGAGTTCGGAATGACCCAGATGCTGAAACCCGGAAGGAGGCTCGGACTCAACGGTAGGTTTGAAGAGAATTTAATTAGGCCAAAACTTGACAGGCTTTTTCCTAGGTAGAGGGCGGGTGCAGGCTGGAGGAATCTTGAGGTGGAAATTCCTTGAGGTGGTTCTGCGGCGGAGGCGAGGCTTGAACCCAAACGAGCAGAGGCGGCTGGTTGGAGGTTTCTTTTGGCAGCGTGACAGCAACGTAGGAGGACAGCGACCAGGTGAGGATCCAACAGGTTTATAGTCCTGAAGCAGAGCGAGAGAAAACCATGAGCATGAGGCAACAAGATATGATCCAAAAACATGAGCTGACCAGACTATGCACCATAGGAGGAACAACGAACTGGCACCGGCTGATGATCCTGGAGGAGTTTATGAAGGCAGGAGTAGATGAGGTAAGTGGATCCAGCTGGTAGCATCCAACACAGGAAGGAGGGGGGAGGAGGGAGTAGCTGACAGGCCATGACACAATGATTTCAGTTCAAAATGAAATTGGTTTTGTTTGTCTTTCTTTTTGGTGGTAAGTGGATTTTCAGATGTAATGTTTTTTACCGCAAAAGAATCAATGAAAATTGAATTACAATATTTGTTTTACATAGTTCTTTTGTTGACAAGCAGACTTTTCTTCATGTAATTTCTGTTTTTCGTATTTTACAAGTTTCCATGTGCAATATTGCCACCTATTGTTTTTTTTTAGAAGTGTTTCCTTACTGCGAAGGGGGGGGTCTAAGGACAGGAATGCGAGTTTAGTTAGTCTGTTTATTTAAAGTTTTAGTATAATCCTATTGAATTCTACGCATTTATGATCCTTTTTGATTGTACGTTTACCTTACAATTACCAGTACGAAGCCCATTGAGACGATTGTTGTTGTGAATTTGGGCTATATAAAAAGAATTTGAATTGAAATAAATTGAATTAGGGAATTTATACCGCGATTGCCATCTTCTTACAAGTTTCTATGTGCATTTATTAGGGAGTTAAAATTAAGGCTCAATAGCGGTACTTTTTGTCTGGCCTCAGACGGACCCAGACAAAGTATGTGAGACCTTTATTGGACGGACCTAAAATACGTGCAGACAATGGAGCAATGTGCATCTTGGCTGCATGCATTACGAGCGGTCAACGTGAATTTCCATTGTTTTTGTGTTTAAACGCACATAAATAAATGCAATTAACCACCTTTAGGATATGTACAATAGTGTTTTGAGATTTATTTTTTCTTTATTTTGTTTACAGCCCAAAGCAACTGAAAACTTGACATGGGCAAAACCAGATTTTACCTGTGTGGCAAGCCAAAAGTCTCAACAGCTTCACAGAAGAAGGCCAAGTTTGTTGATGCCAGATAGTATTGGAGACCCGTACATACATGATCTACATATGTGTACCAAAACTGAACTGAAAGACTGAAACGCAAAAACACCCATCGTTGGTGTGAAAGTAAAGCTTGGAAGTCTGTTATATTAAAAAACTTCTTGAAGGCACTTTTTAAGTAGTATTTATTTATTTCTTTCACTGTACTGTTTCACTGTGTACAATGTCATGAATTTAAATGAAAAAAAAAATAGGCTTTTTAGGGTTAATTAAAAATTGATTAATGAGATAAATTAATTATAAGTATTGTTTCTGCCACTCTGCCTGCATTACCAAGCATTGTATTCAGACCTGATCTTCTGATTTCCCGCCCCTGCTTTGACTTTGTTTGCCTGCCGCCTGCCCCTAATCTTGTCTGGATCCTGACTATTCTCTTTGTTTCTCTGATGCTCCTCTGCCTGCCTGACCCTTATTGTGTTCTGTGGACTTTTAGCTGAGCTAATAAACCTGCTGCAATTGGAACTAGCCGCCTGCCTTTTTTGTGACAGTCTATAAAATTCAAATGCCGTAAGAGGTATGGCATCAACAGGTGTGTGAAAGTCTGAAAGGATGATTATGTGAGAGCAGAGCTGAACAGTGCTGAGTGTCAGTCAACCAAACATCCTCGTTCAGGAAGCACGACACACGTAAGTTTCTACTCTGCTTAAAAATTTCCAAAAGATCTATTACCGTACGATTATTTATAAAACATATTCAAACTGGGGAAACAGTTCAAATTCATCAAGTGTTTCAATTTAGCATCAATTAATGTTGGTTTGTAATGAGATGATCCAGAGTACTATGAGTGCTTAAGAGCCTTTGAACGTTTTTATTGTAGCTCTTGAAGATATATAAAGCTCCATAGACCATTTCTGTCCTCTTTCCAAGTATATTTTCCCTTTTCATTAGTAACATTATATGAGGAATCAAAAAATGCCTGTTTTCTGTCCATCAGAGTTTTCTACTAGAAATGAAGCTTTTGTTTTGCTAAATCTGAATGAGTCGTATCCCCTTTAACCTGAGTTTAACCTTTAAAATAATCTCACCTCGTATTTCCTTGTAGAAATAAAACTGTAGCAGCTAATGTGTTGGCTTCTGTTCTGTTTTTGAGCTTTAACTCTGCTGGATGAAGAAACACTAAAGTCAAACTGGTAATCATTCTGACAGAGCAGACATGCAGTGGAGTCTGATTCTGCTCATTCTGATGGGTAAGAACGTTTCTGATCTAAAACAGTTTTATTTTAATGAGATGGACAGTTTGTGTTCTCATTGACTGTCTCACTGTTGTATTTTTCAGCTCAGTCTTGGTCCATCACAGGTCAGCTCTATGAGTATAAATACGTGAAAACACCAAAGACCTGGGAGGATGCTCAGCAGTACTGCATCAAACATCACACTGACCTGGCCACAGTGACTAACATGACAGACATGAAGAGGCTCAGGGAAGCAGCAAAGAACGATGTTCCAAATACAGAAGCGTGGATCGGCCTGCACAAACCCCAACCAACAAACAGGAAGTGGCACTGGTCTCTGCCTGGACTGGAGTTCAATGAAACTAACTGGGGTTCTGGTGAAGCTAGCACAGATAATGAGCATTGTGGGGCTATAAGGAGAAACCTCACATGGGTGGATCATGGGTGTAGCTCTGTTAAACCTTTCATCTGCTATAACGGTAAGAACACTGCTGCATTATTTTCTCTTTGAACATAAACATCTGTGAACAAAAACAAGTTTCTCACTTTGCCTGCTGTTTGTTTATTTAAACGTGGACCAAATATGGAGCTGAAATGGACTCCAGATTTTTTTTTTTAACTGCCAGTGTTTAGGCTGCAGAATTTATGTCCCTGCTTAAGAAAATGAGTTTTTGATGTAAGTTTTGTTGTTTGTTTGTTTAACAGAAAGCAACACATCTGAGAGATTGTACTTCATTAAAGAAGTAAAGACCTGGTTGGAAGCTCAGAGGTTCTGCAGGGAGAAACACACTGACCTGGTCAGTGGACTGCAGCAGCTACAAGATGAAAAACTGAAAACAATCCTAGAGCCTAAAAACTTTCACCCTTATGATTTTGTTTACATTGGTTTGTTCAATGATGCCTGGAAGTGGTCTGATGGCAGCAGTTTCTCTTTCAGACAGTGGGATGAAAACAATTCTGGTGGTGGTAATAAATATGCCATGTTAACTCAATCAGGAATGTCAAAAACTAAGAATGGTAATGATGAGAAACCCTTCTTCTGTTATGAAGGTGAGACACTGTCACAATGTGATCAGCACATCCATCCTGTTATCAGTAAATGTTTCACAAAAAACATTTAAAAAATTACCTGGTTTACCTGTTTTCTTTTTCTTCATCAGATCATGTGATCCTGATCAAAGAGAGCAGAACCTGGGAGGAGGCCTTATACTACTGCAGACATCACCACCATGACCTGGTCACCATCACTAACCTGGATGAACAGAGATGGGTCCAGGAGAAAACCAAGAAGGCCTCCTCTCCCTTTGTGTGGACTGGACTGCGCTACACCTGCACTCTGGGGTTCTGGTTCTGGGTCAGTGATGAGGTGGTCCACTACAAGAACTGGAACTCACCTGAACAGGTGAATGAGTGTGACATGTCAGGAGCCATGGAGACGAGAGGAAAACACAAGTGGTTCAAGAAACATGATGAGGAGAAGTTCAACTTCATCTGTTCAAAGTGAAAATTTGTTCACTTATTCCTATATTACCTGCTCAGAGTTTTCTTAAGAGAAGAAAATAGATCAACAATTATGTTTGTAACCATATTCTTCTACCTGCTGATTGTTTTTATTATAAAACTGTATTTTTCATTCAAGGTTTGTGGAATTTTATTTAAAGGTATTGACAGATTATTCCTTTATGTTTATTTAATTGGGTGTTGTGGGGTTTTTTGTGTTCTTTTATGACGCAATAAAAAGTACTTTAAAGCAGTTTATTTTTTTTATGTTATGTCTATTACCACAAAAGACCAGAAGAAACTTGTTCAGATTGAAAAGCTAGGACATATTTGAAAAATATTGAAAAATGATAAATACGATGACAAGTCATTAGAAAAGGGACAATATCTTCACAAAATCAAAGTAATATCCTAAATGTTCTTAAAGTATAGGTTTAATATATGACACCCCAGAAAAGTTTGTGAAAGTCTGAAAATTTTGAAACATATAAGCAAATAATTGTCAGAAACTTTATTTTGAATGAAACTTGAAGTCATCCGTGACAGATGCTGTCTAGTTATTCATGTATTTGTCATTGAAATGATCTTTTATTACGTCATCAGAGCTGTGAAGCTCTGTTGATGGTCTATCTCTCCGTCCGTCCGTCTGCCTTTCGTAAATGGAGCTTTCCCTACTCAGTAAAATTTGAATCCCATCATCATAATTCCTGTTTTATAGCGAGTAAACACTGTCATCCATTATGTACCTCTGTGTGAGCAGAGGGAACTCACACAACTAACAGCTGCAGGAAGAGATTCAAACCTGCCTCTAACATGAAACACAACAGTCACCTTCTGTAATGAACCTGCTAATGTGTTTGAGGCAAATTTCTATTCAAATATTTACGATTTTAGGGCAATAAAGCACAAAGAGGAACTGATGCTGCCAACATTTCACATCAACACATAAGAGCAGAAGGTTGAAGCTAAGACTGAAGCTGAGGAGAAATCCTTCATATAAGAACGTACCTGCTGTCTGAATATTTGATGGATTTGAAGTAAACAGCTGTTGGTACAGGTTAAATATCAAATTACAAGGAATATATTTACATATTTTTAGATTTAATGCACTGCAATAACAAACACATTTGTGTACTTACGTATTTCACATTCATACATTTTTATATTTGTATTTAATAAATTCTAGCCTTGTGCGAGAATTAACATGAAGCAAAATCAGAACACATTTAGAGAAATAAAAAGGATTCATATTTCAATTAATATAAAACTGAACGTCTACAAACATTTTTGTTAAAGTTGACAGACTATAAAAAAAAGCACGAAATCCATTTTTCTGCTTCTGAATCTAAAGAAAGTAAAGTCTCAGGCATTAAGTAAATGGTAAATGGCATATACTTGTATAACGCTTTTTTACCTACAAGAACAAAGCACTTTTACAGTCACAGACCCATTTACCCATGCACACACACATTTTAACACTCGTGGCCGCTCCGCTGCCAAACACAGGCGCCTGCCACCAGAGGCAAGGTGGGGTTCAGTATCTTGCCCAAGGACACTTTGACTCATGCAATCTTACGATCATGGGTCGACCGCCCTACCGCTGCACCACGGCCGCCAGTGTGTGTTTATGGGTATGATTTCAGCACAGGAATATGGTTGTATACTGTCAGTGAAATAGGAAAAAGCAACTGAGCTAACTCTGCATCAGTTTCTCTCTCTACTGTGTGTATATTAAAATCTGCAGATGTAAATTAATTATGGAGTAAACAGCACATGATCAGTGTCAGAAGTCAGAGCTCTGTCTCCCCCTTTGGTCACCAGCAGGAACCATCTCCCACTCACACTAGTGTGAGTGGGAGATGGTCAAGTGTGCCATGGGAAATTGCCCTCATTAACTGATGTAAAAACATTTTCCCATCTCTAGGATTTCAGCTCTTTGTTCATCCAAACAGGCCCCTGATAAAACACTGAGTAGTTAGGAATATAAAAGATCGTTAAATACTTTTTTCTTTGTGTTTATTTTATTTTATTAAAGACATTTTGATCAAAATGACGGTACCGCGATTTAGCTGCAGCTTCGGCTGTATTTAGGAAAAGTCCCGCTCCTTTAACTGTCTCCACCAATCATTCTTGGGGGGCTTAATCACATGTCATCAGTCTGACCAATCAGAAGTGGTTAAAGTCTTCACTTCCTTGTCCCGATTTGGCTCGTAAAGTCTCTCAGTTTTAACAAAAACACCAGCTAAAGCTCGTCTTTAGCGGTGTAGCTTTCCACAGAATCCGGTGTCAGACCGTGGAACAAGAGAACAAAACCATGAAGCTCAGAAAAGCGATCTCTGGCCGTTTTATGTACTACATCTCCCAAGATGCATTGGGGTAAAGCGACAGCGCACAAGGAGATCTGTTGTTAAACGTCTTATAACCAACAAACACACCTCAAACTGTTTTTAAATCTTCTAACTTAACTTTTATAACATCTTTAAGAAAAAAAAACAGCTGTAGCTTCCAGCTTTCTCTGCCACAATCATCTCAAAAATGCACGTGAGATTGTGGAGGGACTGTAGATCAAAACAGACTATGAGCTTCTCCTTTTTTTTTTTTTTTTTGGATGCTGGTGTGCCGCGGGATTTTTTTTAAGGTAAAAGTGTGCTGTGGCTCAAAAAAGGTTGAAAAACACTGATTTAGAGTACTGAATACACTTCATCTCCCGAAAACAAAAATATATGTCTCACACCAGGTGATCTGCGGAGCGTTTCGTCCACCTGGGTGATCTCAAACACGCTTATTGTGCATCTTGCCTTCACCTAGTATTTGGTGTCGCCCAGATGAATTTCAGCCTTGTGGAATCAGTTTTTTATGAAAACATAGGAGTGGCTGACCGGCTGCTAAATGTCAATAAATCCAAGTTCAGTCCAGATTTCCTGACAATGATCTTCATCCACTCTGAGGGTCTCAACTGTTTGGGAGGAAGTGCTGCCAAGTGTCCAGCAGTAAGAAGACAAGAGAAGAACCACTGATGGAGGTTACAGAACTGTAGAATTGGAGTTTTCTTTAGTGTTTAATAGTTATAATTCAACAGTGTTCTGCGGCTGGCTTGCCGCCTCTTGGCTGCCTGGCCGCCCTGGGAGGGGGGGCGCCTACTGCGGTCGGCTGGGGGAGCGGTCGCTCGGGGGAGCCTCTCCCCCGGTTGTGCCCATCCGCCTGCTCCTCCTCGCCCTCACCCAAGCAAATGTTGCACACAGGCATAAAGGGTTCCGGGAACTGGATGGGTGGGTTATGCTGGCAGGCTCACTGTGGGGGTAACTCTCTGGGGTCGCGTTGGCGCCCGCCCTCCACCCCGCTTTTTACTTGCATATTAGACACTCTGATTCATCTAGGGCCTTGTGGGGAGGGTCTGGTGGAGGGGGGCACGGTGAAACATCCGTGCTCATCTTTCACTGACCCCCCCACAATTTTAACTCCCACTTTAGACACACACACTGTATGCTAGCAGCACACACACAGCAAATACACACCACTCACAGAGGGATCCCGGAGTAGGGGTTCTGCGGCATGGCAGCGGTGGGGCCCCCACACTGGAGACCTCCTATTTTACCTGCAGCACACACACAGCACTGCCACACCTCCATACATGGGTGGGGTCAGAGGGGGGCGGTTGGTCTTCACCCGCCTGGTCCTCTCAGGGCGGCCGGGCTTATGGGTATCATGCCGGCTGCGGTGATGGTCGGGTATACGGCACTGGGGGTCGGTCGGCTGGGGGGGGGGGTTACTGCGTGGTGGCGGGGGGCTAACCAGATGATTGTGAGTATGTGTGTGTGAGTGCATGGGTGGGACGGACCTGGGGGCTGGCTCGCTGGGACCCTCTGGGGCTTTCCCTCCCCATCACAGAGAGGGGAGGGCACTTAAAAGGTTAGGGAGGGGGGCTCAGATGGGGGGGGGGTTGTAGTGGGTAGTGTTATGGGGGGTGGCTGTGGGTGCGCGGCGATCTCTGGGTTGCTCAGGTTGCTGGGGCTGGCTTGCGGAGACGGGGCACCGGTCGGGTGGTGGGCGGCTCATGGGTTCTGGGGCCCTCGCTTCGTCCCTGGTCCTTGTCTTGGCTTCCGGCGGCCCCCATGGCTGCCGCCTGGTACGGCTAAGCGCTCCTGTCCTGTGGCCTGGGGGCCGGACACCGGTTTCGCTTCTGCCTCTGAGCGTTGGGGGGGCCCCTGTAGGGGGGCCTTCTCTGCGCCTAGCTGGTTCGGTGGGCGTTCCGCGCCTCCCCCCCTCCCGGGCTGCCTGGGTCCGGGTGCTGGGGGGGCCCCTGGCCTTGGGGGTCTCTCCTCCCCTTTCCTGGTCTGGCTGTTCTGGCTGGGTAGGATCTGGTTCCCCACAACACAAGGTTCATTTCGGCAGCATGCATGTATCTCCACCCCCACGTGCACGTGCACACTGCCACACTGCTCCCTGTCTGCTTCATCCCTCCTTCTAACCTACAGTTTATTGATGGACAGATATTTTCCACTCATCTTCGTGTCAGATTTTTACCCATGATGGAATATTTGTCTTTCCAGCAGATCTGGTATAATTGTTACAGCTTAAAAGAATAACTGATCCAAATCAGTGCTTGTATCCCCCCCTTTTTTCACCTTTCTACCTTTTACTTTCTTCCAGCCCCCACCCCCACCCCCACCCACACACACACACACATTTTTTCCCTCTTCCTCCCCACACACACTAAATGTAGCAAATAAAGAAATAAATAATACAACAAAAAGGGGTTAATTCAAATCTACACTCTGGCTTCTAAAGTTCTACAACCTCTTTTTGTGATAGTAAAACCTGTCCAACACAAAAGGCCTGCAGCTCTAATCTGTTTGCTAAGTTGTTTGACAGAACAAGTTTAAAAAAAAAAAAAGAATTCAACAGTGTTAAATGAACTGTGTTAATAAGGACGTTTAAATCAGAAAACAGCAGATATAGAAGACTAATTAAACAGAAATGTATTACTGATTTATTTACTTTTTTTATTTACGTATTTTATTTGAGTTTTATTTGTACAGCATTAATTGTTTTCTGTACATTTTGTACAGAAAACAATTAATAATAGAGTATAGTTAATAGTACATGTTCCATACAAATTTACTGGCTGTCAGTTGCATGTGTCTGTGTGTTGAAGTTGCGGCCCTCCCTCAGCTAGACCCCACCTTCAGTGGCCCCCAGGTAAATTGAGTTTGAGACCCCTGCTCTAACTAGTGCAGTTTCCGTGCTGTGGTGAGGTCTTAACCCTGACTGAAAATCTTCAAAGTGGCTGTTGTCCTGTAGGTGGCAGTAAAGCTGCTTAACTGCAACTCTTTCAAGGATTTTTTTAAATAAAGGGGAGGTTTGATATTGGTCTATAGTTGGCCAAGTTGCCATGATCTAAACTGGGCTTTTTCAGAAGAGGTTTAACAACTGCATATTTAAAATACTGTGGCACATAACCTGTTTCCAGAGAAGTATGTGTTATCGTTAGTATAGATTCATTAATTAGGGGGTGGGTTTCTTTAAAAAAGCCTGTGTGAATTGGGTCTAAGAGACAAGTTGAGGATTATAACTGATGTTATTTCCACTTGATCCACAGCAGTGAAGCAGTCTAATGTTACAGAGGTTTCTATGGATGCCTTCACTTCAACCGCTTCAGCCTGCTCTGGGCTGATAGTAGGAATAACTTGATTCAGCTTATGTCTAATATTTGAGATTTTACTATTGAAAAATATACGAAAATTATCAGAGCTGAGAGAAACAGGAACATGTGGTTCTACTGAGCTCTGACTGCGAGTTAATCTAGCAATTGTACTAAAAAGAAATCTTGGATTATTTCCATTCTCTGCTATCAAGGTTGACTAGTACTGGGTTCTATCTCAAAGCAGAGCTTTTTTACAATTTAATAGGCTATAATTCCAGGCACACAGAGACTGCTCTGAACCGGAGCGCCGCCATTCTCTTTCCAACCTGCGGGTTACATGTTTAAGAGAACATGTTTCAGTGTTAAACCACAGTGCTACTCGGTTTTGTCTGACGAGCTTAGGTTTTAGGGGGGCAACAACATCGAGTGTACTCCTGAGGGCTTGTAAGGCATCATTAACAAACATTTATATCAGAACTGAAGCTATGGGAGCTGGTCTCAGAGTGTTTGCTCAGAATGTTACTAAGTATTGGTTGAACTGTGAGTTTAAACTCAAACACAGAACGGTCAGATAAGGTTCTTCTAAGCTGTTTCTTATTCACTGGGGCAGTAGCATATTCTAATGTTAACTTTAAAGTTTACATGTTATTGACCCTGCCTGACCCTAATTTAACTTCCTGGACTTCTTGCTGAGCTAATAAACCTGTTGCAGTTGGAACCAGCCGTTTGTCTGTTCTTGTGACCATTAGGATGAAGTATGCATGGTTGCATTGTTTTGTACTTTCTCAGTCTGTTTAAAGGAATATGACACAGGAACAAGTCGGTTTAAAAATTAAATGAATGGATACTTTTACGAAAGAAAATAGGCAGCAAAACCTCTTTGAAATTAAAAAAAATAATTTAAAAGCCAAAAGATGTACATAACATGAGAACTTGGTCTGGATCTGGAAGAGCATTAAAAATCAAGTGATGGCCACATATGGCTCTGGTGATGACTTAATCAATGCTGGACTGGTTACTGTTGACATGATGTTGAGTGAAACACTGAATACGCTGTTGCTCTTTGTTGGAGATAGGATCTTCAGAATGTTCACTGTGTGGTCGACGGGACAGTCCATCAGCGTCTGTGTTCTGTTTTTCAGCTCTGTACTTAATTTTAAAATCGAAAGTGGACAAAGCAGACAACCATCTACAACTGGCGGCATCAACCTTTGCACTTGTGAGCAAGTGAGGGGATTACTGTCTGTAACTACCTTGAACAATGCTCCATACAGGTAGTCATTGAATTTTTCTGATACTGCCCACTTGAGGGCCAGGAATTCCAACTTGTGGGCTGGGCATCTGGATTCACTTTTGGTGAGGCCTCTACTGGCATAGGCCACCACTCTGTTCTTCCCCTAATGCTCCTGATAAAGGACTGCACCCAGGCCGGTGGAACATGCATCTGTGTGGAGCAGATAAGGCTTCTGGGGGTCCGCAAATGCCAGGACAGGAGCAGAGGTGAGCTTCTGAATGATGGTATTAAAGGCTTGTTGGCACTCTACTGTCCATCGACCTCCACATGGTTCTCTTGGATTGTGTTATTCTTGTTTCTTGATTAGGGGTTTCTGTTTCTTTTGAGAAGGTGGGTATCCTGCAGTGAGTTCCTGCAGAGGCTTAACAATAAGGTAATAGCCTTTCACGAACCGCCTGTAGTAACCAGCAAAACCAAGGAAAGAACGTAGCTCCTTCAGGGTTTTGGATACTGGCCAGCTGGTGATTGCCGAATTTTTTTTCTGGGTCTTTTCTCACACCGTCTTGGGAAACTATATGGCCTAAATATTTGACAGAGGTCTGAAAGAAGAGAGTTTCAGACCATACTCCTTTAGTTTGTTTAAAACTCTCATCAATCTCTCTTCGTGTTCTTCGAGGGTTGGAGCAAAGACAATAATATAATCAATGAAAACAAGTACTTCCCTCAGGTTCAGTTCCCCCATGCATTTTTCCTTCAGTTCTTCATTTGCAGGAGTCCTGTCGTCACAGGAACAAGTGCTCTGCGACTGTATGTTGACTCTCTGTTTTGGATGTACCAATATGTTGCTTCATGAGGGAATCTTTGGCAGTCTGTCTGTCTTCTTCCGTTCCAAGTTGGAGCAGCAATCCAGGAAATGGTGGGGGGTTGGTCTTGTGTTGCTTCAGTTGTAGCTTGGTTATCAAAGCATTGTCCCAACAGCCACGGCAGAACTGCTTCAGGAGATGTTTGTCAACTTCATGTGCTGAAATTCCACCCTGTTTACAACGGGGCAGATGGTGTGTTGTGGTCTTTGAAGGTATGAGGAAGAAGAGTGTTCAGGAACTGGGCAAATAATTCTTCCCCATCTTGGACCGTTCCAAAGGCTGAATCGAGCACACACAAGAAAACAGCAGGCAATGGGTCTGGGCTCAGACCTTTCACCACGTCAGCACCAGGTGACATCAGGCTCTTTATGGTTTTCCGAATGAGTGCTGAAAGGCTAGGATCTGCAAGGAGAAGATTTATTTGAGACCGCCAGGACTCATAGTCCACTTTATTACTTGGCTTTGGAGTTCTTGCAGAGAAGGAGCAAAGATGCAACAAAGTGGCTGCGAGGTCTGCATTTTTGACCACATGCTCAACAACAACTTTCTGGACTTCTGGTGGGTTTAGTTGATTAGTTGTCAAGGAGATGTGTTGTGATGTTCTGCTTTGACGAGGCTGTGGCCCCTGCAGACCAGCATTTAACTGACTGGGTAAAGGTGGGGAGGATGCTGGAATTGACCAGGCTGATGCACTATCATCTTCTTCCTCTTCCTCATCATCCTCTTCGTCTTCATTGTTGTCAGTATTCACTGTGGTTCTGTATTGGCTCTTAAGAGCTGTACCTGCTGCATCCAGGTGCTGGCCGATCTGGGTCATCACTGTTCTTAGAACCTCTTCAAAACTGCAGCCGCTCCAGTCTGCAAGTTTTTTTAGTTTGACCAGGTAATCAGGGGGGTGACTGCTGCTGTCCACTGTGGCAGTGCACTCAGAGGCTAATGCGGTCACGTGGCACACGAGGTTAGCAGTAGTCGAAGTGTATGTGTATGGTAGCAATGGTTTTAAGGCAGAAAATGTGGCTGTGTCTGTAAACTTTGCGACCAGGTTTTTATCAAAAGAACTATTGGGATTGTTAACATAAAATGTGTGGTTCAATTTTCCATAGCTATGCAACCAATCAAGCACCCCATCATAAATTGTGTTTGTGCCCGAGATTACCACCTAAAGGGAAACATCAACACCTAATTGATTTATAAAATCCACGGTGTCGGAAAAGAACAGAAAAAAAAATCCACACACTCAGGCTCCTGGCTAGCTCACCAATTTCTAATGCTTGCTTAGCTTGATCTGACCTACAGCAGATGTGTTCGACTCACAGAGCCCAGAGTGTGTGGATAGAAAACGCAGCACAGGGATAAAGCAATCAATTGACTGCATTAGAACATAAGGAAAATAAATAACAAAACAATTAGTTGAAAGTTCGGACAATTAGTAGGAATCCACAAGGATATTTTTCAATATTTGGTTTTCAAAGTTTCTTTTTCCTTTGGGTATGGCGTCTTTTTCATAGGTTCATTGATCAAGTTCTCATTGATGGTTCGTGGGTAGCTTGGGAAAAGGCCGCCATTTTGCATTTTATAAAAAAGCCCCTTTAGCGCCACATACAAATGAAAACTCGTCCTAGGGATTTTTTTTCTATTGTCTCGTAACTTCTCAGGCATCCATAGATCAGGACAAAATGCTGGAATTAGATGTTGCAGATTTTGAACGGTGTGCGCGTGGCGAATTCGCAACCGTTGCCATCTTAGCTAGCTCGCACATATTTGAAGAGAAAATATGTGATTCCATGGCCCATGCTGAACAAAACGATGTTATGCATGACAAGATCGATAAAGGAATGTGGGCGTGGTAAGCAAGAAACCATCGCAAAAAAATGTGCCGACTCACAAAAAAATGTGCTGACTTGTAAAAACGAAAAAATTCCTAACTTTTTTTTTGAGAATTGACAAACGAAACCAATATACCCTTGTCTGCGATATCCAAATGAAGTTTTGAAATCATTACCGGATGGCGACACGACCTACGGTTTGGCGGCCATTTTGTGTCAAAGTCTGCAATCTTGCCATTTTCGCGTTTTTACACAATATGAAAAACTGAACTTTTTTCCAGGGATTTTCACAAAATTTCACACACATGTTGCTAGAGCAAGTCCACAATTACCTCTGGAGTTTCGCCGACCTATTACCTCGGGAGAAGGTTGCCATCTGTAATTTTCTCAAAAAAGCCCCTTTAGCACCAGATACAAACTAAAACTCATCATTGGAATTTTCATAAATCGTCTTGTAACTTTTCGGGCATCAACGGCAAGCTACTCTGGAAAAAATGTTGCAATTAGAAGTTGTAGATTTTGAACGGCGTGTGCGTGGTGAGCTAGCAAAGTCGCGCACTGTTATAACCCTTATGTTTTTCAATGGAATACTGTGAAATTTTAATGCATGCATCCAAGGTTGGAACTGAACATAATGAAAAACACTGGATATGGACATATAAGGAATGTGGATGTGGTTAGCATAAAACCACTGCTGCTGAGGGCAACAAAAAGTTAACTTTTTCAGATTTGTCTGAAACTGATGTTGATCTGTTCGTTATCCCAAGATGACCAAAACATAAAATATTTGCTATGGAGAAAAAATCAACAGAAACGCCCCCAATTTGAAAAAAAGTTTTTTTTTAATCAACTCTTGATATATAGCTCTCACCAATTTATCAACTTATGACTTATATCCCTCCACAATGAGCAATGTGTTTTCCTGAGTCAGTTGATGATGCTGAGCGCTAAGCTAGCACTTTTACCCACATAAGCATAGCTAGCATAGTAAGCATAATTAGCATCTTAAGCAATGTGTTTTTCTGAGTCAGTTGATGATGCTGATTGCTATGCTAGCACTTTTAGGCACATTAGCATAGATAGCATAGTTAGCATGATTAGCATTTTGAGCATAAGGTGGGCGGTGAGGGCATGGAGGGCAGTGAGGGGGGCGGTGGTGCGTAGAGTTGGGTGTGGAAGGCGGGTTGCGTCTGCGGGCCATACATCACCGCTTAATTTTTTTTGGTTTATCTTTGCCAATTTTGAAACTTAGGTTACATGTAAGCAATGCTTTGCATGTACTGCAGTGTGGCTAAATAAACACCAACAACAAAATTTGTTGATCCCAGTGAGTTAACTGTAGCAGTCAAGCCAGCGAGTTCAGTGAGCATTCAGTCTCGAGTACAGAGATGCCAGATTTGGGGTCACTGCATACAAAGCCACTGCCAGTCTTTTTGTGGGACATGCAGGTCGTGTAAGAAAATTGACATGCTATTTTATTTATAAATATGAAAGTCTACCAGCTTTAATATCTACACAGTAGAAAAGCCAACCTCTTCACACTCCTGTGAATGATGCTGCTGCCCCAAATGCCACAGCTGATTGGGAGAAAATCACAGTGTGTTGGGATATTTTTCATGTTAGCACATGATACAAAAATAAGCTTCAAGTATGAGTATCAAGATGCTCTCCAGTCTTTTCTGCATGGTAACACACTTCTTTGATGATAAACTCAGCAGATGGGGTTACTTTTGTAGTCATTTTAAGTTGATGAATTTTGCTGGGGAAGAAAAAAAAAAGACTGGCCTCTGGTTGTGAAAACTTTTGCCAAAATGAAACTGCTCCTTCCTGTTCCTTGAACAGAAAACATGAAGCGAGCCACATCGACATTCTCCTCACCATGATCACCCAAATCCTGATGAAACACAGTTAAGCAAAAGCATAGTCCATGGCAGTGACTGTCATCTGCACAGATAGAGGTTGTATATTAAACAGTTTGTGTACAACCCAAAGCAAATGAAAACTTGACATGGGCAAAACCAGAGTTTACCTGTGTGGCAAGCCAAAAGTCTCAACAGCTTCATGGAAGAAGGCCAGGTTTGTTGATGTCAGATAGTATTGGAGACCCGGTGATACATGATCTACTTATGTGTACAAAAATACAAGGCACGAGTTCTGCAACAAATACTTGAAAATGGTTACATTTAGATCAAAAGATAAGAAAATGATCATCAAATGCACCTATGTGCCCTACAGTATTTGTCAATATTAGAAACTTCATATAAATGGCAATCATATTTGTTTTCAACTCTAGATGTTGTACCTTTGTAGATAAAAACAAAAATAAAGCATGTATCAGAAAACACAAATATACAAAAAAATAAAGACACACTCCATCAATTTGAACGTTATTCACCGTATTAGTTTGTGATTTGTGTCAACATTCATCAATTATCTGGGGCTCGTGACAGAATATCTTCTTCTGACCACATAATGAAGCTGGGTCATCCTTGAAACGATGCTTGTGGTGTCTACTTGGTGCATAGAGGCCCGGACTCTTTCCCACTGCAATGTATGACCCAGAGCTCTGAGAAAACCCAGCATCATCCGATACCCTGCGCTGGGGTTGCTATGGTGGATCTCTGACACAAGGTGGTCCAGTTCCACATCAGTTATGTTACTATACCATTCTCTGACTGTTAAACCCCATTCTGTCATGTTCCTATGTAATGTGCTTCTGGACACCCCGAGAAGTTGAGCAATACATGACAATGGTAGCCCTAAACCAAGAAGGTGGGAGGTGTACTCTTCGGAAATCAATATCCTAGGTCGACCAAGATTTCCGCGTGTCTATGCAACAACAATTTGTCTATCATTGTTATTTTGACTGTAGACCAATTGATGCATGTGAGCAAGAGCATCAAAAATGTCCTGAGGAATCGCCATATTTGGTACTGAGGATAACAAAATCCTGAGAATTACAATTCCTGAGAAATTTAATAGGATCAAAATCAAATGGAACACAACTTAGCCAGCTTGACAGTCGGGTCTCCAGTCTTTGAAGTAGATGGTTGAGTAGAGATCCTAAAGAAAAAAAAAATAAATAAAGACGTTATTTTCAAATCTGGTCATATGGAAGAACAGATAACAATTCCCACTGATTAAAAGTTAAGCTGATATTGATGTTATTAAAAGGCTAGCCAAAAGTTATGTCAGTGAGTGGGTGCATTGACAGCAGCGGCTCTTTCAATCAGTGTCCATTTTGTTTGTTCAAAAAGCCACACCCACAAATATTAATACACAACCAGTGCATTTGTCACCCTGTTCTACATCAACAGAAGCACTGTATTCGTCCTAAACAGCATTATTTAATACAGGAATGAACAGAGGAAACATGCATTGATTTTACGCAATATGGAGCTGAAAAAAACATTTCATGTGGTGACCATTAATTACTTTCCATTGTAGGACTGTACAGTTGCATTTTTGATTACAACTTTCCTTCGTTTTTTGTACTGGAAAGAGGACAGCAAAGTGGCTGGATTCATTATCTCTGTGTGCCCAGAGAGCGGCCCTCACATTGTTTGCACATGAACAGCAAAGCCATAGAGCTGTGATATTCATGATGTCCTGAATATATACCACAGGGCATTGCGTCTGAACACTTCTTGCCAAAAAAGCAGACAAGGTTGGACTGGGTGGTTGTTGGGTCGCTTTCTAAGTTCCGGAGTTCATTGAACGTATCAAGCAGAGATGCTGATTGACCCTCAGATCTGTCGCTCAGTCTGTTGTTGGGTAGTTTGGACCAACGGGGGCTCAGCTATGGGCCGAATAAGAAAATAGGAGGACTGGTCCAGGAGCGAGGGAATAAAAAGTTGGGAGGAGCGCTCTGGGTGGGAGAGATTCAGGAGTTGCTGAATAAGTTGTATGGCGTTGGTTACGGCCTGCAGTAACCAGAATAAAGAACCTTAAAAGAGATGAAGTCTCCGTTCCTCAGTGTGAGAAAGGGACGCTTTAGAATTTACAAGTTTTTTTAAATAAAACATCAACATTTTTATCTTCAGAACACAGTGGATTTAATAATGATCGGCGCAAAAATCTCATCAATAAGATTTCCCCTTCGTGAAATTGATGATTTCACGAATTTTGCTGTTAAAAAAGCACAAGTAGTGGGCGTGGTGTCCGGATTGCTTTTAAAAATAATCCCGCACCATAATGTTTTTAGTAACTATGGGTTAGGGTGGGAATTCGGACACAGAGAGTCCGACCGCTGAGGCTTTGATGTACCAGAGCAGCTTCAACCCGGCTAGCCGCCAACTTTCATACAAACCATGGAAGATCAGAGTAATAGTTTATATAATTTTGTCTGCGTGAATTTATCAACTCTAAAGGCGCACAACAAATGAGCAAAAACCACTAAGGCAACTTACCCCAGCAAGGTGCGCCATGGTAATGCTGCAGCATACCGGTCCAATATCAAATGGTATACAGGCGCGTTGGTCTTCTGAGTCCTGAACTCTGAATCTGACAATGTTCACGCTCAACTTTGTCACATGGAATGTACGTGGTGTTGGTTCTGGAGGAAAGAGGCTGAAGGTTTTGAACCTGAGTGCTCTTAAAGTAAAGGATGTTTTATTGCAGGAGACCCATTTTACTAACACAACAGACCACCTTCTCACAATTTCCTTTAATATACTCAGCCTGTTATGACTTAAAGCAAAGAGTTGTTGCTATAGTGATTAATATAAATGTTACATTTAGACACCATGACACTGAATACAGATCCAGAAGGGAGATATGTAATTATAAACATAACTACTGGGACTACAAAATGTTGCATACTTGGTCCAAAGGATGATGACCCCTCCTTTTTTAACAGACTTCACTTCACTGTCAGGTCACTCTGACTCCACAATTATTTTAGGAAACTTCAACCCGGTCCTGTACCCTGAACTCAACAGACTTCTTTGGGGGGGTAAGAGAGGAGGGGTCAGATAATATGGCAGGTGAGGAGGGTTGTAGAGTGTAGGGTTATGGGGGAGGGGCTGTGGGTGCGCGGCGATCTCTGGGTTGCTCGGGTCGGGTGCCAGGGCTGGCTTGCAGAGACGGGGCGCGTGGTGGTGGGCAGCTCATGGGTTCTCGGGGCCCTGGCCTCGTCCTTGGCCCGTGTCTTGGTGTCCAGCACCCGGTGGCCCCCATGGCTGCCGCCTGGTACGGCTAAGCACGCCTGTCCTGTGGCCTGGGGGTTCGCCTATGCCTCCTGTAGGGGGGCCTCCTCTGCGCCTGGCTGGGTGGGCGGTCCCCCCCCCCCCCCCTCCCTGGGCTGCTCGGGTCCCATCGCCAGGGGCGCTCCTGGCCTGGGGGTTTCTCCCCCCCTCTCCTGGTCTGGCTGGTCGGGCTGGGGAGGATCTGGTTCCCCTTATGAACACACGGTTCACTTCGGCAGCATGCATGTATCTCCACCCCCACGTGCACACTGCCACACTGCTCCCTGTCTGCTTCATCCCTCCTCCTAACCCACAGTGTTTTGATGGACAGATGTCTTCCGCTCATCTCCATGTCAGAATTTCACCTTTGATGTAATAATTGTCTTTCCAGCAGATCTGGTATAATTGTTACAGCTTAAAATAATAACTTATTCAAATCAATGCTTGTATCCCCCACTTTCTCTACCTCTCTTCCTTTTACTCTCTTCCACATTCTTCACATTCTTTCCCTCTCCTTCCCCACACACACTAAATGTAACAAATAAAAAAATAAAAAAGAAAAGGAGTTTATACAAATCCACACTCTGGTTTCTTGAAGTTATATAACCTCTTTTTATGATAGTAAAACCTGTCCAACACAAAAGGCCTTCAGCTCTAATCTGTTTGCTCAGCTGTTGGACAGAACAAATAAAAAAAAAAAAAAGTTGTCTTGCTGTAACAGGCTTAAACCAGTAGAGAGCACTGCAGCCCAACGATTCATACCAGCACCTGCTCCCTCAAACCTAATGAGGATGTTTGTAGTTCAGTTTTTAAAAGTCCATTTACTTCTGCACTACTTACTGCATTTTTGTCCGGTAAATTATGACGTTATATATATAAAATATTTATTTATTTTTATATCTTATAAATCAAATCTTAAGGCAGCTGAATGAAATATCTGTTACTTCGTGTTCACAAAGATGACAGAAGTGTTTAGCACAAACTACAATTATGCCAATATTTTACACACAAATTAACACAATGAATTATTTTTATATATTTGGTGACATGACCATCACCAAATCACAAAGGTTTACCTGAAAGATCTAAAAATAACAATTTGCAGAATCACAATTTCTCGTGGACCCATCTCTGTTCATCCATGTTAGTGATGGTGATGTCTGCAGTAGTATAAGGCCTCCTCCCAGGTTCTCTTTTCAGGGATCAGAATCACATAATCTGAGGTTTAAAAACATTTTTTTAATTAATTTGAACATTTATGGCAGTGGGAATAAATTAACTATTTTCAGAATAAATATTCTCATGAAAGAAGATTAGATTGGGTTTAACTATATTGTCACTGCACATGTGTGTTAATCAAAAATATACCAGAGAAGATCTCACCTTCATAACAAATGAAAGGTTTTTTTCTCATTACAGTCCTCTGTGCTCCATAGGCCTTTGTTTGTTAAAACAGCACAACTTTTATCCCTGTGACTCTGTGGATTCCAGTATCTGAATGAGAAGCTGCTTTCATCTGACCACGCCCACATGTCACTGAACAGACCAATGAAAACATAGGTTGCAGTGTTGCTCAGCTGATTCTTCATGTCCTCAGTCCAGGTTTGGTTTAACTGATCCAGCTGTTGTCGTCCACTGATCAGGTCTGTGTGATTCTCTCTGCAGTAACACTGAGCGTTGATCCAGTTCAGAGGCGTCTCTATTAGATGGAATTTCTGAGTTGGATTAGTTTCTGTGGAATAAACACAGAAACGTCTTGATTGGACAGGGATTTGCAGCTGTTTTAGAGAATAACTGCTGTTTTTCACACGATTACTGGACAAGTATGTGTTTGATTCTGATGATTTAAAAATATATATATACCTTAACTTGTGACACCGTCACATTGAAAAATGAATGAAAAGTACGATGAATGAAAATGTAAAATATAAGGAGAAAAGAAACTTATTGCTCAAGGGAAAATGCAAATGTAAAGAAAATGTGGGAATTATAACATAAAATCACTGCCTATGAATATGAATTTTGGCGTCATTGATGATGGGACTTTTGACTGGGTAAACCATCATTAGAGGCGGAAACCAAAGGTGATTTGAAAAGAGGAGCGGGAGACACTGGAGAGGGACGTCAGACGCTGAAGGAGGGGAGTGTGGCGGTGCCAGACGCGGAAAGTCTGCAGCCGCAGCTTGTCATCTCTTCATTTCATCCAACAGTATTGGAATAAATAGCGGGAGATACTTAATTATAATCTTCATCTTGGCGGAACGCTTGCGGGAGGACCGGGTCCCGGAAAGCGGCGTTCTAGACGTGAGGAGCGCACCCGAAGGAGCAGTTTTCGGATTTACTCTGGGAAGCGGTGAGACCGACCCTTAATATTCATTTTTTGGATGTACATATTTTTTTTGTAAGTCATGGTACCATGTGAAGATTGAGACTTCATTTTTTTCGTTTTGGAGGAACTTTTTTTCAACGGATTATTCTAATATTTTCTCCTTTGCATCATATCAGGAGCAACCGCGGTCAAGTGAGCCGACATCTGCAGAAGTACGGTCTCGCTAGCCGTCACTGACTTCTTGCATGCGCGTTTACATCATAGTTTACGGTACAGACGCCCAGCGAGCTGGAAAGACGGTATAAAGCACTAATGTCACTGTTACCTGTAGCATTCCGACCACTAGGTGTCGCTGTGATTTGGTAAGATACCTACCTGTTCTGTGTGAAGTCTCGCGGGATTTGTGAACGAGGTGTGAGATTTGGAGATGGTGCAAGTAAAGCAGTGAATGAGACAGTTTTCCCGGCCTGGTTTGTGATTTCTTCAATCTAAAACAAAGTTCTTTAACAAAGAACATTACATGGTGTCAGAAGTGGGATTTTCTGTCAACCCTGTCTACAAATGGAGTCCTACGGCGTTCCTATCCCGAGGATGGACTGGGATTGCTCGAACCTTCCCGAAGCATGGAGAAAGTTCCGACAGCATGCAGAGCTGATGTTCACCGGACCCCTACGTGAAAAGGCTGAGGCAGATAAGTGCAGCTATCTACTATTATGGGTTGGAGAAAAGGGACGTGATGTTTATAACACGTGGAACCTAACAGCAGATGAAGCTAAAAAGCTAAAGACGTACTATGACAAGTACACTGGATATATCACACCGAAGGCTAACCCGATATACGCCAGATACAAATTCCACCAACAGATGCAGGGTGAACATGAGACTTTTGAACAGTTTGTCACCGAATTGAAGTTATTAGTTAAGGACTGTGGCTACCCTAACAGTGACGAAATGGTTCGTGATCGCATCGTTTTTGGCACAAACTCCCCTTCTGTGCGTGAAAAGCTTCTCAACCAAGGGGCAGAGCTTACTTTGGACAAAGCTATCGACATAGCACGATCCCATGAGCTTGCAAAGCAGCAGTTAAAGACAATGGGAAGCACCAAGGAGCACAGTCACCAGGACACGCTTCATGCAGTCTCCAGAAAGCAGTACAGATCTGCTACACCACAGAATGCTGTAAGGCATAAAGATGAGACAGGTGCCTATAAGATATGCAGCCAGTGTGCACGGCAACACAGCCAAAAAGACACATGCCCGGCGAAAGGAAAGCAATGCATAAAGTGCAAAAAGTTTAATCATTTTGCAAAGGCCTGCAGATCGAAACTTCCTTTCCAGCCTAAACCGCGCCACAAGATGTTACATTCAGTGGGAGAAAATAAGAACAGTCATCAGTCAAGTGATGAAGAGACAGGACTTTACATTGACAGCATAACAATTGAAAATGAAGGCCAAAGTAATGAACAAGCCTATGCAGATTTAGAGCTTGGTTCACCATCTCGCAAAGTTAGATTTAAAGTAGATACTGGGGCACAAGCTAACACAATTCCAGCAAACCTTTTTCAGACATTATTTCATAATGTCATGTTGCGACCGGCAAACCACAGACTTACAGACTACGGTGGACACTCCCTGAATGTGGATGGTACATGCAAATTAAGATGTAAACACAAGGACCAATCAATGATGTTGGATTTCCATGTTGTTGACACAAGTTCCCCACCAGTTTTGGCAATGAAAGCCTGCAGAGATTTAAACCTGATTAAAATTGTGATGGCAGTAACAAAGGAAAAGATCGACACAGATTCGCAAAACATCTTGGAGGAGTTTAAAGATGTGTTTCAGGGCATAGGAGTGTTTCCAGGGGAATGCAATTTTCACGTTGATGCAGAAATAACACCAGTTGTGTGTCCTCCCCGCAGAATACCTTTTGCTCTGCGGAGTAAACTTAAAGAAGAGCTCGAAAGCATGGAGAAGAATGGCATCATTTGCAAAGTCACTGAACCAACAGCATGGGTGAATGGACTTGTTGTTGTAGAAAAACCAAAATCAGGAAAGCTCAGAGTTTGTCTAGACCCCAGACCACTAAACAAGGCAATTCAGAGACCTTATTACCCACTTCCCACACTTGAGGACGTCACAGCAAAGCTTGCAGGAGCAAAATATTTCAGTGTGTTAGATGCCAGATCGGGTTACTGGAACATCAAATTGAGTCATGAATCTTCTCTGTTAACTACATTTAACACTGTGTTTGGTAGATACCGCTTCCTCAGGCTACCATTTGGCATCATCTCAGCGCAGGATGAATTCCAGAGGCGTGTGGATGAGACTTACGAGGGTCTTGACGGTGTCGCTGCCATAGTGGACGACGTCCTGGTTTTCGGCAAAACCAAGCAGGAACACGATCGCAACCTCAGAGCAATGTTGCAGCGCACAAGAGAAAGAGGTGTGAAGCTTAATCCTGACAAATGCCGCATCTCTGTGCAGGAGGTAAGCTACTTCGGACACACATTATCAGACGAAGGTTTAAAACCGGACCCACAGAAAATAAAAGCAGTTCAAGAAATGCAAGCACCGCAGAACAAGACAGAGTTGGAAACAGTTCTCGGTATGTTCACATATCTGGCCAGGTTTGCACCACACCTTTCAGAAGTCAATGCGCCACTGCGACTACTGCTGAAAGAGGACAATGATTTTAAATGGGATGCAGCTCAAGATAGAGCATTTCAGCAAATGAAAGACCTGATAACACAGGAGCCAGGTCCAGTTCTAGCCTATTTCGACCCCCAGAAAGAGTTACGTCTCCAAGTTGATGCTTCTAAAAGTGGACTAGGTGCAGTTATGCTCCAGGAGGGCAGACCAGTTGCCTACGCGTCAAAATCTCTCAACAAGACAGAACAAAACTATGCGCAGATAGAAAAGGAACTATATGCAGTGCTTTTCGGCTGTAAGCGCTTTCATGAGTACATATATGGAAGAAAAGTCGTTGTAGAATCGGACCACAAGCCCTTGGAGTCAATCATAAAGAAACCCCTCGCTGCTGCTCCACCACGGCTACAGAGAATGATTTTACAGCTCCAGAGATACGACATCAGCATAACCCACCTACCTGGAAAAGACATACCAGTTGCTGATACGTTGTCTCGTAAAGCCATTCCATATGAGGACCACACATTAAACGAGGGAATGGAAGCCCAGGTGCATGCAGTCATGAGCAACGTTGCAGTCAGTGACAAAAGACTAATAGAAATCAAAGAGGTCACTTCCAAGGATCCACAGCTCACCACTTTGAAAAAGATTATTCTTGATGGCTGGCCAGAAACAAGATCATCATGCCCACACAACATCCAGGAATACTGGAACTACAGAGATGAGATCTCCGAGTTTGACGGAATTTTATTTAAAGGCGAGAAAATAATAATTCCACAGGCACTGAGAAAAGCCATGATTGATCGTATCCATTCAAGTCACATGGGAATCGAAAAGAGCAAAAGCAGAGCTAGAGACCTTTTGTTTTGGCCCCAAATGGGTAAACAAATCGAAGAAGCAGTTATGGCATGTCACATATGCCAAGAGCGCCGCAGCTCAAACCCCAAAGAACCTTTAATGTCACATGCTATACCTGAAAGACCATGGCAAGTGATAGGGACTGACCTGTTTAGTTGGAACTCAAGAGACTACATTGTCATAGTCGACTATTTAAGCAGGTATTTTGAGTTGGAAAGACTTCACAGTTGTACCTCAGCAGCTGTAATTGCCAAACTCAAAGCAGCAATGGCAAGACACGGAATTCCAGAAATCATCATAAGTGACAATGGACCATGCTACAGATCAAAAGAATTTAGTCAATTTGCAGAAACATGGGGATTCACACACACCACGACCAGCCCCCACTATCCACAGAGCAACGGACTGGCAGAAAAGACCGTCCAAACTGCAAAACGTATATTGGACAAAGCAAGAGCAGACGGAAAAGACTCATACCTAAGTTTACTTGAATACAGAAATACCCCAGTTGATAACCTTTATTCACCAGCACAGCTACTCATGAGCCGCAGACTACGCTCAATACTTCCCAACACACCTGAGCAGCTGAAGCCACAAGTTATCTGTCAGGAAAGTGTGCGCTTTAAGAGAGAAGTTTGCCAGCAGCGTCAACAGACATTTTTTAACAAATGTGCTAAACCTCTCACCCCACTATCTGCAGGTACACCCATTTCTTACCAGCAAGAAGATGGTTCCTGGAAACCAGCAACAGTCACCCAACCAGCAAATACAAACAGAAGTTATCACATCACAACTGCTGAAGGACAAACGTTAAGACGAAACAGGCGTCATCTGAGAGAGAGACACTCTGACGGCAAAGATGTCCAGATCACAGAAGAAGTTCAGCAGCCTGACCTCAGTGTGAAGGAGCCGAAGATTAATCAGCCAACGCCTGCTGAATCCCAAAGCAAAGAGAAGGACACTTTGCCAAATGATCAACCGCCTGTGTATGTCACAAAGTCTGGAAGGGTTGTTAAACCAAAACAAGTTTTTGATATGTAAGATGGTTAATATTTGTCAAAGGTAATGGAATTTTTCTTTTCATTATTTCAGTAACCTCGAATGGTTGACAAGCAGCTAAGTTTAGTTATTATTATTGTTTTGAGTTGAACTAAGTCTTGTCAAAGTTTACATGACAATGCAGTGCATTTTTTTTTTAGTTTAAGGGGGATGTAGTATTCCGACCACTAGGTGTCGCTGTGATTTGGTAAGATACCTACCTGTTCTGTGTGAAGTCTCGCGGGATTTGTGAACGAGGTGTGAGATTTGGAGATGGTGCAAGTAAAGCAGTGAATGAGACAGTTTTCCCGGCCTGGTTTGTGATTTCTTCAATCTAAAACAAAGTTCTTTAACAAAGAACATTACATTACCCATGATCAAATAACATGTACTGTGCTCAGAAATAAATGAGAGCTATTGCAAGCCCTATATTGTTATTTGATGTACAAATGTATTTATTTGGATTGCATGTCTGTTCATTCCATAATAAACTACCAGAAATAACGTGTTTTGTCTGAAATATAATCTATCAGACAGATTCTAAAAATGAGATTTACCACTGACAAGAGTGTTTGGTGGCTTGTTGAGCATGACATGAAATGGAATCAAACAGAAATGAAGAAACTCCACGTAAAATAACATCTGGTGACGCAAAACTTTCACTGGAATATTATTGGTAATGATGTTCACTATCATCACAGTAAGTTTGAAGAAGATTGACTGTAGAATATTAGAGAAATTAATGTTATAGTTCTCCTAAGCATCCTGCCTTGACAGTTAAAGTAAAACATGTGAACCATCCAAAATACCACTTTATCAAAAGGTGACGCAAAAATTACACTGGATTATTGTTGGTGATAATCTTCATGATCATCTCAGCAAGTTTGAAGAAGATTGACTGGAAAAAAGTAAAGATATTGACATAATAGTCTAATTCAGCCTCCCTCATACATAGTCAGAGTGTAACATGTAAACCACCTGAAATGCCACTTTTTTCAAAGGTGACGCAAAACTTTCACTGAATTATTGTTGGTGATGATGTTCACTATCATCTCAGCAAGTTTGAAGAAGATTGACTGGAGAATATTAGAGAAATAAATGTTTTAGTCTAATTAAGAATCCCTCATACATAGTCAAAGTAAAACATGTGAACCATCCAAAATGCCACTTTTTTCAAAGGTGACGCAAAACTTTCGGTGGATTATTGTTGGTGATGAAGTTCATGATCATCTCAGCAAGTTTGATGAAAAATGACTAGAGAAAATGAAAGACATTGACATAATAGTACACCTAAGCATCCTGCCTTTATTGTGAAAGTAAACATGTGAACCATCCTTATTAGGTAAATACATGGTTGGAGTATTTTTTTGCAGTCATTTTTCTTCCAACTTGCTGTGATGTTAGTGAACACCATTACTAACAACAATCCAGTGAAAGTTTTGTGTCACCTTTTGATAAAGTACCCTTTTGGATGGTTCACATGTTTACTTAACACAAACACTTAACACTTTAACACAAAGTGCTTGTCCTATTCTTGGTGGATGGAATCACCTGATTCTCAAACTTGACTGCTTAATGGAGCAAAAAAAAAACCTGCAGAGCCTGGATCTTTGACTGAAATCACAGTTTTAAAAGATAGTCTGCCGCTTTCAGACTGAACATTTTTCAGGCTTTCACCTGATGGGTGAATTAGTTAAGTTAGTTTAGAGAGGAGTCAGATCACATAAGACCTCCGTCCCACCAGGTCAGATCAGGCTGCTACTCCCTCCCTACATTGCCTCCACCATTGTCTGAAGTGGAAAACGAGTTTACTGAGTTCAAATCTTAGAGGCTCTGGGCAACATCAGCTGTAAAATCTATTATCAAATTGAAACAATAAAGTTTAGTTGACAGCGGCCTCTGCAACGCTTGTTCGTGCGACTCCTTCCAATGAAAAGTCTATGTAAATGAGTGCAAATGTGCATTATTAATGCCGTCCTTAGTAATGGGCAAAGAGGCCACTGTTTAAAAGTTGATCATGAAGGACAAAAGAATAATTGCAGTTTGTTCCAGGCCGGAATTATACGACACCAAATCTTCCATATGTCAGAATAGAGGTGTGAAAGAAAAAGCCTGAAGCAAGATTCACGAGATTCAACATTTCACAACAAGCCTCTCCCAACTGTAGGTACACGTGCTAGCATCAGTCCAGGCTGAACACTATATGCTAAAAGCACATGACCAGTGTGTACATAGCATAAGAGCAGACCTAAAAAAAACAATAGCAAGATCACAAGATGATAAAAAAAAAGTATAATCATTGAAATCCATCCTGCAGCCAAGATAGCCAAAGAATTCGTTAAAGTTAGGCCTGAACGATATGAGGAAAAATCACGATATGCGATATTGGTAATTAATATTCCAATAACCATTTAACTAGCGACACAACAAATAGCAAAACAACTGATTATGTTACTCTTGACGCAGGTCAAGGCGCTCGTCTCGGTCACGTGATAAGTTACCGCTAAAATAAAACCCAAGAGCTAGCAAAATTTGTAAAAAACAAACGTCTTTGGAAAGTTTCTTTGGGAAAAAGGCCAGGACTCAGAAGAGGAGCCTTCGACTTCCAAAAAAAGCTACATTTAATAGACAGTATCAGGAGTCCTACTTAAAATACGGATTTATCCCACTGGAGATTCCCAAGCAACATTCAGCATTGTGGTGAGTCGGATTTTTCATGCCCATTAAGTGTTGAATATTTTCTGTATAATTTCACTCTTTTTATTCTATTTCCCATGAGTCATTGATGTATCTGTATGTGTCCACAGTTGATGACATCTTCACTGAATGAGTAAGCACCGATGTACAAGGGAAATGCTCATTGCGACAAAGTTGCAGGAGACTTTCTCAGAAATTTGCTTTTCTACGCTGATTTTGCTGTTTGAGGACAGCTGAAGCCCCATCAACAGCTCTAGCAAATTTCGCCATGCTAAACATTTGCTGGTCGGCCAACATCTATCTTGTCAGGTTTAGAACAAGCTTGACCCAAATGCAGTCTGGAAACAGGTTTATTGAGAAGGGGATAGACTTCAGAAGAGGTGACTGGCAGATGACCTGGAAGGTGAGACGAGAAAGCTTGGTTCTGGAGACAGACTTGGCTTGGAGGGTTTAGGCTTGGCGTGGGTTTTGGCTTTGGCTTGGCTTTGGCTTGGCTTGGCTTGGCTTTGGCTTGGCTTGGCTTGGCTTGGCTTGGCTTGGCTTGGCTTGGCTTGGCTTGGCTTGGCTTGGCTTGGCTTGGCTTGGCTTGGCTTGGCTTGGCTTTGGCTTTGGCTTTGGCTTTGGCTTGGCTTGGCTTGGCTTGGCTTTCGCTTCGGCTTGGCTTTGGCTTGGCTTCGGCTTGGCTTCGGCTGGATCAGTGGTCTTCTTCCAAAGAGGAGAACAGACGAACCGACGAGGGCCGGAGGGAGTGAAGGACTTATAAAGGCTGACTAATCAGATAAGGAACAGGTGCGGGAACCAGTGGCAGGTGTGCGGGGGCGGCCTCGACACCTGACATATCTTCTAAATGTGCTTTTATTACTGTTATGATTATTATTAGGGGCCTGCTCACTCATATTTTTTTAAATCCAGGTGGTCAGTGCTTTTTTCTTGGCTGCATGACCCTGAAGAAGAGTTAGCATTAGGCTAATACGTGTTAAAAACATTAGCCGTGGAGGAACTTAAAACTGCTGCAATGAGCATCTTGGATGTAAATATGTGGGAATTACATCAGCCTTTATTTTGTCTGGACACTACTGGAAACACAATTCATATGATTTAAGAGTTTCTCAGATCTGCGTAGCAGCACTTCCGTCTTTGGCGATCCGGCTGCCGAAGACAAAGCTAGTCCAGGGGAAAGTTTCGACAAACTGCGGTGCGTCCAAAGGAGGACAGCGGAAGGTGGAAATGCTCCTAGCTAGTCCTGAGAAGCTGTGTACAATCATTAGGAGACAATAAGGAGCACAACCGTCACAAAACACTCTCTTCTGCCGCTAACACAAGGCTGCAAGCCTGGCCGAACTGCTGCTAGCATGTGTCTCTTAGCAGCCGGACAGATGGAGATAGCACTGATGTCATCGCCCCGCCTCCCCTCTGGAAATGCTAAATCAAATTGAATTATGCAACATTTTTCGCCAGGTGGATGTGAAAATGAAAATGCAATCCGCTCTTTGCATTTTCATTTTAATTATGACACAGAGTAAGCGGTTTTTAAGTAGGAAATAAAAAAGCATTTAGAAGTATTGATTTTTCTTTTTAATTTTAAGTCATTTGATGCAGTTACATTTTGAAAATGAAAAAAGCATTTTTGTTGATCCATTTTAATTGTCAAATTAGACATTTCTACATGAATTTTGCTACACATTTACCAGAGAACCTGTTTTGCTTACTTCTTTCTCGCACCATGAGTGTGGGAAGGGGAGAGGATGATCACACCTGTGCGACGTACAATGTCATGCCTGTCAAAATAAAAGCACATTTGTTGCTCTCTCACGTCTCTCTGCTGCCTTTATTGTAGAGTCGCTACAATATTTGTGCACCACGTTTAAAATACTGATCCGTGAGAAATATGACATGACTGGTCTGTGGTGCAAAGATGGGTTAGGGACCGCTGGTTTAGATGATTTGCCTGGCTGCAGGTGGATGTAGACTAAATGTTAAAAAATATATATATATATTTGCATCTCAGGCAACAGGATAAACATATCAACAGAGCCATTGAAGTATTTGGAAGAAGGATACAAATGCTGAATGTTTATGTATGTGCATCTGTGTGCGCTATTGGCACAACATCCAATCAAATTAGGTCCACATTTGTTTGTGCTGACACATCTAACTAAACAAATTGCAGGACAACCGGGAATGCAAACTGTCAATAAAAGCGCCAGTTCCTGTTCAGCACTATCCGTTCCTGTATGAAAGTTGTGAGGTTTGTGTGGGAGTGCAGGTTGGTCAGGTGATTTTGATGTTTCCTCTACCCAAATTCTTACCTGCAGCAGGAAAGAAGCTGATTCTTCTCATCTGCTGTCAATGGGTGGGACATGAGAATTGACTGTATAATTAACACGAGCAATTATAGCATAAAAAAAAACAGTTAGCATCACCGGCAGGGCCGTGAGTAGTACGGTCAGCTTTGGTTGGAGGCTTCCTGGAGCTCAGCTTTAGTTTTATTTTATATCTTCAAAAGGGTGCTGTCGTCCCCCAGCCTCCCATCATTGAGACATTATTCTCTGTATTTTATATTGTTGTTGTTTCTTTGTTATGCAGGGGTTTAGTCTTTACTGCTACTTGATAAAGATCCTGCATGAGGTTTTTTCTTTTGTTTTCTCATTTTGCGATGCTTTGTGGTGTTATTAAGCATGTTTGGGAGTCTATCTGTCTGTATTTTAGTGCTTCACCTGTAATCATCCTCACCTGCCATCATCAGATGTGTGCTTATGATAAAAAAACATTTGTCTGCTTATCTGTTTTATAAATGCAATTTCTATGGATGATTTTAACCAATTAATTCATATTTAAAATATCTGTATTCTGCATATTTACAAAGGGATTTTTATGCCATCACATTGAGAACAAAAATCATAGTTTTAAGATTGAAATTTCCTAAATCGCAAACAAAATGTTTAGTTTTGAAAACTAAACTTCCAAAGTTGTAAATAAGAATAATACATGTTTGCTTTCAAAATCTTTTTCTCTGCTTTCAAAATACATTTTTGCGTTTGTAACACAAATGTTATCCCATGTGTTCTCTCTTACCTAACTTTCTCCCTATCTTTGATTTTGCATTCATAACTTTCAGTTTATTGTGACATATGTGCCATCCAACACCCTGTTGATTGGTCTAGGTTCTATCCAATCAAATCGCCATATTTATCTAGCATAGTGTCTGCTACAGAGGCTCAAACGTCATACTGGCTCTTTTACCCTTAATTCTGCCTCTTTGGCTAAAGAAAAATAAAGAAAAAAATGTATACATTATTAATCATTTTAAACATAATTCGTATTCTTTTGTTTAGCACTGATCACATTTTGTTTAGCCAGATTTGTGAATTTATAGCTAAGAATTTCCTGAAAAAAAGTTTATGTGTTGACATTACACTAAATCAACAGGTCTGAGTGTGTGAAAAAAAAACAAGCAAACAATAAAACGTTGGTAAATCATAACTGTGTAACTGAAAGATTTCACAATCGAAAAATCGAATAAGACAATAAAAAATAAATCAATAAAAACAGAGAAACCCAGTCCACCCTTTACCCACTCCCCTCCCTCCAATAACTCACACATGCCCATTAACACACAAGCAATGACCCCCACAATCAACTAATACTTATAAAATTAAATTCTAAAGGAAACTTAAGGCTTGACTCTGCTGTGAGGAAACAGTATTTTTAGAAATCTATTCAAACCAGAAGTCAGGTTGGTAACAGGAACATCGCCACAGTGCCCACCCAACCTGGGACAGCAATGGGTACCAGCCCACAGCTGTAAGGCTGCAAATTTAGACCCCTACAACCCCCACAAAGGGCAACAACCCTGGAGCGTAAAGCCTTAAACCTTAAAAGATGTTAAATGTTAATACATAATATGTATGTAGAAACATAAATGAAAAAGAACTTAAATAAAATGCACAAAATAAAATTAGATACAGAGAATAATATATATTACAACTTAACAAATAATGCGCATTTAAGATGATCTATAAGCCATGTTAAAACAGTGGGTCTTTAGCCTCTTTTTAAAAACCTCTACAGTGTTTGTAGCTCTGAGCACATTTCTAGTTATTCCTGTATCGGGCTCTGTTTATTTTTTATAAATATAACCAAAATGTGCAGTTCCGCCTGGGGGGGTTAAAGGAAGAGCAAAACAGATGAAACAGCATCTTTGCACGTGCCAAAAGTGAAAGCTAACAGCTCTCCGTCTGGGTAAAATGCAGTTTAGATCCCTGCGAGCCTCACCCCTCTGACGTTGCTATAGGAAGGATCAGTAGTGACACAGAAAAAAAAGTTGAAGTGGAGTGTAGAGCTTTTCGAGGAAAAATGGAACGATTTTTATTTGTTCACGGAGCTGAATGCAAAACCTGCAGGCTTGGTATGTCATCAGCAGGTGGCAGTGCTCCAACAATATAACATTCAGCACCACTATGAGACTCACCATGAAGAAAGGTTTCACCATTTGGAGTTTAGAAAAGAGAAGATTTAGCAACTACAGTATTAGCTGGACTAAAAAAACATTTACAGGAAAAAGTATTTACTTCAGCCGTGACGACGTCAGTGATAGAGCAGTGACAGCTGCCTTCTGGCAGACAAGTTGGATTTAACATCCAAACAATTTTCGGATGGTGAACTCATGTAAAAATGCTGAAGGCTGCAGAAGTGTCGTTCCCAAAAAGCAGTCGACCTTTGTCAACATGAGTCTGTCAAGGATTACGATTACAGATCCAACATCTATGAGGAGACTTGGGCGCCAGATGAAGGAATCCAGTTATTGATTGTATTTTCAGTTGCTGTTGATAAAAGCATCAACATCACAGATATATACAGCTGTGTATATTTATTATAGATCTTATAGAGACCGTCACAGCAGAGTTTCTTCAGTTGACGGACACAACAACAGCTGATGACATAGTCAGCTCTCTAGTTACTGCGCCAAACGATGTTGGAGTGAACTGGTCATGTGATGTCAGTCTGGTCACTGATGGCGCCCATCAAAGGTCAGGAAGAAGGCAGGTGTTGCCACATAATTCTGGCAGAAACCAGGAAAAGATTCTTGGACATTTCATTGTGTTTAGCTCACTTGAATGACAGTAAACGTGTTTCTGCACAGAATCTGAATCCTGATATTGAAGGCCAGGTTATTTCAGGAGAGAAAGGAGGTTAAATCCCATTTTTTTAATGTTTACAAATGTTTGCAAGTTAAATGTAGTTTTATTTTTTATTGGTTTTGTAACCGTGTCAGTCTGTTTTCTGTCTTCCTCATTCTTGTGTTTCTCTGTGCAGGTTGGCTGTGGCTCTCCTGGAGGACTCCGCCCTCTTCCTGGTGGCCCTCCATGGAGTGGCACACAGCTGCCTGCACTTTAGGTTAATTTGTTTGAGCTGTATTTAGGTGACTCTGTTTCTGCACTCTGTGTTGGAGTGTAGCTTGTCCTATTCTAGCTCTTGTGAGGATTTTGCAGTATGAGTTTTGTTATTAAATACTTTAGTTCTCTCTGAGACGTGTCGTCTGGTCCTGCATCTGGGTCTCCTGATGTCCCCGTAACAGGTTTGCACATTTACATTTTAGGCAGGCTGTTTAACTTTTCTCTGTAACCTTTCTTGAGGCAGCGAAAACAAAGTATTAACATTGTGCACATCTTTGCAAAAATATATAAATACAACATCTTGTTTTACATTTAAATTTTCTGCTTTGAATACGACTTTTCTTTGGCATAAATACAAAGTTTCACTGTTACAGGACGAGAAGGACTTCAAGTTTGACTCTAATAGAAAAGACGATCCTAGCCTAACATCGAAGCTGTAGAAAACAAATTACGCTATTCATTTGGAGCTTAAAGGCCGCATCAGGTCTCAAGTTTGACTACTGTCTGCTCAAGTTAGGGAAGAGGGAAGATGTCAAGACCAGGATTTTTCAGGGGAAAACACAGTTACTTCAGTCTTGGTCTCATTAAAACCAAGAAAGTTAGCAGACATCCATAGACTAATGTCAGCAAGCCAATAAGTTTTTGTTCTAATCCTGTCAGACCATTTTAATGAAGCTGAAGCTCTTAGAAATATAGATGGTATTTTGTTGTGATGTATCCAATCCTATTGCTGTAGTTATGCAGTACCACAAACGCAGTATTTTTGTTTTCAAACAAACACAGTTGCAAACTATTTCAACTTTGGCCTATTTTCCATTAGAAATATTGGTATAAAAGCATTTTTTTTTAGTTAATGCCAAAATATGTTTAAAAAAGTTATTTGACCTGTTGTTTGTGAATTACATAACATTTTAGATGTTTTTTTTTTATATTTCTTTTAGAGTTTGCATTATTATTAGTGGTGGTACAGTTGTTGAGGAGAACATTTTGAACTGGTACTTCATGTTGTAAACATTGCACAGTCCACTAGATGCTACTCACACTGACAATTTAAAGCTTCAATCTTTTTTCTGGAATAAGGTAACGGCTTTAAACTTGAAAATATGACATACAGGAAACCTTTCAAAATAAAACAGGAAACAGAACTAAAACAGAACCAAAAACAAAAGCAAAAAAACTCAAACTGTGACAAAATGTGAGATATGCATATATTTTGTAAAACAACCATCAGGTAAAAATATAATAAGCAGGTGTACAAATGAAAGCACATCTTTATGTTTTTCTCTCCAAGAAATTAAAGTAAAAGTACACCCCATCGATTTTTCCAGGGTGTACCCCGCCTCTTCACCCAACAGTGGCAACCATCAGGCTCCAACATCCCCATGACACCAAGAGGTTTGAAGATGGATGGATGTTGAATGACATCCAAACGGCAATTTCTAAAATGTTGCTTTGCCAGATATTTTAGAATTAAAAAAAAATACAAATCTCAGTTAAATTACAAAAGAAAAAGCTTGTAATCAGTCAACAGATTTCTACTTTGAACAGATGAAGTTGAACTCCTCCTCATCATGTTTCTTGAACCACTTGTGTTCTCCTCCCGTCTCCATGGCTCCTGACATGTCACACTCATTCACCTGTTCAGGTGAGGCCCAGTTCTTGTAGTGGACCACCTCATCACTGACCCAGAACCAGAACCCCAGAGTGCAGGTGTAGCGCAGTCCAGTCCACACAAAGGGAGTCAAGGCCTTCTTGGTTTTCTCCTGGACCCAAAGCTGTTCCTCTGGGTTAGTGATGGTGACCAGGTCATGGTGGTGATGTCTGCAATAGTATAAGGCCTCCTCCCAGGTCCTGCTCTCATTGATCAGGATCACATGATCTGATGAAAGAAAACACAATCATGTTAGTGGTCTCTCACATCTGAAGTGGTAAAGGAGAAAAAACAAGAAGAAATGAAAGAAAATATCGAATTAGAAAAAAATCCTGCTGTATGTGAGAAATACAAAGTGTCTAACTTCAGTGGAAGAGACCTAGTGTAAAATTTGTAGATGTTCCCCAATATTTTCATTCAAAAAAGTATTAAAACACAAACCAGTACAGGGGGAAATCCAGACAAAAGCATTTTGGGTCTTTTCCACATATGAGGTTTTTGCTGAGAATATGCAGATTTTGTATGTTGATTTTTAACCATGTTTGCTGATTTTCTGTGATTTATGTGATTTAGAGCTACAAAACAACAGTTCAGTCAAAGTGAGTTTACTTTTGTGTCATTGAATATAAACATGATCACCTGTGTAACAGAAGAAGGGTTTTTGCTCAGAACATGGTTTGGTTTGCCACATGCCGTCCGTGTTACGCATGGTGCAGTTATTTTTTACACTTAAACTGTCATAGTTCAAATTCCAGTATCTGAAAGAGAAACTGCTCCCATCTGACCAGGTCCAAGCATCTCTGAACAGTCCAATGAAAATGTGTTGAATACTTGTTAATAAGTTCAAGTTATCCACACTTGTCCCATCATATCGTATCATTTTTTGTGTGGGATTTTGCTGCAGCTCCTCTAGCTGTGGTCCACTGATCAGGTCTGCGTGATTCTTTCTGGAGTATCTCAAAGCATCAAACCAGGTCATTTGATCTCAGAAATAATATTTATTAGCAGAGCTTGTACTTCCTGTGGAGTAAAAGACATAAACATAATGAAACTTGAACTTTGGGGGGCAAACCACACCAGTTTTTTCTTTTATGAAAAATGAAAAAAAAAAAGTAGTTTTGATAAAGACAAACTCTGATCATCTTTTGAATTAATCTAAGTGTCCCTAGTGGTTTCTTATGATTATGACTTTTTAGCTAAAATAAAATAAAAATTTAAAAACCTGTGTCATTTTCTTGGATGTAAGTTTCTGTAGAGCAGCAGTTGTTCATTAGAAAGTCGCATCTGAGCTGAACTGTTAGAATGGTTATACCATGGTCCGGGTGGATAGTCGATTCTGATTGGCTGCTGGGTGTGCATTAAAACCTGATAACCGCACAGTGAAAAAAGAAGTTCCGGTCACTTAATGTTAAATGTTTTGTATCACTGCGCCGGCTTCTCTAAAACAACCTTTTGCTTTATCATTTGGACAAAAACAAGCGGTAAAAGGAGAACTTTCTCTCTGAACTGATGGTTTATTCAACCCATCGGAAAGATCAGCATATATATTTTGCCGAATCTTGACTGCAGCGGTGGTGCGGCGCGACACGGACTATGTGTCACATGATGCAGCATGATAGCACACTTCATTGGCCATTAACCCTTACATACCATGTATGAAAGTTCTCCTTTTACCTGGATTTGTTCAGAATTGTTGCACTTTTCTCCCAACAGTGCGACTTATACTCCGGAGCAACTTATATCTTTTTTTTTTCCGTCTTTATCATGCATTTTTTGGATGCTGCGACTTACACTCCAATGTGACCTATACAACAGTGATGTAGTTCAGAGTCTGTAATGTTTTAGTATTTGAATCTATCACAATTGAAATGTATTCAAGGACAATCATGTTTCTTATTACCATTATAGCAGAGGAAATGTGCTCTATCCATACAAGACATGTCCACCCACTGTCTCGTAGCAATATTTGGCATAGCAATCCTTTGTGTATTAATACTTTCTATAGCCCCACAGGTCTCAGATGAAAAACCACCATTTGGTTCCCCACTTTTCCACTTTGCCTGACTTTCATTGAACTGCAGTCCAGGCAGAGTCCAGTGTGAAGTAGCGTTGGTGCCCGTTTGCCTGAACAGACCGATCCAGATTTCTATGTTGTCAGAATGTATTTTTCTGAGTCGCTCCATGTCTGCCATGGTGCTCACTGTAGCCAGATCAGTGTAATTTGTCCTGCAGTACTGTTGAGCTTGAGTCCAATTCATGTTCTGATCAACATAGTGATAATCATGGAGCTGACATGTGAAGAGACAAAAGTGACCTGAAAATAAAAGAGGTTACTGACATAAATCTGTTGATTTCCAATAAATCCTCAAATGCCTTCAGTGTACTAATAAGCATGATTAGTGAGATTAAATTTCCATAAAAAGATGAAATGATCAAAGAGCAGCTGAAGATCCACTTACCAACAAGAACCATCAGAAACAAACTCATCTTCATCTTTTCTCAGAAACTGTTTCAACTGCAGAAAGACAAAAATCTATGTTAAAGGGTGTGTTCAAACTGGAAAAATCACTTGGTCCGGACCAAATCTTTTTCATTTGTTCCGGACCGAGTCCTAAACCTTGCATTTGCCCTGTATTCTGACTGCTTTTTAATTGGTCTTTCCTATTTCAAACCAAAGCTTGTACACAAAAGCATGTGACTAAATCTTCAGTCATTGGTCTGGAAAGCAAAGCAACAAGAGAAAGCATAATTGAAGTCCTACACTTTACAGTCCTTGCTGTGATGGTTACCTAAGGCTACTATTCTGCGTATGAACAGTGTTTCTCTATTTAGAGCACTCCATATTGTTTTTTGTATGCATTGTCCCTTTAACAAATAAATACAAATAGTTTACTGATTCAAACTTTATATTTCACAAACCAACTTTGAATATCTGTATTAATGTCAGATACAACACTTTTTACTTGTTGCTTTGGTATGGCAGAGGAATGCTGGAAGGCGGTTGCTGAGGGCTAAGAAGGTACGCTAATAAGTGTCGATGACAAATAGATTGTTGGAAAAACAGTGTGAGAAGCAATGTGTTGCATGTTAAAAGTTGTCTTAAGGAGCCTGCATTCATCCCACCACATTTCAATAAGTTGCTGTGTCTCATTGTTGCTTCACGTTTGCGGCTCTCTGTTCACAACCTGTAATGCTCGGCTACGGTGACTGTTTTGGTCCAGTTGTTCCGCCCCCGAGCATGGAGCCTAGTCAAACTGAGGGAACTTGGACCGAACTGGAGCTCAATCTGATTCAGTTCCTGTCCCTGGACAGCCACAGTTTCTAACCCTGAAATGCCGGTTCCAATATTTGTTTGCAGTTTTGAAATAACTCAATATTTTGTGAGTTGTATTTGCATATTCAAAAAAATTCTGCTGGATATTCAAATGAATTTTTTATGAATTATATTTCTTATGACTACATGTTCTAAAGATCAAAACAATTTGTTTTCATGAAAAACAAAAACAAAGTGGCAAAATGTATCTAATTTTAAATAAAAGAAATATGGAGAAGTTATTTAATGTTCACACCCTACACTGCCCCTTTAAAGTGATTTTGTGGTGAAAGATTATTAAAGTAAATTGTATAGCATTAAAGAATAAGGACAGACTCTCATAAAGCACATTACAATCTAACAAAAATATGTTTAATATTTTTTGCAAGTATCTGGTGTCACATGACATTTTTGATAGAAAATATCTGCTAACAGAGATGAACTGACTAAAAATGTAATCACTTTATTTTTTCTTTTTTTTCTTTTTGGTGAGGATTTTGTTTTTCAACTCAATAACTGATATTTTGTTGATAACAAAATAAGTAAAAAATAATAAATAAAGGCTCAGTTTTAATTGTCCATATTAAAACAAGTTTGTTGATTTAAATTCAGATTTTTTTTATTTCAGTCAGATTTTTTTATTTCTAATAAGAACGGGTAAATATGCTGATTGCTTAACAGAGTTCATTAGGATTGTTTTTTTCCTGTCAGTCTAAAAACACTCACCTGCAGAGTTTCTTCTCCTCAGCTTCAGTCTGATCTTCAACCTTCTGCTCTGATGTGTTGATGTGGAATGATCACAGCATCTCTGTATCCTCGTATTTCATCTTCCTGTTTTCATAGAAGTTTGAATAAAACCTGACCATAGCTGCTTTAGTACAGACAGTGATTATACTGTTTCATTTAAAAACAAATCCAGCAGCTGTTTGTTTCCACTTCCCTCTCAATTTCGCAGACGTAGCAGAGCAAATAAATATAATTTGAATTCATGTCAGGAACCAGTGACGTTAGGACCTAAGTTGCTGGAAACCATGCTTGAAGGCAGAAACTTAAAAACCTTGACGAATAAACTTCAAAAAGAAGAAATTGTAAAACAAAAGAGAAACAAAACTGGTGATGATCACAGATGAGATGACTAAACTATAAACCAGACACTTAAACATGATGGATGTCGTATGGTGCACTTTACACAGCCCTACAGTTGTGAGTTATTTGTGCACTGGCTCCTTACTGACCGTGCCCAAATGCTGCACGTATGGGGTGTGCACGTAAAGTGACCATAGGATGCCAGTAGGATGCCTGCACAAACTAATGTCTAATTTCCTCATTTCTAACAGTCAGGCTGCACCCAAGGGGCGGCCAAGGAGCGCCAACATTTAACTTGAACAGCACTAACCTGTGTAGTGCACAGGTTTGGGGGGAGTTTGAAAAATACATACAACTGCATCCCCCCTACTTCCCTCTAACTTACCCTTGCGTGTTGCTCATGTGTTCAGAATCTGATGCCCGCTTCATCCCCATAAAAACAAAAATTTGCATGAGCATTGTTGCCTCACTGCGTTGTTTACGATCTATAACAGGGATGTCAAATATACGGCCCGGGGGATTGATCCGGCCTGCCAGATGGTTCTATCCGGCCCACTCATGAAGAGTAAAAGTTATAAGGATGTTTTTTTTTGTTTTCAAAAGTAAGTTTCTAGTCCAATCCTGTGGCAAGTCATGTGTTTTAAAGAAATAACCGAAATGTGTAATTCCGCCACTAGGGGAGCAAAGAAGAATCAGAACAATATATATTGAATGAACCAATTTTTTTAAAGTGAAATGCTTTTTACTTTATAAATCATTAAACATTAGGAATTCATTGATTACTGCATGATTATCCTTTTAACCTGTAAATAGTTGTGTGCAGAGTTTTTTTTTTTTTTTTTTTTTTTTTTGCTGTGTGAACTAAGTTATGCAATTTAATTTAAATTACTTACGGCACTTTTGTGTTTTAACTTTGTAATATCGACTACCCCCCCCCACCACCACCACTCTAACCCCTTATCCCCCATCTCTGACATCCCACTCTGTTTCTTTTTCTCCTTTTTTGTTTCTTTTTTCCGTCCGGTCCAAGAAAGGAATGCATACAAATATAATTTTCATAAATAAAGCTTAGCCTCAAATACAAAAGGGGTTTATACAAATATACACTCAGTCTGCCTGAAGATCCATAAACCCCAATTGTAACAATAAAAAATTGTCCAATACAAGAGGCACTCAGCTCTGATCTGCTTGCTCAGCTGTTAGACAGGACAAGTTAGAAAAGAAACAAAAAAAGAAATGATCAAAGCTTTGAACTGTAGTTTTACAATACTTTTTCTTCATCAGATCATGTGATCCTGATCAATGAGAGCAGGACCTGGGAGGAGGCCTTATACTACTGCAGACATCACCACCATGACCTGGTCACCATCACTAACATGGATGAACAGAGATGGGTCCAGGAGAAAACCAGGAATGCCCCCTCTCCCTTTGTGTGGACTGGACTGCGCTACACCTGCACTCTGGGGTTCTGGTTCTGGGTCACTAGTCGTGGTTAAACGTGCAAAACGTTTTAATCGAATCAAAGATCGGATTAGAATTCAACCGTTTACATAGATCCAGAAAAACATTTTCCGATTATAACAAACGTTTACATGGGTCACACTTTCAGTTGGAATAAATCATTCGCACATGCGCAGTAGTGTTTAAAATATCTGAAGAGGAAATAAGTTACGCTTGAAACAAGTGTAACTTACACGAGATGATCTTCTAAACGTGCTTATATTATTGTTATGATTATTATGAGGCGCCTGTTCGCTCATCATTTTATTTTTAATCTGTGTGGTCAGTGCTTTTTTGTGAATGGAACAGAGCCGGAAGAAGGGTTAGGAGAAAGCTAACACGCGCTAACAACATTTAGCCTTGGATGAACATAAAATCCATGCGGGATATCTGCAGTCTGAATTATGTGGGAGTAACATCAGCCTTTATTTCTGAAATGATTCCTGCTTCTATTCTTATTCTGCTGTCAGTAGCCATCAGGAGATGGTACACTGTGGTAGTCAGCAACAATACTCAGGTAGGCTGTGGCGTTGTAGCCATGCTCAGTTGCAACTAAGAGGCCCAAAGTGTGCCAAGAACCAGGCCAGGCAATGTTTTTTTTCCAATTTTTTATTGTCTGTCTAGCACCAACAACCTCCTGAGTCACTAAAAATCCCTTTCTTCCCCATTTGGATGCTTGTTTTTACTGCAGCAGATCGTCTTGACTACGCCTAAATGCATTAAGTTGGTGCCTTGTAATGGCCACTGAGTGTATATAACTTCAAATTGGACAATATTTCAGAATCCAACATTGATTCTTATGCTTTACCCACATCTTTCCAAAGCGTAGGAGCAGCTGTTGATCTACATTGAAGGATCTTCTGATTACTTGACTTTGATTTTTTTTTTTTTTATAAAAACAAAGACAAAACAACATCTTCCTAAAATAATTGGTAGCATAAATAAAAAATTGGGATATTTTCTGAAAACATTCACATGCCTGTATTTGTATTTGACACTGGTAACACAGAAATATATGTTTTAACAGTAATTTTCTGTATGATCGCTGTTTGATTTTTATTATTTAAAGTACAGCAGTTGAACACAGGCTGCCGTTACTCCACAGGAGTGTTTTAATAAGAAGGATAAGGAAACTAACAGCTGCCAGACTAGAAATAAAACCTGTTTTTGACACGAAACAAGACAACCACTATCTGTAATAAAGTAGCTGAGATCAGATTTTACTTCTATGAAAACATGACAGATAAATACGAGGATGCAGGGATGCTGTGATCTATTGCTGGTCTATTGCTGTGATCACAACTATTCAACACATCACAGCAGAAGGTTAAAGATCAGACTGAAGCTGCAGAGAAGAAACTCTGCAAGTGAGTATCTGCCATTTTCAAATTATTACATGCAGAAAAAAATATTAAAGTGTGATCAACCAGTAAAACAAACAGTTTTACTGCTGTTTTTTATCCATTCAAATATCCTAAAATATTTCTGATCAAAAATATGGTGGTTTTGTCAGAACATAGTAAAGTGAGTAAAAAAAACTGGTCCAAAGATTATTAAAGAAAGTGGATTTATATTGTAAAAGATTATGAATTTATTATTATTATAAGTATGGGTTTGATGTGTATTTTCATTCATATATTCTTAGGTTTATTTTTTTCTCTTACTTTTCAGGGTTTTTTCCATTTATTTATTAGTTTGTTAAATACTGAGAAAAAACAACACCCCCTCCCCCCCCAAAAAAAAAAAACAACCTAAAGATCATTTTGCGTTTATTGCAATTTTAATCAGTTGTTAAGGTATAGTCTATAGTGTTTATTAAAATGTAATTTTTTTCTAGTCAAAATTGTGATTTTAAGCCATGAATATGAGGGAAGAACGGGACAAAACTCATGTGTTTGTTTTTTAATTTTATTTATTTTTTATCAGAAACTGTGTTTTAATCAAAGGTTGTATTTACTGTAGTGGATGACATAAACTCCTATAACTAGATTAATGGTAGGCATAATTGATTCTTGAGAAAATGTAATGGAAAGTCGTTCTTTTAAACATAATTTATATCACATAAATGTCATCATGCAAATGTCGTTTCACAACAACACATCTGAATTTTTCCCAGCAGGAAATGTAAATACACTAAGCAGAAACAAATGTAAATCAACAGGTTTTTTTTTGTACTTGTATGTAAATATAAATTATCTTTTAAAGTGATCTTCCTAAAAAATACTACGCGACAAAATTAATGAGGCCAACTTTTGTTCAAACTTTATTTGAGAAGATGATTTGTAAGTATGACATCAAGAGTAGAACTGGACTGAGCTGCTTTTATTCTTACTTTAACCAATTTGAAAACATATTTTTACTTAAAATAACTCACAATGTTTCCACTAAAAAAAACCTAAACTTTTTATAGTAATGTTTGTTTCTCAGAGGTTAAATGAATATCTTCCAAGCAAAGATGAGGCAGAGTTTCTTTCTTTTCTTCCTCATCTTTGTGGGTGAGTTCATTAAGTGAAGATTTTAGAGTGAAAAACATTTACCTTGGTAACAGATAAAGGGCTGTTTTGAGGATGTGACATCCACTGTTGAGTTTTTTAAAAATAAATTAAAGACTCATCTATTTAACTCAGCTTTTAATTAGATCTTATATGTGGTATCTTTACTCTTAGATTTTATATGCTATTTTATCACATATTTATTTGTCTAATGCCTTTTAGTCCTTTTATGTCTTAACTTATTCTAATTTATATTTTATACTTTTTTATGCATCCTATCTTATTTTATTTTAATTAATATTTTCATATTTTACCAGTATTTATATCTTTGCTTTCTTATTTTATTACTTCTACATTTTAGACTGTTTACAAGTGTTTTCTCACTCTTGGCCGGGGTGTTAGTGTTCGGGCTCCAAGAGATTGTGTCCATGCTTGTCCTCTGGCATCTCTTGTTGTGGCTCCTCCGGGCTGCCAGGCCTGGTGTGCCCATGTTGGGTGCACTGGGCCTGCAGGGTTGGGGGTCTCTGGGGCGGGGGGTGCTGGGGATGAGTTGTGCTTGTGTTGCACAGATGCTGACACCCCGGCCAACAGGAGGACAGGGCGGGACGGCGCCTTCTGGGTTCTCTTTTCTTAAGCTCTGTCATTTCTCTTTTACTTGTGCTTGTTTTTGTGTATTTTATTATGAGGGGCTTATTTAATTATTTTATTACATGTGTGGGGATTGGTTTTATTGTATTCTTGTTTGTTTTTTATGGAAAGCACCTTGAGCTGTCTGTTTGACATGAAAGGTGCTTTATAAATAAAATTAATTTGAATTTGAATTTGTCCCACAGTCATTTTGCTCCAATTGACATTCTCAGTCAGCATGGAACAGCTCTAGTGTTTTTTAGTGTCATCATCATATTTATCATCCCAGTGTCTGAAAAAGAAGCTGCTGCCATCCGACCAGATCCAGGTGGCTCTAAACAACCCCCTAAATATGTACTTATTATTAGTTATTCAGAATTGAAGGCAAGTCTCTTCGTTCTCTATAATCAACATTCACTAAATGTTGTTTCAGACAGGAAATGTTTCCATTAGAATTCTATTTTATCTCCTGTAGCTGTGGTTCACCAACCAGATCTGCGTGTGTAGTTCTGCAGTAATCCTGAGCCTCAAACCAGTTCTTCTTTTTTCCTAAGAAAAAACTTTGTTTGCTTGGAGGGTTTCCCCTGTAACTACACAAAACAAGTAGGTAATAAATTAACTCCACATTTTCGTAGCAAATGATATATCATTTCATCTTGCTAAGCACAGTTTCTGATACCTAAAAATAGGGTGTAATTTTTTGTAATATTCATTTGTCTTGTATGAAAATGTGTATACAGTGTAAGTGGGATTTTTCAGTCTTTGACACAAACAAAAAGCGCACCGGGTGTTAAGGCGTGGGCATGTTAACACCCCGTTCGGACCCTCAGAGCCTCGAGAGCGGGTTGATATAAGAACCAGTCTCTGTTCTTTTAGGAAACCTTTTTTTTGTACTGTTCTCCCTAACTGAGTAACACAAACTGCTGAATGCTCACACACTCTTACTTAGGCCAGTGACACGTCTCCAGTGGCGGTTCTACACTAACTTACTCCCCAGCAGCGCCCCCTCCCGCACACATACAAATTTGACGACATCCTTTTGTCTGAATAAAAACACGCTTTAGGTTTTGGGTTAAACGAGATAAACAGTGTTTGAACAAACTAAAGTTAAACCGTTATTGCTGAGCTTTTTGAGCATAAATATGAATAAAAACAGAGAGGAATATTAATCCAGAATACATCAAGTTAAACCTTAAATAATGTATAATATTTTGCTCTCCATAAAAATATATTCCGTCAAAATTATACAAATATGAACATGCTGTAGAACAAAACAAACAAAGCCTGGAAATATTAATAATAAGAAATAAATCAAATCATTCTGCTTTCTTTGCTCTTTTGTCATTTGTTTAGAGCTGGACTCCTGGCAACATTTTTAGCAATAAGTTCATTTCTTGGTGTGTGACGTCCTGTGTGTGTGGTTGTGAAACGGATCGGAGGGATTTGTTATCGTAAATATAATTTTTAGGTCTTATAAAACATGAACACTAAATCATAAAACCCATCAATGGGGTTGTGTCAAAAAATATTTGGCATTTTTCTAATTGTGTGCAACACCAACAGTACAAAATCCTCCATAAAACCTTATGATGATCTATAGTTTATTTATGATCTCATAAAGTGCAGCTGTTTTACTTCCTGCATTACCTGCTATCTTTGTGTCAAATACTGACACCAACTAAATCACAGAAAAGACATGTAATAAAATATCAACAGTAGTTAGTAAATAATGACATTATTAACATGAGCTGAGTGATCCAACGGCTTGTGATGATCCTGGTGTTGCGTAATCCTGACTGCCGCCCCCCATTGAAATTTGCACCCCGGGCAATTGCCCGTATTGCCCGTGTCTAAAATCGCTACTGCGATGAGAGTGTGCAGCGCTTCGTCCATGTCAGCGATTCGGCTGGGCTGGAGGTGTTTGTCGGCAAAATTTTTACCACAGTATTAGCGGAAGATAACAGCTTTTCATTGTAATCGTTTTCCAGCTTCCTCCACTTGTGATCCCTGGATTCATTCATCATCAATTCTCTTGCAACTGCTCCCATGTTACTCCGTGTAGGTGATAGCTCGCAGTTTAAACAGGGCTTCAGCCAGGTAACTGGTGACAAAAAATATGTCTTTATGTTCACATTAAAATATTTTACAGTTTTATTTATTCATTGCTGTACAAATTATGTTTGATTTGACATTTTATTTGAATCTGTGGACAGCCTGAACTAACAGCTAATTAAAAAAAAAAGACAGAAAAACATCTACTATTCAGACAGCAGGTACTTTCTTTCTTACCTGCAGGGTTTCTTCTCCTCAGCTTCAGTCTGATCTTCAACCTTCTGCTCTGATGTGTTGATGTGAAATGTTGGCAGCATCAGGGCATCTTTGTACTTTATCACCTTAAAATCATAAATATTTGAATAGCAAGTTGCCTCAAACACATTTGGTGGATCATTACAGAAGGTGACTGTTGTGTTTCGTGTTAGAGGCAGATTTGAATCTCTTCCTGCAGCAGTTTGTTGTGTGAGTTCCCTCTGCTCACACAGAATGGCTGACAGTGTTTACCTGCTATACCACAGGAAATATGACGAAAGTAAAAAGCATCCTGCTCTGTAAGCGTTACTACCCTCAGAAGCTTCTCCAAGCTGTTCACTGATCGGTAATCCATCGGCCGTCTCCTTTTTTCCACTGAAATTCAGCTGTGTCATCTTTACTGTCGGAGGTTGTTTTCAAACTTCCCCTCCTTGTGAACCATGGATTCATTCATCTTGAATTCTCTGCAGCTGCTCCCATATTCCTCTTTGTAGCTAATAGCTTGCAGTTAAACTGTGCTTCAGCCATGTTGTAAACAAGTGTGAGGCCCTGGGGGTTAGCCGCACCTATGGCCACTAAAACTCCTGGGAAGTGTGGAATCTTGTGTGTGTGAAATCCCACCATAAGTGAGGGAGATGTGACGAGAACTGACATTCATGTTGTTAAGATGGTTGTGTGTTCAAAAATAATGAGCCTAAATGCGGGAAAGGAGATTGAATAAGCTGCTTCTGTTACTAGTTTCTTCTCTGACATCGTTTAGGGTTGTGCGGTGTATTTTTATTTTTTATTTTTATTTAACCTTTATTTAACCAGGAAAGTCCCATTGAGATTAAAAACCTCTTTTACAAGGGAGTCCTGGCCAAGAGGTAGCAAATAGTTACAGACAGACAACAAATACAATTACATTCAATTATAAAAACAGTTAAATTTAAAGGAGTTAACCTAAAGTGCTCTCAGTCTGGCTTTAAAATCATTTAAAGAAATAAGTTCAGGGAGCTTTCCAGTTTTTTGCAGTGTGTTCCATGAAGTGGGAGCAGTGTGAGAAAAATATATTTTTCCCAGTTCTATGTGGACAAATGGAACACTGAGCAACAGTTGATCATTTGAACGCAATGAATAAGAATCAACATTTCTCCTTGTTGGTAAATCACCAATGTAGGAGGGAAGCAGTCCAAGTATGGCCTTGTAAATAAAAATGTACCAGTGGGGCAGCCAGTTCAACTCTTACTACCCTGCTATGAGCGTTGTCCTAGTTGGTCATTGTTCAAGCCCACACTTAAAATGTTCTTATTGTGTCTTCCTCTACACTCCACAACTACACATTAGGTGCACTGCCTCATAGGGCGCCCCCTGCAGTTTGGATAAAATTTAAGACTTTTAAGTGTGCATTATGGTTGTAAGAATATGGTACATTTTAGTTCACTTTACCTTTCTTAAGCCATCAGTGATAACTTGGGAAAGCAACAGCTTTGATGGAGATTTTTTAATCAGGTCCTTCTTCATTTCATGTGATCCTGATCAAAGAGAACAGGACCTGGGAGGAGGCCTTATACTACTGCAGACATCACCACCATGACCTGGTCACCATCACTAACCCAGAGGAACAGATTTGGGTTCAGGAGAAAACCAAGAATGCCTCCTCCCCATTTGTGTGGACTGGACTGCGCTACACCTGCTCTCTGGGGTTCTGGTTCTGGGTCAGTGATGAGGTGGTCCACTACAAGAACTGGAACTCACCTGAACAGGTGAATGAGTATGACATGTCAGGAGCCATGGAGACAGGAGGAGAACACAAGTGGTTCAAGAAACATGATGAGGAGAGGTTCAACTTCATCTGTTCAAAGTGAAAATTTCTTCACTTATTCCTATATTACCTGCTTAGAGTTTTCTTAAAAAAAGAAAATGTAGATCAACAATTATGCTTATAACCTTCTTTTACCCGCTGATTGTTGTTTTCATCCTAAAACTGTCCTTTTCATTCAGTTTGTTGAATTTGTTTTTTGACAGATTATTCATTTATGCTGGGATTTAATTAGGTTGGGGGTTTTACTGTTGAACTATTTTTTTTATTGACTCAATAAAAAGTACAGTAAAGCATTTTATGTTTTAAAAAAAATTCTAGGTTTATTTTTACCAAAGACAAGAAGATGCAGCTTCAGAAATGAAAAATATAGGACATTTTTGTGATTTTGATAAAGGCCTATAGCATAACATGCACATTACACACACAAGTAAACATACATTGCCTTGTGAAAGTATCCGCCCCCCCCCCTGAAGTTTTCCACCCTTTGCCACATTTCAGGCTGCAAACATAAATATAAAAAAACTGTATTTTTTTTGGTAAAGATTAACAACAAGTGGGTCACAAACATGAAGTGGAACGGAATTTATTGGATATTTCAAACTATTTTAACAAATAAAAACAAAAAAATTGAACATTCAAAGTTATTTAGCCCCTTTACTTTCAGTGCAGCAAATTATCTCCAGATATTCAGTGAGGATTCTCTAAATGATCCAATGTTCACCTAAATGACTAATGATGATAAATAAAATCCACCAGTATGTAATCAAGTCTCTGTGTAAATGCACCTGCTCTGTGATTGTCTCAGAGGTACATTTAAAGCGCAGAGAGCATCATGAAGAACAAGGAACAACATCAGGCAGGTCCTAGATACTGATTTGGAGAAGCTTAAAGCCAGATTTGGATACAAAAATATTTCCCAAACTTTAAACATCCCAAAGGATTAAATTGAAATGGAAGGAGTATCAGACCACTGCAAATCTACAAAGACCTGGCCGTCTGTCTAAACTTTCCGCTCAAACAAGGAGAAGATTATCAGAGATACAGCCAAGAGGCCCATGATCACTCCGGATAAACTGCAGAGATCTACAGCTGAGGTGGGAGAGTCTGTCCATAGGACAACAATCAATCGTATACTGAACAAATCTGGCCTTTATGAAAGAGTGCATGGCAAGAAGAAAGCCATTTCTTCAAGATGTTCTTAAAAAGTGTTGTGTAAGTTTGTCACAAGCCACCTGGAAGACACACCAAAAAGGTGCCCTAGTCAGATGAAAGCAAAATGGAACTTTTTGGCAACAATACAAAATGTTATTTTTGGCGTAAAGGCAACACAGCTCCTCACCCTGAACACACCATCACTTTGTCAAACATGGCGGTGGCAGCATCATGGTTTGGGCCTGCTTTTCCTTAGCAGGGACAGGGAGGATGGTTAGAATTGATGGAAAGATGGATGGACCCACATACAGGACAATTCTGGAGGAAAACCTGATGGAGTCTGCAAAAGACTGGGACAGAGATTTGTCTTCCAACAAGACAATGATCCAAAACATAAAGCATAATCTAAAATGGAATGGTTAACAAATGCAGGATTTGGAAGGACCCTAACCCTAACCCTAACCAAGTCAAAGTCCAAACCTGAATCCAATTGAGAATCTGTGGAAAGAACTGAAAACTGCTGTTAACAAACACTCTCCATCCAACCTCACTGAGCTCCAGCTGTTTTGCAAGGAGAAGTGGGCAAAAATGTCAGTCTCTCGAGGTGCAAAAATGATAGAGACATACCCCAAGCACCTTACAGCTGTAATTACAGTAAAAGGTGGCGCTACAAAGCATTAACTTTAGGGGCTGAATAATTTTGCATGCCTAATTCTTCTGGTTTTCATTTTTTTCTGTTTGAAATATCCAATAAATGTTGTTTCACTTCATGATTGTGTCCCACTTGTTGATTCTTCACAAAACAATTACAATTTTATATCTTCACGTTTGAAACCTGAAATGTGCTAAAAGGTTAATAAGTTCAAGGGGGCCGAACACTTTCGCAAGGCAATGTATATTTACTGAATGTATTTATTGGTGCAGAGGTAGGGCAGTCGACCTCTGATTGGGCAATTGCAGGTTCGGTTCCTGCCTTGCCCACTTGTTAGAGTGTCCTTGGGCAAAACTCCACATTCCAACTGGAGGTTACAGGTTGGCACCAGTGTTCAGCAGCAGAGCTGCCATCAGTGTGTGAATGTGTGTGTGCTAGGTGAATAAGACTCTGACTGTAGAGTGCTGTGGGCCTCAACCCACCAGGCACAATTTTGATTGAAAAAATGTTTTGTTTCTAAGACTCTAAAGTTTGCTACCCATTGATCTATCAATGCATTTTCAGCATATATTAAGATAATAAAGGGTCTCAATGAAACGTGTTCAGTGTTACATGTATACTGTAAATTGTCACATGACCAGAGCTGTTTACTTCATGTGTGCAACAAGAGAATAAAGAGAATGATAGTGAGAAGGTTCTCATAAAAAAGATTAGCAACGCATATTAACATAAAGATAGACACGTGTTTAACCCTTGTGCAATCCTATGACCCCACCCTTACATTGACGTGTTCTCCCTACCATAAAGGATAATGGTGAAGAGGATTTCATGTAATCCATGGACACCAGTGAAGATCACAAATCACTGAAGAAAAAAGGTTCAGAGCACTGTCTAGTGCAGGGGTCACCAACCTTTTTGAGACTGAGGGCTATGTCATGGGCACTAAGTGGTATGAAGGGCGCCACAGGACCCGTTTACTAGAAACCTCCTAGCCCCCCCCCCACACACACACAATTTGAGGACGCCCCTTTGTGTGCCCTATTTTTATTTGCTCATTTTAAACAAAAACATGCATGAATTTTCTAGACTTGTATTACATAGGGGGGGTCAAACTCAGTTGCAGAGGGGGCCTAAATCCAAAACACACTTTAGGTTTTGGGCCGAACAAGATAAACATTTCAGTCAGACAACTCTTGCAGTAAGAAATATTTATTTGACATTTTCCACATACTTTAGTTGGCATTCACATCTTTTGGTTTGGCATAAGGCTCCGTTCAATTCCATGAGAGATTTCCATAAAACTTTCGGGTAACAAAAACCCCCCTTACGGAGCCCACAGGTGGAAGCCGGGGAGGAGGGTGGGGCGAAGAATGAGCGCTGAAGGTAAGAAAGAGAATGAGCGCCTGCGCACCTGGGCTTAAATAGGACGCTGAGCAGGTGCATTAATTGACTGAACCGCCCTAGGGTAAGCTGTAAACACTGCTACGAGTTATCTGCCCGAAATACGATTATGAATCGTCATTTCAGTCAGACAACTCTTGCAGTAAGAAATATTTATTTGACATTTTCCACATACTTTAGTTGGCATTCACATCTTTTGGTTTGGCATAAGGCTCCGTTCAGTTCCATGAGAGATTTCCATAAAACTTTCGGGTAACAAAAACCCCCAACACTTAATTATCCAGAAGAAGAAAAAATGTGTATGTATAATCAGTGTGTAATAAAATGGGGTGTGTTTTCGGCAGCATTCCATTTCCATTTCATTTCCCAGTATGACTGCTATGTGTGACCCGGCACCATTGACCGTTTGGGCCGCCCCCGTTCGAGTACAGCGCCACGAAGGGAACATGCTATCTAGTGGATCTGCTATGTGTGACCCGGCACCATTGACCGTTTGGGCCACCCCCGTTCGAGTACAGCGCCACGAAGGGAACATGCTATCTAGTGGATCTGCTATGTGTGACCCGGCACCATTGACCGTTTGGGCCGCCCCCGTTCGAGTACAGCGCCTCGAAGGGAACATGCTATCTAGTGGATCTGCTATGTGTGACCCGGCACCATTGACCGTTTGGGCCGCCCCCGTTCGAGTACAGCGCCACGAAGGGAACATGCTATCTAGTGGATTTGCTATGTGTGACCCGGCACCATTGACCGTTGGGCCGCCCCCGTTCGAGTACAGCGCCACGAAGGGAACATGCTATCTAGTGGATCTGCTATGTGTGACCCGGCACCATTGACCGTTTGGGCCGCCCCCGTTCGAGTACAGCGCCTCGAAGGGAACATGCTATCTAGTGGATCTGCTATGTGTGACCCGGCACCATTGACCGTAGAGTCGCTCCCGTTCGTGGAGACCACTAGAGGAACATACTATCTGAAAGAGAGAGGGAAAGAAATAAAAGGGGAGCCAACATAAAATTACTCATACCTGATCTTAGAACGTAAGCTCACTTCCCCAAAACGCTGTGCGAAACTATAATTTGTACCGCCTAACAACCCGTATGATACAAAAACTTAACATCCAATCCAAAGCTTTGATGGCGTATTAGACATGCTGAACAGCCATTATTTGAACTTCTATTAAACCAACAACAAGCTTGATGGCCATAACCTCTGCCATTGTGGCAACTATAAATACACGAGCTTAAGTACATCCATTATTTTGAAGCTCCCAACGACAGACAACGAACGAGCCTAGTAGCCATAATTTTCTCCATTCGGCATACCATTATAAGCGCTCAAGGAACATCATTTAATTGAGATCCCAACCAAATATTAAGAACGAGTTCAACGCCCATAATTACTATGCTTCATTGGCATGCTACAAAATTGGCTTAAGAACCAAATTCGAGCTCCAGCGCATACTATGATACAACTTAGAACATCCTAATTTTGAGGCTTCCACCTGGCTATAATTTTCTTTTAACATCTATAATCAAAGAATTTACATTCATTCTGCTGTTGACATTGATTGATTAATTCAGTCAGAAGTGTCATTGGAATGCAGAGGAGGTCCACCGCCCCGTCACTTTCAGTGCAGCAATAGGTACGTCGAGCAGTCATCGCTGCAGCACCAGATCAAGGAATGCAGGGGTAACATCACTTCATGGAAACGGGGAAGCTGATCGGGGCGTAGCGGTTCGCAGGCTCAGGATGTGGTGCATAGATAAAACAAAGCAGTATTAGTCTTGACAAGAATATATAAATAACCCAGAAACTGATCAGTTTCAAAATGCTTGAGATAAATGAAATAACAGTGCTTTTAAAGAACAAATCTGAGAAAGTGAAATTTAGTAGACAGTTAAAGTAAAGACCCATTGTGGATTTATCACACTCTAGAAACCATCATGATTACAAATTCCAACAGTGAAATGATAGTGAAATATATAACCTGCACAAAATCTTAACACCAATTTTTTATACATTCCAAAGATAAGAAGAGTAACCTTTGACAGTTTCAGAGGGACGCACCTTCAGGAGGCCATCGAGGAGTAGGTGATGGGAAGAGTAGCCAAGGAGATTTGTAGATGAGGAAGGTCAACATCCCACGTAGCAAAGGATTGCAGCCCGGCTGGATTCGATGCTTTGCATCTGATATTAGTGGTTCTCAAATTGGTGGACAACAAAGTACAGACTACTGAAATTGTAATTAGCCAAGGGCATCTGGATACTGAAAAAGAGAACTTGAGAGCCATGAGGGATCATAGGTTTTGATAGTATTTTTGCTAGACTGAACCTTAAGCATTTAGAGGCGGAGTATAACAAGCCACTAAATGGGGAAGCATCTAGCAGACTGTCATCTGCTTAAGCAAGGAAGATAAAAGACTGACTTGTGGACACAAGATTTAACTCTTGAACTAAGCTTGACAGCGCAAGTGATATATTTCCTACGGTCAGGGTAGAAATTGCTCAAGGTGTTATTTAAATATTAACCAAGTCAACTGATGACACAATGCTATCATTCACTATTGAAACAGCCCTAATTTAATCTCCAAGGATGAAATAACTGGACGACATCTTATAAATCATCAGAGCTGTAGATTCTGGTGGCCGGACAAACACAAACCACTCTTAAATCTTTTCCCCCAAACCAGAAGGCACAGCCTCAGAGGAACAAGTGGAGGGAGCCTGAAGACACGACAGTCATCATAACATAACTACTCCAAGCATAGAGAGGGAAAGATCAAACGCAAAACACGAAATCCAGAACAGGAACACGGGGCCCAGGACGGAACTACCCAGAACAAGAACACAAGAAGAACGGATGACCATAGGACCAAAGCCACAGCAAATGTCAGGTGGCCCAATCATTGACAAATCATATTCAAACCAAAATGAATAAACACGCTGCACAAAAGCCAAAGATGACATAATGGGGAGAGACAAGCAGCAATGAACCATCCAATCCACAGAAGAAAAATAAATCCGGAAGGGTGGAGGACCATACAGTATAGACAACGTGGAACTCAGATTAGAAAATAAATCCCCCCCCCCCACAGAGATCCAAAGACCAGGGATACAGAGGAAATTTGGCCACTGAGAAACCATCAATAACTCGCAAAGTGAAGGAGACCCATCGCCTACAAATATCCAGTACAGAGCTTCTGCTAAGAAAGTTGAAAGTATGAGGACTGCCACGGCAGCTGAAAGGTAAACCGACAAACGTGTCGAGCACCAACTGAATGCCAAGAGACGCCGAGAGGCATAGAGGCAGAACAGGGAGAACATCAGCGACAAGACATCCTCAGCCTTATATCGCGCTCGGAGGAAAATCGTGGAGACAGCCTGGGCAACTGAAGAAAATATATACTAATCCTGAAGGCACATGAGGAACCAGGCCACAGATGCCCATAAAGATGAACCGTGAGGCGCCAACGGGTCCAGATCACGTCACGAGAACCTGAACCTTCGAAGGGGCCACCCTTAGTGGTGGCTTTGAAAACGATGCCCCGGAAAAAAGCCATCACACAGCCCCCACAAACCTCCAGACCAAACCAGAGAAAGAATAACAATTAACTGTCCAGCCGAGAAAAAAAAAAAAAAAAGCAGCGACGAGACTGACACGCTAATGCGGCCGACGCAAGTCCCCAGCCAGGGCAGGACCTACTGGGGTACACAGAGCGGGGAAAAACAGGCGAAGCAGAACCAGATGCAGAACGTGCGGGGGCAACGAACGAGTGATTAAAATGAGCCAAAGACACTGCATAAAAGAGACCAAGCATAAGGAATTTGTCCACAGAGGAGAGACGGGTCCAAGAGACCAATTCACATTAAGACTAACCAACAGCTACAACAACGAAGAAAATAAACAGAAGAACCGTCATAACAATAAAGCCAGCATCTAATCAAAGATAGACAAGAGTCACCCTCAGCACCTAAAGAGTCACCCTCAGCACCTAAAGAACAAAACAGCAACAAAGAAAATGCAAAAAGCCACAAATAATTCAGCCAGCATGAGAAACCAGGCCAGACGAGGACCGCCAGCCGTCACAACCACAGAAAAGACCCCACAACTCCTGAAACAATAATCGGACGACGCAGAAGAACAGCAGAAAATGAATCAGAAGTTCACCATGAGCGGACCACGAGTCCCAAAACTACAATTCCCAGGGTCCTTAGGGGCGCGACGTCACCATACACGGAAGTAAACAAAACAAGACACAGCCAAGAAAAAACGACCCAGGAAAGACCGCACGCCGCTCACCGTAGAGGTCCGGCTGACCACGGCAGACGATAGACCCGGACAGCTCCAGATCCGGGCCCACGGACAACCCGAACACCGCGGAAAGCGCACCCCCTGCAGATGCACGCGACCGCGGCGGAACGAACGCGCTGGGCGCCGTCAGCCTCCCGGTGATCGCCGCTAGCCGCCCGGCGACAGTCGCAAAGGAGCAGGCGCGGCAAAAACAGAAAGCCCACATCAGGAAATGGGGAACAGCCATCCGAAGGACGGGGGAATACAGCAAGACGTCGAAGAAAAGGAGATCCACTGGATTCGCGAGCACGGGGAACGGCGAAGAATGAGCGCTGAAGGTAAGAAAGAGAATGAGCGCCTGCGCACCTGGGCTTAAATAGGACGCTGAGCAGGTGCATTAATTGACTGAACCGCCCTAGGGTAAGCTGTAAACACTGCTACGAGTTATCTGCCCGAAATACGATTATGAATCGTCATTTATTGAACACATAAAGCTAAACTTTTAAACCTTTAAAACTTTAACTTAACTTTAACTTTTTAAAGATAAATGTGAATAAAGACAGAAATATTAATCCAGAATAATAAATATACTCTGTCAAATGATGCAAATATGAACAGACAAAGTCAAGAAAATATTCATAATTAGTAAAAAATTAGTAAATAATCAAACTATTCCATTTTCCTTGCTCTTTTGTCATTTTTTAGAGCTGAATTCCTGACATTATTTTTAGCAATAAGTTCTTTTCTGCTTGGTGTGTGATGTTCTGTGTGAGTCTTTGGTCCTGTGTGTGTCTCTGGTCCTGTGTGAGTCCTTGGTCCTGTGTGTCTCTCTGGTCCTGTGTGAGTCCTTGGTCCTGTGTGTGTCTCTGGTCCTGTGTGAGTCCTTGGTCCTGTGTGTGTCTCTGGTCCTGTGTGAGTCCTTGGTCCTGTGTGTGTCTATGGTCCTGTGTTTGTGTCTTTGTTCCTGTGTGAGTCCTAGGTCCTGTGTTTGTGTCTTTGTTCCTATGTGTGTCTTTGGTCCTGTGTGTGTCTTTGGACCTGTGTGTGTCTTTGGTCCTGTGTGTGTCTCAGGTCCTGTGTGAGTCTCTGGTCCTGTGTTTGTGTCTTTGTTCCTATGTGTGTCTTTGGTCCTGTGTGTGTCTTTGGACCTGTGTGTGTCTTTGGTCCTGTGTGTGTCTCAGGTCCTGTGTGAGTCTCTGGTGCTGTGTTTGTGTCTTTGTTCCTATGTGTGTCTTTGGTCCTGTGTGTGTCTTTGGACCTGTGTGTGTGTCTTTGGTCCTGTGTGTGTCTTTGGTCCTGTGTGTGTCTCAGGTCCTGTGTGAGTCTCTGGTCCTGTGTGTGAGTCTTTGGTCCTGTGTGTGAGTCCTAGGTCCTGTGTTTGTGTCTTTGTCCTGTGTGTGTCTCTGGTCCTGTGTGAGTCCCAGGTCCTGTGTGTGTCTCTGGTCCTGTGTGTTAGTCTTTGGTCATGTGTGAGTCCTAGGTTCTGTGTTTGTGTCTTTGGACCTGTGTGTGTCTCTGGTCTTGTGTGTGTCTCTGGTTCTGTGTGTGTCCTAGGTCCTGTGTGTGTCTCTGGTCCTGTGTGTGAGTCTTTGGTCCTGTGTGAATCCTTGGTCCTGTGTGTGTCTCTGGTTCTGTGTTTGTGTCTTTGGACCTGTGTGTGTCTTTTGTCCTGTGTGTGAGTCTTTGGTCCTGTGTGAATCCTTGGTCCTGTGTGTGTCTCTGGTTCTGTGTTTGTGTCTTTGGTCCCGCGTGTGTCTGTGGTCCTGTGTGTGTGTCTCTGGTCCTGTGTGTGTCTTTGATCCTGTGTTGATTACTTGGATCAGGTGTGTTTAGCCAATAAGGAGCTTCAAGGCCAAGTTGAATGGAAAACATGTAGGACACCGGCTCTTAGGCCTGGAATTGGACACCCCTGCACTATCCTCTTACTTGGTGGCGGCCCCACTGGACATGTCTGAATCTGCTCCCCATGCCCCATGCAAAGCCCAGCACCGGTTTGTTCAGAACGACTCTCACATAAGTTAGCAGACAATCATATCAGTCCATTTATTTTGTACACACCCACCACCAGCCAAACAGCATTAACCTCACTTCTACTCACAGCTCCCTCACTTATGGTGAGCGATTTAACACAACCAAGATTCCCCACTTCCCATGAGTCTTAGAAGCTGAAGGCAGTGCTAACCCCCAGATTGCCACTATGTATTGATTTGCTGTATGAGCAGTGCTATTTTTGGAGCATTCCCGTTAAAAGATATTTACCCTTTCAATCATTTTTTACATTCTGGCTTTAACTGGGACAGTGATCTTTGTGTCTTGTGGAAATGATGTAGAAACAGTGGAACATCTTTTCTTTGAATGTTTTCATGTAAAAGAGTTTTAGTCTTCTTTTCATAATTGGCTCAAATCCCAAAATATCATCATTAACCCTTTAAATTGGAATACAATAAAATTCCATTACAATTAATTGACAAAAATCTGGACTTTCTGATTAATGCACTGATTGTAAACCATTGTATTCATACTTGTGAATTCTCAGAGGTGAAACCTCACATTAATGGATTACTCAACAGTCTCAAACTATTCTCTAAATCTTTACATTACATGAATTATAAGAATGCCCAGACATTGTGTAATTTATTTGATCTATTTAAACTTTTGTAATAGACCCTTATTTTTATTGATTATTATTTAAGTTATATTTGTTTTCTTATTTTTATTTTTTGTCTACCTTTATCTCAGAATTTATGTTGTTGTCATTGACAGACATGCCGTGATTGTTTGTTGAATATTTGCTTCGATTAAAAAAAAAAAAAAAAAGAAAAAAAAAATTAGCCCGCGGGCACAGGGTTGGTGACCCCTGGTCTAAAATAGAATAGAATAGAATAGAATAGAATGCCTTTATTGTCACTGTACACATGTACAATTCGCATCACACACACATGCAGTGAAATTAAAGCCGCTCACTATTCAGTGCAAACATGCAAGAGAGAAGTAAACTCGCACAATAATATAATAATAAAATAAAATAATTTCACAAAATGAAGAGCACAGTATACGAAGTACAATCTACAAAAGAACAAATGTACAATAGAAATTTCTGCAGAGAGGTAGTAATAACAAACACAAAAAAAAATCCTGCTGTGCCCATGAATGCAGAGATATATTGCACATAATGTATTGCACATGATGAGATGGTATTGCACATATTGAGATGGTTTGACATAATGGGATGCGCATAGTGAGAGAGAGAGACATGAGGGGTGGAGCTGTCAGTGACCGTGCATGTGAGAGTTCAGGATGGTTATGGCTTTTGGGAAAAAACTGTTTTTAAGGCGGTTTGTCCTTGACCTGATGCACCTGTAGCGCCTTCCTGAGGGCAACAGGTCAAACAGTCCAGAGCCAGGGTGGGAACTGTCTTTTATGATCTTCCCAGCTCTGCCTAGACAACGGGAAGAATAGATGTCCGACAGGGAGGGAAGAGGGGAGCCGATGATCCTCTGAGCTGCTTTGACTACCCTCTGCAGTCTCTCCCTGTCCGCCATGGTGCAGCTGCCGTACCACACTGTAATGCAGTACGTCAGAAGGCTTTCAATGGACGTACGGTAGAAGGTTGTCAGCAGGCCGGGGTCCAGATTGTGCTTCCTGAGGACCCGCAGAAAGTGGAGTCTCTGCTGAGCCTTTTTGAGGACGTCTGTGATGTTTTCTGTCCAGGAGATGTTGTTGGACAATACAACACCCAGAAACCTGAAGGTGTGGACCCTCTCCACATGCTCTCCGTTGATGTAGAGGGGAGCTGGGTCGGTGCTGTGCCTCCTGAAGTCCACGATGATCTCTTTGGTTTTCTTGGTGTTCAGAGCTAGGTTGTTGTCTGAGCACCAAGCTGCCAGCTTCAGGACCTCCTCCCTGTAGGCTACCTCGTCTCCCTTTGAGATGAGTCCGACGACTGTGGTGTCATCAGCAAACTTCACGATGAGGTTGTTGTCGTGCTGTGGACTGCAGTCGTAGGTGTAGAGGCAGTACAGGAGGGGGCTCAGCACACAGCCCTGTGGGGAGCCAGTGCTCAGTGTGCGTGTGGGAGAGAGGTGGGGGCCCAGCCTCACAGCCTGGGGCCGGTCAGTGAGGAAGTCCTTTATCCAGGCACATGTGAGGGGGGGCAGGCCTATAGTGTCCAGTTTCCTGATCAGTATGTCCGGGATGATTGTATTAAAGGCAGAGCTATAGTCCACAAAGAGCATCCGGACATAGCTCTGCTGCTCCTCCAGGTGGCTCAGCGCAGCATGCAGGGCTAAGGCGATGGCATCCTCTGTAGACCGGTTTGTGCGGTATGCAAACTGGTGGGGGTCAAGGTCTGGGGGGAGGTGATCGTTGATGTGCTGGAGGACCAGTCTCTCGAAGCACTATTAATCAGCATAACGGTCTGAACCCGGAAGCTGAAGTGAAAGGTAACACATAGTTCGCGGCGGGGAAAATACAAAAAAATAAATTAAACAACAACAAAAGATGCACATTTTGCGCTCTATAAAAGACGTCAATGAGACGATAATAGAGATATAAGGCATTAATTACTCACCGATGAAGCGCCTGTCCAGTCTGCACCCATGTTTGCTTTCTGTAAAACGTATCAAACGCTGATGTCATGTCGTTGTCCTGATTTCATTGGCTGGATATCGATGTGTTCTTAGATCGATTCGTTGTTCTGATGAAACACTTAACGCAACGTCTTCTCCTTCAAATTTTTTTACTTTGAATTTCTGGGCCATCAAAATCTTAGGGTTAAAAAAAATTCAGAATGAAAATTCAAAGGTTAAAAAAATTCAGAATGAAAATTTAAAGGTTAAAAATATTCATAATAAAATTTCAAAGTTGAAAAATATTCAAAGTGAAAATTCAAGGGTTAAAAATATTCAGAATCTGATGAAACAGAAAAACTTCCATATTTTTTCTTGACATGGGTCCCAAAACTAAGCCCTGTGGAACTCCGTAGCTAATTCGAGTGCAATGAGTGTGGCAACACGAAGGGTTCAAGCACACTAAAAAAAAATTGAGGACTCAACCAGGAGGAGACGTGGTTCCAATTAAAAAAAATATTTTTAACATAAATAATTAAAAACCGGATTAAAACAAGACTAAAAGAAATAAAAACATGAAGAGCCTCAAGCCCACCTGTAAGTAGCGCTGGTACACACACACACACAATTGAAAACAGAACAAAAATACCCCGTTAACATGCAGGAGTACATGCAAACACAACAAACAAGTGAATTCCCAAAGTTTGTGTACCAGAGTCCTTTTTACAGATGGCCAGGAAGCGGTAGGTGTGCACAAGTCACTACGGGCCTCCAAGTCCCAGGAGCACCTACACAGTCACATGGTCACCCACAGGAGAGGTGGGGGAGGAGACGCCGCCGTCAGCGACTCACTCGTCGGACCATTAGAGTGGATACCTTCAGAAGGTGGGAGGCCAGTAATGAAATCCACAGCTATGTGGGACCAGGGTCGATGAGGAACTGGGAGTGGTCGCAGAAGACCAGCTGGCGCTCGATGGGAAGCCTCTCCATGAGCACAAACAGAGCAGGCCTGGACAAACTCCCGTGTGTCAGCAGGTATGAAGGGCCACCAGAACCGCTGTTTAAGTAACATCAAAGTTTGATGTATCCCAGGATAGCAAGCCACGTTGGAGTTGTGGCCCCACTGCAGCACAGAGGAACGAGCAGGTGGGGGAACAAACAGGAGACCTGAGGGACATTCAGGAGGAGAGGGAAGGTCCTCTAGAGCGCTCTCAACCTCACGCTCCACCTCCAAGATGGCAGCCCCGACAACACAGGAATGAGGTAGTATGGTGTCCTGAGGAGTGTCACAGGAGGCTGGCAGCTCAAATTGCCTGGACAGGGCATCAGGCTTTAGGTTGCGAGACCCTGGGCGGTATGTCAGTGTGAAATTAAAGCGTCCCAGGAAAAGGGACCACAGAGCTGGATGGGGATTCAGTCTACGGGCAGAATGAAAATAAGACAAGTTCTTGTGATCTATCCATTCCATGAAAGGTTGAGATGTTCCTTCCAGCTAATGGTGCCATTCCTTCAAGGCCAGCACGACTGCCAACAGCTCTCGACTTCTCACATTGTGAATCCTCTCCGCAGGAGACAGCTGCCGGGAGTAGAAAGCATATGGGATTCATCCTCTGATCAGAGGATGAATGCTGAGAGGGCACCGCCCCAACCCCTGACTCCGAGGCATCCACTTCCACCATGAACTGAACTGCAGGATCAGGATGGGACAGCACAGGAGCAGAACAAAACAGATCCTTCAACTTAACAAAGGCTGTATGAGCTCCTGAGGACCAGGAGAAGTGTTCTTTTACAGAGGTCAGCTTGGTCAGGGGAGAAGCCACAGAGCTGTAGTTTCTGATTAAAAGGGTTGGCAAAAAGTTGGCAAACCCCAAAAACCTTTGTAGTTGCTTCCTAGTCGTGGGTGTAGGCCACTCTGCTACAGCTTTGATCTTGGCAGGATCTGGTTTGAGTTGGCCCTTCTCAATCACAAACCCAAGAAAACTGACAGTGGAGGCATGAAAGTCCCATTTCTTACCTTTAGCATAGAGCCTGTTTGCTAACAGCCACTGTAACACATGCCTGACATGTTGAACCTGCTCCTCAAGAGTCCGTGAATAAATAAAAATATCATCAAGATAAACAAACACAAACCTATTCAACATGTCATGCAGAAGTCATTGATGAGACATTGAAAACATCTGTAAACACTTGTCACCATCCTTTATTCTCACTTAATGATAAGCGTATCGGAGGTCGAACTTGGTGAAGACGGTTGCAGTCTGGAGGGAGCTGAATGCGGAGTCCATGAGTGGGAGAGGATACTTGTTTTTGACAGTTACATTGTTCAGACCTGTGTAATCAATACATGGGTGAAGGGACCCATCCTTCTTATCTACAAAGAAAAACCCTGCTCCTACAGGAGAAGAGGATGAGCGGTTAAGTCCAGCAGCCAAACTCTTAGTTATATATGTCTCCATTGCATCCCTCTCAAGTTTGGAGAGGTTGTAAATTTTACTGGAGGGGAGTGAAGCACCAGGCAACAACCCTATCTCACAGTCATAGGGTCGATGAGGGGGCAGAGAGGTAGCACGGTCCTAAGAAAAAACTTCCTTGAGGTCATGATAATCCGATGGTACACAAGAAAGGTCAACCGATTTAGGAGGCTCAGGAGAGGTGGAAACAGGTGGTACAGCATGCAAACAGTGAGAATGGCAAAAAGGCTCCAGTTAACAATGGATTGTGAAGACCAGTCAATGTGTGGACTATGGAGTGAAAGCCAGGGTAGACCCAACAGAAGCTGAGAGGCTGGAGATGGAATAATAATGAAACTAATTAATTACCTATGGTTGCCAGAAACCAGCAGGGACACAGGACGTGTGCGGTGAGTTACACAGGCTAACAGTCTACCATCCAGAGCAAACACTTTTTTAGGGTTTGGTAGAAGTTCAGTGGGGATGTTGGATTGGGACACAAACTGAGAATCAATAAAGTTGTCATCTGCACCGGAGTCCATTATAGCCTGGATCTGTATTGTTGTGGTGTCATAAGAGATTGTACATTTAAGATGGATGCATCTGGAGGAGGAATCCACAAGGGTTCGGCTCACCAGTGCCCCTCCTTAGCCTCGCGAGTCCGGTCTTTTTGGCTGTACAGGGCAGTTGGGCCAGAAATGCCCAGACAGGCCACAGTAGATGCAAAGCCACTGGTAGATGCGGCGCTGACGTTCCTCAGGAGTGAGAGTCACCCTGCCGAGCTGTATTGGCTCCTCGCTGCAGCGCGGCCAGAAAACGAATTCTGGAGGCAAGAGAACCACAACATTGCAGTTAAATGTTAATAATGAGGGTATATTACACTTTTAAAAACCATGCAGCTTTAAAAAAAATAAAAAAAAACTCAAAAGAAATTAGTGTTATCCTGTTGGGAAGCATGTTTCTATGCATCGTCCTTTTACTGTGTGTGTGTGTCTCTCAACGGCCGGACACACACGACGAAAGCAGTGACGTCATCGCCCCGCCTCCCCTCTGCTAATGCCTTTTCGAATTGAATATTGTGACAACGTGCCCGGGGTGGATGTTAAAATGCAAATGCAATCCCCTCTTTGCATTTTCGTTTTAATTATGACACAGAATAAGCGGTTTTAAGTATAAAATGAAAAAGCATTTGGAAATATTGCTTTTTCATTTTAATTTTGAGTCAAAAAATGCAGCTACATTTTGAAAATTAAAAAGCATTTCTGTGAATCCATTTTAATTGTCAAATAAGACATTTCTAAATGAATTTTGGTACACATTTACCAGGGACCTTTTTGAAAATGAAATGTCAAATACCATTTTATTTATCATTTTAATTAAGTGACATAATAAGCTGTATTGAGGAAGGAAATGAAAAAGCATTTTGAAGTATTGCTTTTTCTTTTTAATTTTGAGTCAAAAATGCAGCTTCATTTTGATAATTAAAAAGCATTTCTATTAATCCATTTTGAATGTCAAATTAGACATTTCTAAATGAATTATGCTACACATTTACCATGGAACGTCTTGAAAATGAAATGTCAAATACCATTTTCATTTTAATTTTAATTAAGTGACAGAATAAGCTGTGTTGAGGAAGGAAATGAAAAACCATTTTGGTGGATTGCTTTTTCATTATATTTTTGAGTCAAAAAATGCAGCTTCATTTTGAAAATGAAAAAGCATTTCTGGTTTTGCCTTTTCTTTTTATTTATGCTACATAATCGCTTCCATAGAAGCCGAGGGCAGGTTAACAGTTTATTTCTCACAGGACAAGCAACAAAATCAGACAGGCAGCTGAATCAGCGAGCTAAACTAGAAAACCACAGTTACATGAAGCCACTGAAAGGCAATAATCTGGCAGGGAGAAGTAACAGGCTCAGACTTTTAAAGACAGTGATGAAATGAGGATCAGGTGTGCCATGTAGAGGGCACCAGAAAAAAGGTCAGCCACGCCCCCCTGCTCACAGTGATCATAACAGAAGAGTTGGATCTGGACTAGGGAAAGGTTGCAGCATTACGACTGATGGAGCTCCGAGTTTGGTGGCGCGTTTTTGGGGTCTTATAGGATAGATGAATGGAGATGGAAAAACGCGGTCTTGCCACCTCGCTACCAGTCCACTGTCTAATTACGATACGAAGATACAATACTCATAAAGACAACTGTTGTTGTGAATTTGTGCTATACAAATAAAATTGAATTGAATTAATTCACCACTGTGACACTGTGCTGCAAAATACTGAAGTGGGATTCTGTCATGAAGGATGTTGTATTGTGCATAAATGTTGACACACCAAATTGACTTAAATTCAGGCGGTTCCAACAATTCCTGTCACCTCACATTTTTAATAGACGTGACAGAAATGCTGAGCAGCCTTTACTTGCAGCTAAAAGGTCAGGGAAAACCTATTTGTGACATGTATTACCACATAAAAGCATTTTTTTTGGTAAAACTAGCGCTGCTTATGGGACATGCGAAAAAGCACAATTTCTCCACTCTCCCTGCTACCCTAAACCTTTCTGCAGAGAACCCAGCTGTCCTGTTCCCATCTGAAAAGTGTGTGGAAGCGCTGGAAATGGTGAGGGCGGAGTTCGGTGTGCGATTATGTGGACTACATGTTCATGCCTGTTACGCCCCTTTTAATGTGTAGGGGTATCTAGAGGGCCATAACGTAAAAAGTAATGGTTTTGGCCACCAAGTTTAAATAAATAAAAAAAAAAAACACCAAACAAATGTCTTCATACAAATTTAACAAATTTATTTACAAATTAATAAATTTACAAACAATTACTTAAGGAGAAGCTGAAAGGCATGTACACGTACCCTAACATAAAAAACCGCAATGAAGATGTCCACACCATTTGGCAGCACATAAACAGTACAGACCACAAGTTTGGACACACCTTCTCATTCAAAGAGTTTTCTTTATTTTCATGACTATGAAAATTGTAGAGTCACGCTGAAGGCATAAAAAACTGAATTAACACATGTGGAATTATATACATAACAAAAAAGTGTAAAACAACTGAAAATATGTCATTTTTGGAAAGTTAGTGTCTGATGTCAAAATCATATATCAACCATATGTCAACATTCATAGAGCTGAAAAATATTGACTTCAAATAACTTGAATCCAAACCAGAGTCATGTGACCACAGCGTTTGTCCGTGTCTACACTATGAACATTCTGGTCACATGACTGTTGGAGGTTTCTGAATGAAACTCTGTGTTTGTTGTCTATGAGAGTTTCTGGAGAACAAAAAAGTGTGGAAAATCTGGAACCAGAATCTTGTGATCCAGAGTTCTGGTTCTGTCCCTGTTCCAGAGACAGAACAAGAACCACAAATAGACCTATCTCATCCAGAAATGTTCTATCTCATCAATGATTCCATCAATCAGTTCTCCATCAGTCCACCAGGGGAGCCGCAGCACAATAACTGTCCACTTGATGCTGAGAGACACAGTGGAGCTGATCTCAGATCAGTTCCTGCTGCAGCTCTGACACTCATCTCCACTTCCTCTGATTCCTCCATCACTCTGCTCTCCACCTCCCAGGAACACCGTCCAGTCACAATATCTCTGCAGACCAGCTGCTGCTGCTGCTGCTGCTGCTCCTCTCTGCTCCTCCAGGAGGAACATCACATTCTTTAGTCCTTCCACCTGTAGAGACAAAAAACACAGATGAAGGAGTGTCTCCTGATCCTGGTCTGTCAGCCAGTGATGCAGCACAGCAGCAGAAAGAGCAGCAGGAGCTTCAGTCCTGTTCAGAGCAGCAGCTTCCTGTCATCTTCACCTGTTGGAGCTTCTGCTGCTCTGATTGGCTGACTGTTGTCCTGAAGCCTGTCATCATTCTCAGAGCTTCACTGAGAAGCTGCAGCTTCACAGGAAACTCTGCATCTTTGCTCTAAGACTAACTTTAGGACCAAACATCTGGAAGCAGCTGGACTGACTCCAACCCTCTACTGACCTCAGAGTCTGCAGTTTGGAGTTTGGACTCTCCACCAGATCCTGGAGCTGCTCAACATCTGAGGACTGAAGGCTGTTTTCTCTCAGGTCCAGTTCTGTCAGGTGGGATGGGTTGGACTTCAGAGCTGAGACCAGATCAGCACAGCTGGTCTTTGACAAACTGCAGTTCCTCAACCTGAATCCAGAATAAAGAGTTGAGTTTAAAGACAAAGTTCCTGTTTTTCATCCTTCACTTCTTCTAAAGAGTCCAGAGCTGAAGAAGATCAGAAAGTTTGGAAAAAGTCCAAAGATGTGAAGCAACAGCAGCAGATCAGAAGAGTCCAGCAGAAGCAGAGAAGAAGAACATTCGGGAACATTCAGAACAACATGCAGCTGCTTCAGGAAAGAAGTCCAGATGTGTGAAAGTCAAACATCAGCCTGTGGCTGCATCCAAACCAACTGATGTTTCTGCAGCAACAGCAGGAAAAGTCCACTTCCTCTTTCTGCTCAGTTCTTCTCCAAACAGCTCTGAATCATGGGAGAATTTCCGCAGCATGGTGCTGGAAAGTCTTCATCCCAGTTTTCAGGAGATGATCCTCCAGTCCTTCTCTGCTGCAGCCCTTCAAGCCAGAGACTTTCAGCTCCAACAGACCAAAGCAGAGAGAACAAGGTAGTGATTGCCAAGTAGGGAGGGGCTGGTGAGCGTGAAGGACCCAGAATGCAGAGACGGGAGCACACAGTTCCAATGCAAGGGGTTTATTTTAAATAACAAAAGGCGCTGGAGAGCAGGAACACAAAATTAAACTTACTGTGGCATAGCATGAAAACATGGCATGAACGGAGTCAGGGAAGAGACATTAGACATTACATGAGAGACATTAAAGACATCAATGGACCAGCACAAGAGGAAGGCAGAGACAAGACTTAAATACAGACAGGGCACAGGTGAACATGATCAGGACAGATTGTGACTAGAGAAGTAAAACTCAAAACCATGACATAACAGTAACCCTTTCAAAATAAAACAGGAAACATAACTCAAACATGACAGAAACAAGATGGAAAGCAAAAGCCAATACAAAGAAACCCAAACCATGACAGTGATGAGGAAGAGTCAGCAGCAAATATTGGCCACTGATCCCTGATCAATGATTTCAGCTCTGAATAAAGTGTCAGAAGCTGCTGGGAGCTTTGATGGATGATGTGATGAGGTTTGTGGATGAAAAGGTGAAGATGTTTGTGGATGATGTGTCTGTCAGAGCAGCATCCAGCTGCAGCATGACTCTGTCACTGTTTTCTCACAAACATCAGCTGCTGGACTCTCAGCTGCATCTGCTGAAACACAGCAGCAGGACTCAGAGTGCATGTGAGCGTGTATGGCTGCTTCTTCTGCACGCGCTTTAAAGGAGTCTGTTGGAGCAAAGGCACAAAGAAGAGCTGATGGCTGCAAGCAGAACTTTGTGGAGCACAAATGTCAGCATACAGCTTTGAAGCAAGCAGCTGCAGGAAGAAAAGAAGAAGTTCTTCTGCAGATCTTTGAAGAGAACAGGCAGCTGCAGGAAGATGCTGCTACAGATAAGAATTTGGACATTTCTGCTCACTGTAGGTCAACAAAACTTTGTCATCATATTGATCTGAACACAACTGATACATGGATCTGACCTCAGAGTCTGCAGTCTGCAGTCTGGACTCTCCAGAAAACCACACAGAGGAAGAACTCCATAATAGTGCAGGTTCTTGTTCCTACTCAGGTCTAGTTCTGTCAGATTAGAAGGGTTTTTCTTCAGAGCTGAGACCAGATCTTCACAGTTGATATTGAACAAACTGCAGTCCCTCAACCTGCAATCAGACAGAAAAGTGTGTTCAGGAGGAGTGATGCAGCTGGAGGTCCAGGAACTTGGTCCATTCAGTCAGGCGGGACCCGCCCTGATGACAGACTGACAGATGACATTTTCACTGTTTAGAAATTTATTTTGAAAGTTGACTTGAAAAACATGAAATTATTAATGACTAAATGCATTAAATGCATGACAGAAAAGCAGATTGAAGTAACAGTTGTAAAATGAATTTTTATTTTAATTACTGAACCAAAAACAAGAAGTTACAATTCAATAGATTTTGCTTTGATTTAAAGCTTTGATTTTAAATGGTCAGATTAAATTGTATTTTTTCATCTTGAATCCTAAATTGTAAAATAGATTTCCAAATGACATCATCATAGAATAAAAGGAATTGTTCAATGAGAATGAAATATCACTTTGAATTATGCGTGACTAAAAATTCCATGGGAAAAACCTTCAGTTTAAACCTCCTGCAGAAATTTTACAGAAGATGAAGATTCAAGAAAATAAAGTTACTGATTCATGAAAACTTTAAAAGAGATATTGAAGAATTTTCCTACAGAAAAGCTAAATTAGACAGAACCCTGTTAAGAACCTTCAGCACAGAAAATCCTCCTTATCTATCCTCCTTCATCAGTTTCATTTGATGAAGAAAATTTTAAACAGCAGTTTGCTGCAAAAACAGCTGTACAGTTTTTTTAGGTTCTCTTTAGTCTCTTTTTGATCAGTTTGTCACTAGAATTTCATTTCTAAACCTGAACTAAGCTCTTCCATAAACAACTGAAAGTGAAGATTGAAACCATGCTGACTCAAGCAGTGAGTAGACAGTTTGAGCAAAGGTCCAAATTCTCAGCATCAGTTTAAGTCACTGACTGATTAAAAGGGCAACTTTGCTGAGTTATGATAAAATGATAAAAGGCGTATACTTGCATAGCGCTTTTCTACCTTCCTCAAAGGCCCAAAGCACGTTACACTCACAGTCCTATTCACACATTCACAGTGGCTCTGCTGCCGAACACTGGCGCCAACCTTCCACCAGAGGCAAGGTGGGGTTCAATGTCTTGCCCAAGAACACTTTGACAAATGGGCGGGCAAGTCAAGAATCGAACGTGGAATCTTAGTATCAGAGGTCGGCTGCCCTGCCACTGCACCACGGCCATCTGACAGAGTTATGGGTTTATAATGTGTTTTTTAGTTAACCCTTGTTCTATCCTAGGCACTTAAGCATTGGGAGTTGGGTCATCTAGACCCACTAGACAGTGTGCTGAACTTTTTTCTTCAATGATTTGTGATCTTCACTGGTGTCCATGGATTACATGAAATGTTACCACCTTTATCCACCTTTGTCATGGTAGGGAGAACACGTCAATGTAAGGGTGGGGTAAGATGGTACACCGGTTAATAGCAGTGGTTTATTAGATTTGTCAGTCATTAAAGTTAAAATACTGGAAATCTGTCCCCTCCCCTAGGCCAGGTGATT